>JAZKJV010001210.1:729919-1040852 GCA_037367405.1 Ottelia alismoides | reverse complement strand
TGAGGCCCCAGTTCAAGTACATAGCACGTATTGGGGGAACTTCTTGCACAACACCCCCGGAATATCGTCATATCACATTCGCTTGGGAATTTTACAAGAAAGTCCCCATCAGATCGATAAATTACCAAAAGGACCCAGACACCAAGAGTCGCATGCTTTGCACGTGTCTTCTTGGGTATTTTGATGAACGCCCCCCGGAGCTCTGCCTAATTCCAAAGTCAGCCCCACTAGTCTAGGGACACATAAGGAGCACGTGTTCCCTGGAAATTTTGCATAAAACCCTTCCAAATGTCGATAATTACGCTTACATCCAAATCTCTATATTTTTACTTATTTTATATTTTTTAATATTGCAAACAGAACCCTGTGTTCCCCCTTTCTTTTGAACCTCTACATCGCATCATTTTATTTATTAAAAATAGGCATTTTTCTACAATTAATTATCTACATATTGGCATGCTTGTGATATTTTTGTGTCCTGTAGTTAATTAGTGATTATAATTTTTGCGAAAAAATTGCATATTTTGCCCATTTTGTGTCTCGAAAAGTATAGTAATTAACCGTAGCTCTAAAAATTATCAAAAATTCATGAATTATAGAATTATTTGTATTTAAAATTTTAACCAAAAATAATTGCATTTACATGCATGTTTTACCTTATAAAAATCATTTTGTATATTTAAATCATTAATTTTTAATAGGTATTAAATCTCATATTTTTAAGGCTTATTTTTTTTTTGAGATCAATCACCGAGTAATAGATTTTGAATAATTTTATTCTTTGAAAATACATAGGATTAATATTTATTATAGTTAAAAATTTGAAATTCATACCATTTGCATTCAGAAATTCTAAAAACATACAGTGCATTCATTTCACCATATTTCACATCTGGCCAAGTTTCGTAATTCTTGGACATTGTTTGATTTTGCATTTCAGTCACTAAAAGTGACCACATTTGCATTTTGCATTCCAAAATTGCATTAAAAATAACAAAAAAATACCGTCTCTAAAACTGTGCACGAACTTTGATAGAAAAAATTCTATGTTGTTCATTTGCCTCCTTGAGTTTGACCTCGGGACTTGTCTAAGTAAAATAAACATTAAACCATGCCAATTAAAAATTGTATAAATTATTGTGGTTACTTCTTGACTGATTCTGAATTTTTGCTTGCAACGAAACGGTAAATTCAAACGATAATTCATGCAAATTAAAGTAGGGAATTTTTGGACTCGTCATCAAGTGACGACTGCCTCCTCTCCGGTAAGATTTGTCGGCATTCTGTCCAACATGGTAGTCGCCTCCACGTGTTGCTCGAGCTAATCGCTCGCCAACGATTCAAATAAAGAAGACTGTGAGCACTTCCCAAGAGATTCCTTTCCATCATTGGTAAGTTCTCCCCTCACGTTCTTTATTTCATCCTTGTTACATTTTGCATTTATTTATAATCACCATCACCCTACTATTATCTTCATCATATAACCACCATTACCATATCTTTATATTTGCATTTTTTATTTTATTTTATTCCCTATTTAAGACAACTAACAACAAAAAAAGTAAAATTAAAAAATCAAACAAAACACAACAGTAAAAAATTCAAAAAAATAATTAAAAAATGCAACAGGCGGTCGCAGGCCACCCGTGGTACTAGCCACATGCGGCCCACCGCCGCCAGCACATTCCCCTACAGCCGTAGGTCCACCTGGTCACGATCTCGTGGCTCCTCCCCCCCAACCCCTCCGCATCCCATCTGCAGGGGTCGCCTGCCAGCAGCCATGTGAGAGCTTCACCGCTCCCTCCTTCACGCTGCATGCACAGCTCCGAGCCAACCACACCACCTACGGCCCCCTGCGCGGTCCTCCTCCGCATGGTCGCCCTCAGTGTAGCCACACCAACATTGTCTCCATCCATCGTAGTTGCGTCCTCCACTGCCCTCGTCCATCCTCGTCATACATGCCCTTTGCCGCCGCCACGAGCGCACCTCTACACAGGTCGTGGCACGCCATCTCGTCTCTAGTTCCCTTCTTCAAACCCTATCACATAAAAAAAGGTTTCAATTATATTTAATTTTCTTTGTAAAAATTCATAGTTGTCTTGCATGTTTTCCTAATTCCAAAAGTGCCCATGTGCACATTTTTCATTATCAATTTGAATTTTTGAATTTGCATGGACACCCTTGTGTTTGCATGTTAATTTGACATCAACTTCACATTATTTATCTTGATGAAAATTGTCATGATATTGAGCAACTAATCCTCTGTCATTTGGCTATTTATTTGTATTTTTGGAAGTATTGGGTAATTAATTAATATTCTTTAACTGAAATATTGCATAGTTTACCCAATTTGAGCTCTTAAATTCATATCTAACTCATAGTTGCTCCAAAAATTCCTCAAAAATCACAAATGATGTCTTGAAACTTGATTTAATTATTGTCCATATTTCATCTTAATTGGAGTAGACATGTGCCTTAAATAAGTTGTAGAGTGATTTCATAAATAATTTTTAACTAAATACACATATATTATTTTTATGAAATTCCAACTCTCCCAGATTGTATATATAAATACCTTGTTGAGTTAATTCACTCTCTGGATAAATTAATATTGTGGATTTACACTCACTGTCACTCTATTTTCATTAAACAATCCATAAAAATTTCATATACTCTCTAAAAGTCCAAAAATATGTTTTACATTCATCATTGGATTAAATTTGTAGAGAAATATTATTTAGCTAAATTGGACTAATTTCATATTAAAATTAATTTGGCTAAGTTTTATGCTTTCATATTAACTTAATTCAACCGCATTTGCATTCGCATTTTTATTTTGCATTAAAAAATGGCATTGGAAACCTAGACCTAATTATTCTGAATTAACTCAATGTCATTCCTTTGCCTCCATGTGTTCGACCCTAGACTTGCTAGGATATAAATTTAAGTCGGGTCCTCTTCACAAAGACATCTGATTCGGTTCTACAAGATTTGCTAAGTACTCGTATTACAATGAGTACAAATTATATCACGTATTTAGCGACTCATCAAGGCCCAAAACTCAACTTTCACATATGAGCTCCAAATTTCATGAAATTTGAAGGTATTTCAAAATGGAGTACTTTAAAAGTGAGTAGACCAAAATAGGACATTGTATGAGGAACATATGTGTATTTTATTCCGTTTGATGTGAAATTAGGTTTTAGGTTTATTTGTTACATATTTGAGTTAGAATTTTTTTATTTATTCTTGTCAGTAATATCTACACAATGGAGGTGGTTTTGGGTCAATCGGAGTTAGGATGAATAAATTAAAATTATAGGAAGGTAGCAGCTTAATAGCTCAATTTACACTTGGATTTTTGGGTTCCTTATTTTTGCAATTATGCATGATGAAAAGATAATATTATTTGCACATGTATGAACTCTAATGATGCTATATAAATTATTAAATGCATATGGATTTTGGGGAACATAACCTAATTTACTAATTCTAGCATGTTGAATCTGAGATTCATCATAGTCGTGCCAGCCACTACCAGCCACAACCCCCAACAAAAGGAGCAAAAAATCATAAAAATGAAAAATACCAAAAAAATGATGGCAACCAAAGTGAAGTCATGCCAACCATGGAGGAGTCAACTCATGCGGTTGATCTAGCTCCAACCGATGGAGCAGCGACCACAACTTTTGGGCGCCCACCCCATGCTCAAGATTGTACACCTTTTTGTAGTCTGGTTGTACAAAATATTGTGGTCAGAAATTCTGATGTATATAAGAATAGTACTTTTGATTTTAGTTCTGTATATATTCCTTTTCCTGATCAATTGAAAAATACACAAAAATTACAAAACAAAAAAAAGTATTGTTTGATCCAAGTGTTGTGGAGATTATTAAAAGCTTGATTGTTGAATTACCTTTGAAGAAAACCATGGAATATATGCCTGCAATCAAAAAAGGATTGAAAGAGGCGTGTACAACAAAGCATCAGTCTTATAAGAATCGGCACCACAAAGTGGAGAAACGGGTCCTCACCATGGATATAGTCGCAACAATTGGCAATCTCCTAGAAAGAAGCCAGAAAAATGATTAATCAAATGCAAGAATTTTTACCAAGCCTTTGAGTGAACTATGCTTGATAGCATCTCTTCAATCAACCTCATGCCATCGTCATTTCTTCAGAAATTTGAGTTGGGACCATTGAATCCTACACGCATGATCCTTTAGTTCATTGATAGATCGATCAAGTGACCTCGAGGCTTGTTGGAGGACATTATCGTAACAGTGTAGGACATGCAGTTTCCTATTTATTTATATTCCTTGATATATACTCTCACGCACTATTACTCCAGACCCTGAATATCTTGATCAGCCATTCCTGTGAACTACGGAGGTCGTGGTTGACTATGGTTTGGGAAGATCATGTTTTTCTCGAGCAGCGACAAAGCAACATTGATATAGTTAGTAAACCATAGGTCGTATCTTGTGAAAGTATTGCAGCACCGTCTGAATCATACTTTGACATAATTGCATAAATCAAAGATACATATTTATCTTTGAATGACACATGGACCCTAGAAATCATCTCTCCTTATGAGGACCTAGAAAGCATAATCAATACATGCTCTGATGTCAACAGGGAGATTGGTTCTCGCTTGTTGATGGCTATTTTTTATTCAACGGATTCATGCCAATCCGAACATAATGAATTCACTGACAATTTGTTCGAGACATTGTTAGCTGAGACACGAGTGACCTATGTAACAGCACCTCCCAAATCTTGGGTGATCATCTACCTACTGATTCAATTTCTGAAGTGATTGAGAAGCGAGCTAGATTAGAACTAGAGTTAAATCCACTTCCAGCAGGCCTCAAGTATGCTTTCCTTGTAGGTGCAAAAAACATGTATCCGGTCATCATCAGCAGCAGGCTGACCCCGTATCAGGAATCTCGGCTGATCGAGGTTCTAGAGAAAACCGCAAGGTGCTTGGTTAACATGTATCAGACCTTGCAGGATAAATTCTGCTTTGTGTCCAAATCATATTTACTTGGAAGAAGATGACAAGCCATCCCGATAGTTTTAAAGAATATTGAACCCAAATTTCAGGGATGCCATCATGAAAGAAATCACGAAGTGGTGTGGAGCAGGCCTCATTTATCCCATCTCAGATTCCAAATGGGTGAGTACCATGTATGTAGTTCTAAAGAAATCAGAGCTCACCATGGTTAAAAATGAAAGAGGAGAAGAGATCTCTACTCGAGCACCAACATCCTATCAAGTATGTGTTGATTATTGTTGCCTAAATACTGAACCGAAGAAGGACCACTTCCCCTTTCCCTTTATTGATCAAGTTCTAAGATTGGTCGGCAAGGAGTTATTTTGCTTTTTGGATGGGTATTCCGGGTACTAACAAGTGACAATCGCCCCAAAGGACCAACATAAGACTGCATTCACTTTCCCATTCGGCACCTCTACTTTCAGGAGAATGACCATTGGTATGTGCAATGCACCTGCCACATTCCAGAAGTGCATGCTTGCAGTTTTTGCTACTATGGTTGACAGTATTCTCGAGGTATTTATAGACGACTTCTCCATCTGTGGTGACAGCTTTGATTCTTGTCTTTAGCACTTGGACCAAGTGCTTCAGAAAAGCCATGAAGTCAATCTCATACTGTCTTGTTAAAAGAGCCACTTTATGGTCATTGAAGGGATTGTATTGGGCCATGTCATTTCCAAGGATGTCAAGGAAGTCGACCCAACAAAGTTGGTTGTCATTGCCAATCTTGAGCTACTTCACCATGTTAGTAATGTGAGATCATTCATGGGGCATGTGGGTTTCTACAGATGATTCATCAAAGATTTCAGCCGCATCACCAGACCTCTAACTGAATTACTATGCAAGGAGATCGAATAATGTTAATCAGCAGGTTCTCCTATCTTTTAATTAGTTGAAGGAGCTAATCACTCAAGCTCCCATATTACAGCTGTCGGATTGGTCTCTACCTTTGATATCATGATGGATGCATCAGACTATGTAGTTGGAGTTGTGTTAGGGCAAAGGAAAGACAAAGTGCCCTATGTCATTCACTACACTAGCAGGACAGTAGATGGAGCACAAAGAAACTACACTATTACAAAGACATAGTTGTTAGCTGTGGTTTTCACCCTTGAGAACTTCATATCCTATCTTCTTGGGTCTAAATTCATAATTTATATTGACCACTCCACTACCACTATCTATAGTAGAAGAAGAATGTGAAGCCAAGGTCATTAGAAGGATCCTTCTACTCCATAAATTTGATTTGGAAATCAAGGATAAGCCTAGAGTTTAGAATGTGGTAGCAGACCACCTCTCTAGAATTAAACATCAAGAACATCCACTGAGCAGTATACCCATCACAGATACCTTTCCTGACAAGCCGATTCTTTTCACGGATTCCCTCCTTTCCAATATTATGAAAGGTCCTGTATCTGATGTAGTTTCACATGATTAGACAAAGAACATAATGGAAAAAAACTTGTCCCAAATCCATTTCTACTAGGGGGAAGACCCACTCTTCTTTAGGGAACAAGAAGACTGCATTTGGCGTTGGTTGGGAAAATCCTTAAGCGCATTACAGAAGTGTGGAGATCACATCGTATGCGATCGGGAGCGACTAGTCAAACTAGTTGTTTGGGTCAGCGAAATTTAAAAATTTTAAATCGATGAAACCAGATGATCCAAGAACACTTCTCGAATCGTTTCATCTAAACCACAAACAATATTAGGATTACCTCTTGAAGTGTCATTGTGATCGAGTCTTTAAACAAATAGAACTCATGTCTCAAGTCCGATCCAACAGAGGAGACACTTGAGAGAGCATTAATGAAACACGTACTCCTTGCTATCCATGTTGATGATCCAAGCGACAAATCTCTTGATCTCATCACACGAGAGCCGACATCTTATCTACAGATTAGACACACCGAAGGATACATAGATTCATGAGTAGTCGAAGCGGCAACATGACGACATGACGACGACGACAACTCTCTCTAGGGCAGAAGGTGGACGACCACTATGAGAGAAAGATGGGGCAAGTACTACAAAAATGAGAGAGAGAGAGAGAGAGACAGAGACTTGCAATAAATATTGTAAAAGAAGAGCTAGGGTTGCCTCTTATTTTATAGTATTTTGGGAGCCCATGGATTCCAATCCATGTGAAACACAAAATTAATGGTTGAGATTGATTTGTGATTCTATTCAATGGCTTCAATTTTATTGTAAAAACACACAATAATTAATTTAGATTAAATTAAATATATATTGAATAATCAATATAATTTACTTTGATCAAAATTTATAATTATAAAAGGATTATGAGGGAGGCCACCTACCTCCCTAAAAAGGGGGGACATCCACCCTTGAGATCAAGTACAGGGTGGTCGTCAACCATCCAATGATAGGATGGTTAGTCTACTCCAATCCTTACATATTTATTTGCAACACTTTTTTTTTGTAAATTAATTCACAAAAATAATTACAAATTAATTCTGTAAATATTGTAATCATGTCATTAAATAATTGGGAATTGTATTCAAAATCCAAAATAAAATGTAAATTGTATTTCTAATTAATTTCCCATGTGAATCCAATTCACATCAACAATTAATTTGAAGATACTATTTATAATAAGTTCTCTCTAATGTATTATAAAACATATTTATAATATATATAATATGGAAAACATTATCTACATTAATTATATCCTTGATAATTAAATCAGATTTAATTATCTTGGATAATCATTCTCGTGTGCCAAACAACATGAATCACATTCACATTATTCACATCTTCGGTAATTAAATCATCCTAGATAACGCTCCTAATGAGAATAAAATTCATATTATTCATGATAATTAAATCATATTTAATTATTAATTTCTCAATGGGCACATTATCAATAATGAAATTATCCTTAACCTCTTTCAAGGATGATGCGCTTTCTCTACGGATACTTGTATATAAGGATAGGGCTATTGTATGTTCCATGTATAGTGAATTTGATATTTAATCCAGATCGTACGAACCCCCCACAGATGTTTGATTAAATTAAAACAGTAAATCTAATATTTTCATTGAATCTGAATTGCATTCGGATCACTGTCCAACATTTGGACTAAGATCAGATTACTTCTCTATTGAGAGGAGTCACTAAAATACAAACTCGTTTCATTACTCCCTATGATTAAAAGTATCATGGTTATACAATCGTTTATGATCACATCACTAGGTATTCCTAATACATGTATATCCTGCATACTAGAAGACCTAGAAAAAAACTTGAAGTTTTATATCATTTTAGATTATCTTCTTCTGGTTTTATCATTAAGTTTCTCATTTGATCATTGGGAGTCGGTATCGATCATATATTATCCAAAAGCATATATCCTACCTAGGTGTTGATCATATACTTTTCAAAAACATATATCATACCTAGGTGTTGATCGTATATTTTCCAAAACATATACCAAACCATACAAATTTAGTCAAGCTTCCAAAGCAAGACGGTCATGCACGGAATTTGATCCTTCCCAATATCTCATGCCTGAGCTCATGCCTTCCAGTTCAGTAAATGAACATGTATGATCCCTTTGAGAGATCATATTACTCATATGCCCTTGCATGCACACCAACGCACCAGTGTATAGACCTTGATTAGGTCATCAACCTATTACCCTTTAGAGAAAGGATTGTCATCACTTTGTTAGGCTGGAGATCCTCTCTTAATAATCATTTGACGGTGCTTGATGAGTCGTCAATTTAACTCTTTAGATATTCATCCAAGCACCAGCCTCTATGATTCAACAATTGAATCTACAAATGTACCATCAATAAGATGGCCATTGTACATAACCCTAGTTGTACTAAGTGACCTATTATAAAAATTACTTGTATTTGCAATAACATTAATTGCATAACGGCTCGTCATGGGATCACATGTCCAACAATCTCCCACTAGTCCAAGGAATCATTAATGGGTTAATCTTTAAACCCACACTCGTGTGACAATCATAGGATATTTAGAAAAATAACTAGATAAGTAGATCAGTTACTATGTTCCTAAGAGACTGTGCCAAGTCCTTTTACGATACTTGTATATCTCCTAGTAGTAGTGCTCGCATCCAATGCAAATGTTGCATCTAATGCAACCAATACTCAATCTTATTAATTATAGTATTGACGAGTCGCTAAATACGATAATTAATTCGGTCACGTTGTAGCACGTGTACCTAGCGAATCAATCAGAACCGAGAAAAGAATCTCCGTGAAGAGTGTCTCGGCTTAATTTATATCCCGGGCAAGTCCGAGGTTGAACTCAGGGAGGCAAAGGAACAACTTTGGGGTTAATTCGAAAATTAAGTTTTAGATTTCAGTGCGGTATTTTTTTTATATTTTTTTATGCAACAAGAATGCAAATGCAAGTGAATCAAGACTCTAAGAAATCATACAATAGGCCAAATTAATTTTAATGTCAAAATAGTCCAATTTAGCCAAAATATATTTTTCCTAGAATCCTAATCCAGAGATGAATGCAAGTTATTTTTTTTAGAATTTTAGGGGTTAAAATGCAATAACGAAAAATGCACACTTTTTTTGGGTATTTTCCTAATTTTTCACACAAACAGTAAGCAAAATCATGAAAATTTTATTGGAATATAAACATGATGCAAGGAAGCTACAGTAATATTTTTGGAATTTTTTGACAAAATATGAATTTTTTATGGATTTTTTAGTGAAATCAGAGTGACAGTGAGTAAATAATTTCTATTAAATCCACATTATCAAATTAATTAGAATGCGAATTATCTCAGAAAGGTATTTTCATGTGGCATACAGGAGACTTGAAATTTCGCAAAAAGGATATACGTGGATTTAATTAAAAATCAAATACTACAATCACTTCACAAATTATTTCAAGCACAAGATAACTCCACTTTAGATGAAATTTGGACAGTAAGTTCGTCACATATCAAGGCATCATATATAATTTTTGTGGATTTTTAGAGCAACCGTGTGTGAGATATAAATTTAAGAGTCCAGATTGGGTAAAATATGCAATATTTCAGTTAGATAATTTTAATTAATTATCCAACTACCATAAAAATACAAATAAAAAATCACATGATAGAGGATAAGTTGCTCAACATAATGACATTTTTTATTGTGTAAAATGATGCAACATTGATGTCCAAATTAAGATGCGAATACAGGGGTATCTGTGCAATTTCAGAAAACAATATATACAATAAACTATGTACTGGGACCTTTTTGCAATTATAAAAACTATACAAGAACTTTATGCAATTTTTTATAATTAAAAATTGAAAACTCACCTTCTTCTTCTTCCTTGGGGATACAAATGGGGAAGATGAACCCAAATGGGTGTTGGGCGGCGGCAGCGGTGCGGCCGTGCACGGCCGCGAGGAGGGCGGCGCGCGCTGCGCGCAAGCGAGGTGGAGGCGAGGGCGGCGGTGGAGAGTGGAGCCGCGGCGCGAAGGGCGGCGGCAGGCGCTTGGAGGAGAAGGCGGGGGCGGCGCCGCCGAGGGCGCGGCGCTGGGGCGCTGAAGGGTGGGTCGGCGGCGGAGCCACGTGGTGGCTTGCGACGGTGGAGAGTGGAGCCGTGGCGCGAAGGGCGGCGGCAGGAAGGGGCGGCTGCGCCGCTGGTGCCCGTGGATGGAGGGGGCGGCAGTGACCTGCTGCTGCCTCGTTTTTTTTAAAAAAATATATATTTTTTGTAAATAAAAGACAAAAGAAAACTCTTTTTTGTTTTAAAAATTTTTTATTTTTTTTAGATTTTGTTAAGACAGGGAATGCACATGATAAAAAAAAGTGATGATGGTGATGAAGATGAAGAATAAACAAATGGAGGATGTATGGTGATGATATGATGAACTAAAAAATTACAAAGGTAAAAATAAAGACAAGATGAAACTAAAATTACCTACGATGAACGCGGGCGCCTATGAAGTGCTCACGAGAGCACAGTCTTCGCTCGAATCGTCGGCGTGCGATGAGCTCGAGCAGCGCGCGGTTACGGCTGCGATGTTGGCCAAAACGACAACGGATCTCACCGGAGAGAGGACCGTCGTCGCTCGACCGCGGTTGTGTCGCTATCACCGATTCAACTATGGAAACTAGGCTCTCCTCACATAAAGATGGATCAAAGACAAATTGAGGAGGATGGAATGTATATAAAGATATGGAAAAAATGGAAGTTAGAATTAAGATGGAGTGGGATGGAGGTTAATATAATGGTGGAGTTGAATTAGAAGTTAGAAAAATGGTCTGGTTGAATGGAGGTTGGTGGTAGAATGAGTTGAATGGTGGTTATTGTAGAGAATGTATAATAAATAAATAAATGAAATAAAGTTGGCTACTTTAATTACAATAGAATTAAAAAAGAAAATAAATAGTGGAGAATTTACAAGGGAAGACAAACAACATGTACACATTTTTTTACTTTTCTAATATGCATTTTTTTGTCTTTTTAATAAGAGATATTTGCAACGGAAAAATACAATAAAATACTACAAATAAAATACAACACAAATCATGATATTTTTCTATTTTTAGTAATTATAAAAGATAAAATAAAAAATGAAGAAGGAATGAATATATACATAATATACAATGTATATCTAGGTCCCAAAACCCAACTTTTGCAAATGAGCGCCGATTTTAATGAAACCACTTCCGTTGGATAGATAATTTTCTAACTTGAATCTAAAAGTGAGTTTGGTGAATTTGGAGTTCATACGGACGGGAATTTAGCTTGGAAGTTGGTCTTTAAGACTTTTTCCCATTGGGATCTAGAAGCATTTGTTTGAGGTAAATTTTGTTTTGTATTTTTGTATTTTTATATACATTGATATGTACATGTTGGAGAAAGAATTAGCCAAAAAGGGAGTTGATATGAAATTATTAAAAATACATGAAGTTTTGGACTATTTACAGGTGAAAAACTCCTTTATTTTTATGGCTTTTTATTGTTAAATTATTTTGTACAATATAATATACATTAATTAGTGTGTTTTATTTACAAGAGTCATTTTATTAATTTATTGATTTTGTGGACATTTTTATGGGATTTTACTCGGGGATTTTGTTAAGATCAAGATATTGAGATGATGAATCGTGGATTCATCACCCCCCTATACTTAAACTTTGCTAGTCCTCGAGCAAATAAAGAATAAATAAGTTGGATTAACCCCTGACTATGCATGTGCATACAAGACTTGATCTGTTCAAGAACACTCGATTTTAGAGATCCTAAAATTCTAAGCTGAGCCAAGCTCTACTCAGAAGGTATCCAATTTCTCTAATCATCAGACTCCCTTTGTATACATATATAGTAGGGATATAAATTTAAGTGTTGACCGCAGTTACAAGAGTAGAGTCACAACGTCACCCAAGGTTCCAGTCCAAGAGACTCTCCTAAGGACCCGATCCTCAACACTAGGGAATAAATCATTTCTTGCATCCAATTCACCGTCTCTTTAGCTGTCAGACTTGAAAGTGTAGACGGAAGGCCAGTTGATCGAGGGCATAGGATTGTGTCATTTCTTCTCTCCCTTTCATTGGAACAAGGATCCTCTCGAGTGCCTTATTACTCAACGCATATTTTTGGTGTTGATCAGTGTGTCCGTCAAGAGAAGTTGGAGCCGTCTGCACTTGTTTTCCTGGAAGTACACCGGGGTGTGTCTTTTTTGAGTATCTATTATACCTTCTACACCCAGACTTGTAGCATTTACGATGCAGAGCCCTTTTATGGTGCAAGCCCGACTCCTGGTCCTAATAGCGGTGGTCCAAGTGGACACTTTGAAATGGTTGGGAGCGCTCGCCTTTGGTGGAAGCTCTTTTGAAATTTGACTTTGTGGAATGAGAGCTTTTCTTTGACATTTTATTGCTTTGTAGTATTTTTGGCTAGCTCCACGGCTTTTACCAAGAGTTGGCGCACACTGATCAACATTTTTTTATTTTATCACACCCTGGCACATAGGTAAATGTCAAGAGATAGTACAAGAACCATGTTCTCATACTGGCTAAAAAATGCTGACACTCAGGTTTCATGAAGCTTTCATTGATTTTATCCCATCCTCGAGCATCATTAAATTAAGTCCAAACTCAAATCCCCCATCCCAGCTCCTCAAATGAAATTTCAACTCATCTCATCATAACTGCAGTCGTGTATGTGAGGTGTTGATCATATTCTTAAGGTAGAGACTAAGCATGCAATATAGCACACAAATCTTTCAAACTAGGGAAATGTGAATAATTAAGTCCAAGACCCTAATGACTAAAGTTGATTAACTCTAAATCTCAAGAGCTCATAAACCAAGTGTTCTTGAACATCACTAGTCTTGTGTGAAAGTGAATTGTGTCAGGGGTTAAACCAACTTATTAGTTAGTTGTTTTAGTGTTTTTTATGATTTTTTTTAGAAAAGGTTTTTTTTTCAAAAAGTTTTTTTTTGACAAACAAAGGCAAAGAAGTTTTTTTTTGTTAGAAAAGTTTTGCTCTCTTTTTTTTCAAGAGTTTTTTTTGAAAGATAGGTAGATAAGAAAGGATTTTTTTTTTGAAAAGAGGATTTTTTTTTAAAACGTTTCTTTCTTTTCTTTATCTTTTTTTTGAAAAATATAGATAAATAAGAAAGGACACACATTTTTTTTGAAAAAAAAATTTAAAGCAAATAAGAAAAGAGAACAAAAAACATTTTTTTCGAAAAGTTTTTTTAAGAGAATTTTTTTTTGAAAAAGTTTTTTTAAGAGAATTTTTTTGAAAAAGTTTTTTTTACCCACCCATAATAGATACAAAAATACGTGAAAGTACGAGCTATGGGTAAAGTATATATGTAATATATACACGCCCCCCTATACTTAGCATGTGCTATGTCCTCATGGCACAAGAAGCGAGAAAAAGACATAGCTCGAGCTAAGCGTAGGATGACTAGAATAATAAAGAGTATAGAAGTCGATCCGCCCCCCTATACTTAGGCTCTGGTCAGCCTAAGTGTAGAAGAAGAGCAAAAATGGGGTGGACGAGGTCAAGAAGAGAAATGGATGAGTATATACATATGGAGGGCATCGTCTCCCCCTATACTTAGGCTCTTGGTCAGCCTAAGTATAGGACAAGAGTAAGTGTAAGAACCGATGTGGTCTAGAGAATATACACGGAAGGGAGAATGTACAAGAGTGAGTGAATCTTCTGAGATGTTGAATCTTGATGCTGCATCTTCATATGAGTAATATGATGTATCTGCTCTGTGCTCGCTCTGCATGAAGTTGATGACCTCGATTTGGACTAACTGCTCTTTTGAATCCACAAAATGCATCAACAGTTGTCCATTTACCACATGAGACTCTGCACCATCTGTGAGATCAGCTATCTCTACACTTCCATTCTTGTGCACTTTCTTAACAACAAAGGGACCTGTCCATTTAGATTTGAGCTTCCCATGGAACATCTTCAACCTGGCATTGAACAACCATACCTTTTGTCCAGGGACAAAGTCTTTGCACCTAATGTGCTGATCATGCCATCTCTTTACTTTGTCCTTATAAATTAAACTGTTGTCAAATGCCCTGTTTCGGATTTCCACGAGCTCGTTCAAGTTCAAGTCTCGACAAAGCTTCCCTAGGTGACAACTCCAGTTAATCTTCTTAATTGCCCATTCGGATTCATGAATCAATTCTGTGGGCAAATGGCATGGCTTGCCATAGATCATTCTAAATGGTGAAGTGCCCAACGGTGTCTTGTAGGCTGTCCTATAGGCCCACAGAACTTGGTCCAAGAGCTGAGACCAGTTCTTCCTATCAGGACGAACCAATTTCTGCAAAATACTCTTCACCTCTCTGTTCGAAACCTCTGCCATGCCGTTGGACTGTGGGTGGTAAGGACTAGTAACTCTATGCTCAAATCCATAGTCCTTAGCTAAAGATCTCATATCTCGGTTCACAAAATGGCTACCCCCATCAGATATCAAAACTTTTGGCACCCCGAACCTAGCAATAATATGATCTCTCACAAACTTACAGACAATCTTGCTGTCTGCGGTTCAGGTTGGGATAGCCTCCACCCACCTGGATAAATAATCAACCGCCAACAATATGTACTCATGTCCTTGGCTGTTGGGAAAGGGACCCATAAAATCTATGCCCCATGCATCAAAAGTATCAAAAATAATCATCGGTTGCATGGGCATCTCATCTCTCTGTCCAACTGTCCCTCCCATACTTTGACAGATCGGGCACGACCATACAAAATCAATAGCATCTCTAAACAAGGTCGGCCAATACAATCCACATTGAAGTACTTTATGAGCGGTTCTCTTTCCCGAATGGTATCCTCCAGGCTCAAGTGAATGACAAAATGTGAGGACACTCTGGTATTCCTCCTGAGGAATACACCTTCTCCAAACACAATCCGGTCCTTCGAAGAAAAGGAAAGGATCGTCCCAGTGGTATCTCCACGAATCCGACTTCAGTCGATCAATGCTGCTCCTAGCCCAACCATGGGGAACCTGCTTGGAGACAAGATAGTTCACCATGTTGGCATACCACGGGAGTGAATCAATAACACAAATTGACTCATCTGGGAAGGTCTCTCTAATCTGCTCAAAATCAGGAGAATCCTTAAGTTCAATCCGAGAAAGGTGATCAGCCACAACATTCTTCACTCCAGGTTTATCCTTTATCTCCAAATCAAATTCCTAGAGGAGCAAAATCCACCTAAGAAGACGCGCCTTCGCGTCCTTCTTTTCCATTAAATATCGAATGGCTGTGTGATCAGTATATATTGTCACCTTAGAGCTCAAAATATATGATCTGAACTTCTCGAGGGCCCATACTACCGCGAGCATTTCCTTTTCAGTCACTGTATAATTTTTCTGTGTAGGATCTAAAACTTTGCTCGCATAATGAATCGCAAACGGAATCCCCTCTCGCCGTTGTCCTAACACAGCTCCTATAGCAAAATCCGAAGCGTCAGTCATGATCTCAAAGGGGAGAGACCAGTCAGGAGCTTGTAGGATAGGCGAGGTACAAATCTTCCTCTTCAAGAGCTCAAAGGCCTCCAGACACCTGTGATCTACAATGAACTCTGTGTCTTTCCCTAAGAGCTCAGTCAGTGGGCGGGCAATCTTTGAAAAATCCTGAATGAATCTTCTATAGAATCTAACATGCCCTAAGAATGACCGCACTGACTTCACGTTGGTAGGCGGATCGAGTTTCTTGATCACCTCCACCTTGGCAGGATCAACCTCCATTCCCCTTTTGGAGATGGCATGCCCCAACACGATACCCTCCGTCACCATAAAGTGACTCTTCTCCCAGGAGAGTACCAGATTCACCTCTCTACACCTCGTGAGGACTGGTCCAAGTGCGCTAAACATGTATCAAAAGAATCACCGTGGACTGAGAAGTCATCCATGAACACTTCCAGGAAATCTCCTACCATCTCGGCAAATATGGCTATCATGCACCGCTGAAATGTGCCGAGGCATTGCAGAGCCCGAATGGCATGCGCCTGAAGGCATAAGTGCCGAATGGACATGTGAATGTAGTCTTTTCCTGGTCCTCAGGGGCTATGGCCACCTGGTTGTAGCCTGAGTACCCATCAAGAAAACAGAAGTACTCTTTCCCTGCGAGTCTCTCCAAGATTTGATCAATAAAAGGCAAGGGAAAGTGATCTTTCTTGGTCGCGGCATTCAAGCGCATGTAGTCAACACAGACACGCCACGACGTGGGTACTCGTGTCGCGATCTCTACCCCCTCCTCGTTGGTGACCATCTGAATTCCCGACTTCTTCGGGACAACATGAAGTGGGGCCACCCACTTAGAGTCAGAAATAGGGTATATAAACCCTGCTTTGCACCATTTCTCAATTTCCTTCTTCACCACTTCCCGTAGATTGGGGTTAAGTCTCCTCTGGAACTCACGGGAAGGTCTCACATTATCCTCAGTAAAAATGTGGTGCGAGTAGAGAGCGGGGTTGATGCCCACGAGATCCGACGCTGTCCAACCTATTGCTTTGCGGTTCCTCTCTAAGACCTCTAACAACCTAGACTCATGTTCTAAAGTCAAGTCTGAGCTAATGATGACAGGATATCTCTCTTTGGGTCCCGCAAGAAAGGCATACTTGAGTGTAGGAGGTAGTGATTTCAGTTATGGCAATGTGGTATCATCAAGCAGATCTGGCTGAACTGAATCTGAATCTGGTTCCGTGCTGCATGAAGGTGGGCTAAGCTGAGTAGTACTCGCCACCAAATCCGAAGTAAAGGGAGTCGGATCGCCAAAAAAGCGCGGTAGTTCAGCCAAAGCCGTGTCCGACTCATCATCTATATCCCATGATCGTTCCGAAGGGGATGGAACTGACAGATCCAGATGGATCTATGTGTCATCATGGGAATAGGTAGATGCATCTCTCACAAGATCAGACAATACCTGGCAAACTGCATCATCCACTATGCCCTTTCCAGATGAAAGGGACTTGCTCTGTCCTGAAGGAATCTGTCCCCAAATCCCAACTGTGTTAATCATACTGCAATCTGCCTCTGAAGATGAGTACTCTGTGCTACTCTCTGAATCGGGTCGCTGACACATGGTTTGCTTCATCTCAAGGTTCACTTCTCCACCTGGAGAACGGAACTTCATCATTCACGTACCATAATCGAAAGCTGCACCTACGGTCCTAAGGAAGGGTCGTCCAAGAATGATCTGAGATTCTCTCCAATGATTGGGGGTCTCCATATCCAAGACTGTGAAGTCAACCTGATAGTTCTGCCCCTCAATCGAGATAACTACATTCTTCACTTCTCCCTTTGGTCTCTTCACTGATCGATCGGCAAATTGGAGTAAGGCTCTAGATTTGCGAAGTGGTCCCAACTCCAATTTCTGATATAATGCTAAGGGAAGTAAGTTGATCGACGTTATCTAAGAGTGTGCGTGCAAACGTAATGTCGTCAATACGACTCTCCACATAGTGAGAACCCATGTCTCTCTTTTTCCTTGGCAAAGTCTGATTCTTGAGACAATATGTTGTGGCTACCGATAAGACATGTGTCTTTATATTTCGGTTATCTTTCTTCCTGCTAACCCTTGTAGGTGTGCATCTCACCTTAAGGTATTTTTGGAATGCAGGATGGTTAGCCACATATTCATCAAATGGCACCTTGACTGTGATATTCTCTTTACAAAACCGTGCCATATCGGGGTCATCTTTCTGAATCTTTTTGATGCGCTTTCCTGCCGTAAGAGCACGGGGGAAAGGGATGGAAGCTAGAGAAACTGAAGATGAAGAGTCTGAATCATGAACTGAAAGATCATTCTTGGCATTAACGGAAACAGAGTTCTTCATACATGAATCTTTTTGATGCAACATGGGATCGAAATCAAAACTATCTACTACAGGTTGTGGAATAGAAGCTGGAGTGGTATCAGCCACAACCGGAGATGCAAAGTCCTCCGTAGACTCAGAAGTGTATCCATGCTACCGATGTTGCATACGTGCTCTCCTTCTCCTCTCGGCTCCCTGAGTAGAAATCCTCGAATGATGCTGATGGGGCTCCGAAATATGATGCCTCTCCTCCTCTTCCTCTGAAGACTCCTCAGGTAGAGCTTCAGAGATGCCCCTCCTCGTATCCCTCGCCCGGTCAGGTACGGTCATGGTCCTTCCGCTCCTGAGTGACATGTGGTTAGCCTCGTCACACGAAAGAATCTCATGTTCAGATCTAGGAGATGCCGAATAGTATACCTGACCAAAGTGTTGCTGAGAACTAGAACGGTTCAGGCTATTGGGGTTAGCCTGAACTTGGGCTGGGATAGAGGTAGAGGGTGCAGTCTGCTCGTCTCGCCATCTGGACAGGCGGTTGACATCCACCCGTAAGTCATGAATCCCGTTCCTGTAGGAACGGAGCTCGTTGAGTATCTGTTGCTGAATGTCCATGGGTCCAGACGAAGAAGGAAGTGGATAAGACTGGGAAGAAGAACGGGAAGACTGGCCCTGCTGGCCAGAGTACTGCCTCTGCTGCTGCTGCTGGGGTTGCGGACCCTGCTGGCCCGCCTGGTAATGGCCCTGTCGGCCATGCTGCTGGTATTGCTGCCTCTGTTGCTGGGGTGGCTGGAATCCAGGGCTCTCCTGTGAAGGAGGTGGTGCAGAGGTGAATGCGGTGTTGTGAAAGGTCGGGGAACGCTGGTAGGTCTATCGGTCTCCCGTACTTCCCTGCCTGACAGGGTCCTGAGTATACCATACTCCATTCACCTCCCAAACCGATGGAGGCTCCTCCTGGACTGTCTCTGCTAATGGAGGTGGTTGCTGGAAAGAGTGGGTATAGGATTGGTCCTGCTCACACGGCTGGGGTTGCCCTGACACCAACTGCTCCTAAACATGGTGAACTCGGTATACGGGAGCAGAGGGTGCAGTCACGGCAGGTATCTTTATCTTAGATACCCTATCAGTCAACTCCTCCATTTGTTTTGGAATCTTGGAGACACTCCGATCTAATTCATCAATTCTCCTGTCAATCCTCTCGACTACAGTAAGCTTGTCAGCAAGGAGTCCCATGCTAGGGATCACATCCTGAGAGAGATCGACTACAGCTGGTTTTCCCCCTCCAAGTGAGAGTAAACTGGGGGATGGTGTATAGGCCCTGCTGGCCATCTGTGAGCGGCTAGTTTCAGCCATCTGCTCGAATACCCTCCAGACGATATTCGCTCCTTGAGATGTATAGCTGCCTCCACAGGCAGCGCTCACCAAACCCTGCATCTCAGGGTTGAGACCAGTAAAGAATGACTAGACCAAGATATTATCATCTAGTCCATGACAGGGACACTCATGCAGGATGTCCTTGAATCTTTCCCAAGCATCACAAAAAGCTTCATGGGGTAATTGGGAAAAACTCGTAATGCGTGTCCTCATCATGTTAGTTCTACTCAAAGGGTAGAACTTCTTTAAAAATAGGTCCTTGAACTGGGCATATGTGGTGACGGCGATCCTAAGATTCTTTACCCAGTAATCAGCTTTGCCACCCAAGGCAAATGGAAGGGCTTTGAGCCTAATATAATCCTGGCTAACCTTTTGATGTTTGAGGTTAGCGCAGATGAGCTCAAAGTCCCTTAGGAATGCATATGGTTCCTCAGAAGCATTCCCATCAAAGTGTGGCAACAGGTTCAGAAAATGCGGCTTCAATTCAAAATCAACCTCGGGTTCGGCCGGACTCAAGTAGTTCCGAATTTGATATTGTCCAGGATTATACGCCGCATCCATTGGTAGTTGGACCCCAACATTTAACTATCCTAACTGAGCTCTGAGAAGTGCATGTTGTTGCGCAGATGCAGCTAATCTGGTAAGTATCATTCTCATTGGGTCTTCATTGTTCTCTTCTTCCTCTTCTTTCTTCTTTGTAGGCATTTTACTTGTGTCTTCTATATGGCCTGAATCAGCAATGTGTTCTTGATTAGAAGAGGATTTATGAATCAAGATATTCTCATCGAGGCGAAGGTCTTCCTCGGTGAGGTGGGAAGAGAGAAAGGGAATGGTTTGAGAGTAACTATCCCGAGAGTGGGTGATCCTGGGCTCAAGAGGGTCATGAGTCCAGGTTGGTCCACGTTGCGCATGGACTTGTGAAGACATACTTCTTGGAGGGTTCAACGGGAGATTCGCAAAGTCCGAATAATTATCCCCCCAATCAGTCATCTTCGATGTCAAAAGAACCGATTAGAACACGATATTTCAATGAGGTGCTAGTTCTACGGTGCACGTAAATGTGCGGAGTAAACTCACACAATACAAACGCAATTCAAACCCTTAATTTCACCAACTCAACACGTGATGGCCGTAAGAGTTCGGCCGAATTATCTTGTCAATTTTAGTTGGTGAAAAATACAATCTTGGAAAGATTAACGAGCTGTTAGGTGCCTGTATTTCCTACAGACTGTCCCGGTTCAAAGAACCAGTAGTAAGTAGGAAATCCAGACTTGGCTCTATCCTAGGGTCGTCTCTCTCTTACTTGCAAGTAAAACAAACAATGAGGGCTTTATGCACCCGAGAACAGGGGTTCTTTTTATTCCAATTAATTAAATCGACCTGCTCAATTCAGTCCCAATTTTAGAGTTAGGTTATCACTTGAAATTTATGTGAACACACAAGCACGTCTACCGTTCAGTCCCAATTTCCTTTTGACCTTAAGTTGTAAAACAAGAGAGGAATCGGAAATCAGACTGCAAACGAGAAACTATGATGCATGCTTAGAATAAGGTATACTTACAGTGAATCTCAGCACTCTCCATGCATTATGCAGAACAGAATTTTTAAATATTACACTAAATGCATGCAGATCGAGAAAACCGCACCTAAAAAATATACTATTAGCGGGGAAGAATTGATTTAATTTTGAGCTAAGTAGTACGTGTTTACGTGCGTCTCATTATGAATCTTATCAGATATGTGAATCTTCTAAGATATGTGTGGCCTAAATTACGATGGGCACAAACAAATTTGATTCTAAACTATAGTGTGCCTAATCCTTAATTTCGCCACTCAAGTCGAGCCCCACCTTCACCGGAGAGTGAAACAGGTCTCGACACACCACAAACAAAGTCCAAGTCTTTTTATACACGCGAGCTCTCAAACAAGAGCCGCTATAAATGAGCAACTACCTAAATAATTACAACAATTTAAGAAAGCTCTCTCGAAATAAATAAATTCTCCAAGCTCTTCAGCAGTCGGCGCGCGTCGCGTCCGTCGACCTCCAATGTACTCCAAGTCCACCGGGCCCTCGCAAGGAAAATAAGATTTATATTAGAGAGATAAACAACAAAATATATACAAGAATATGAAGAGAAGAATGAAAGAAAATGGATTAATTACAAAGTGGCTCGGGGGTCAGACTGCCCGAGTAAATGGAGAACTAAATCCAAATTTTTAAATTAATCCCTAAGCCGTTTGCCTCCCCGGCAATGGCGCCATCTGATGAGTCGCTAAATACGATAATTAATTCGGTCACGTTGTAGCATGTGTACCTAGTGAATCAGTCAGAACCGAGAAAAGAATCTCCGTGAAGAGTGTCTCGGCTTAATTTATATCCCGGGCAATTCCAGGGTCGAACTCAGGGAGGCAAAGGAACAACTTTAGGGTTAATTCGAAAATTAAGTTTTAGATTTCAGAGCGGTATTTTTTCATATTTTTTAATGCAATAAGAATGCAAATGCAAGTGAATCAAGACACTAAGAAAACATACAATAGGCAAAATTAATTTTAATGTCAAAATAGTCTAATTTAGCCAAAATATATTTTTCCTAGAATCCTAATCCAGAAATGAATGCAAGGTATTTTTTTAGAATTTTAGGGGTTAAAATGCAATAACGAAAAATGCACACTTTTTATGGGTATTTTCATAATTTTTCACACAAACAATAATCAAAATTCATGAAGATTTTACTGGAATATAAACATGATGCAAGGAAGCTACAGTAATATTTTTGGAATTTTTTGACAAAATATGAATTTTTTATGGATTTTTTATTGAAATCAGAGTGACAGTGAGTAAATAATTTCTATTAAATCCACATTATCAAATTAATTAGAATGCGAATTATCTCAGAAAGGTATTTTCATGTGGCATACAGAAGACTTGAAATTTCGCAAAAAGGATATACGTGGATTTAACTACAAATCAAATACTACAATCACTTCACAAATTATTTCAAGCACAAGACAACTCCACTTTAGATGAAATTTGGATAGTAAATTCGTCACATATCAAGGCATCATATATAATTTTTGTGGAATTTTTAGAGCAACCATGTGTGAGATATAAATTTAAGAGTCCAGATTGGGTAAAATATGCAATATTTCAGTTAGATAATTTTAATTAATTATCCAACTACCATAAAAATACAAATAAATAATCACATGACATAGGATAAGTTGCTCAACATAATGACATTTTTTATTGAGTAAAATGATGCAACATTGATGTCCAAATTAAGATGCGAATACAGGGGTATCTGTGCAATTTCAGAAAACAATATATACAACAAAGTATGTACAGGGACCTTTTTGCAATTATAAAAACTATACAAGAACTTTATGCAATTTTTAAAATTAAAAATTGAAAACTCACCTTCTTCTTCTTCCTTGGGGATACAAATGGGGAAGATGAACCCAAATGGGTGCTGGGCGGTGGCGGCGGTGCGGCCGCGCGCGGCCGCGAGGAGGGCGGCGCGCACTGCGCGCAGGCGAGGTGGAGGCGAGGGCGGCAGTGGAGAGTGGAGCCGCAGCGCGAAGGGCGGCGGCAGGCGCTTGGAGGAGAAGGTGGGGCGGCGCCGCCGAGGGCGTGACGTTGGGGCGTTGAAGGGTGGGTCAGCGGCGGAGCCACGTGGCGGCTTGCGGCGGTGGAAAGTGGAGCCACGGTGCGAAGGGCGGCGGCAGGAAGGGGCGGCGGCGCCGCTGGTGCCCGTGGATGGAGGGGGGCGGCAGTGACCTGCTGCTGCCTCATTTTTTAAATTTTTTTTGATTTTTTTTGTAAATAAAAGACAAAAGAAAACTCTTTTTTTGTTTTAAAAATTTTTATTTTTTTTTAGATTTTGTTAAGACAGGGAATGCACATGATAAAAAAAGTGATGATGGTGATGAAGATGAAGAATAAACAAATGGAGGATGTGTGGTGATGATATGATGAACTAAAAAATTACAAAGGTAAAAATAAAGACAAGATGAAACTAAAATTACCTACGATGAACGCGGGCGCCTATGAAGTGCTCACGAGAGCACGGTCTTCGCTTAAATCACCGGCGTGCGATGAGCTCGAGCAGCGCGCGGTTACGGCTGCAATGTTGGCCAAAAAGCCAACGGATCTCACCGGAGAGAGGACCGTCGTCGCTCGACCGCGGTTGTGTCGCTGTTACCGATTCAACTCTGGGAACTAGGCTCTCCTCACATAAAGATGGATCAAAGACAAATTGAGGAGGATGGAATGTATATAAAGATATGAAAAAAATAGAAGTTAGAATTAAGATGGAGTGGGATGGAGGTTAATAAAATGGTGGAGTTGAATTAGAAGTTAGAAAAATGGTGGGGTTGAATGGAGGTTGGTAGTAGAATGAGTTGAATGCTGGTTATTGTAGAGAATGTATAATAAATAAATAAATAAATGAAATAAAGTTGGCTACTTTAATTACAATAGAATAAAAAAAGAAAATAAATAGTGGAGAATTTACAAGGGAAGACAAACAACATGTACACATTTTTTTACTTTTCTAATATGCATTTTTTTGTCTTTTTAATAAGATATATTTACAACGGAAAAATACAATAAAATACTACAATTAAAATACAACACAATCATGATATTTTTCTATTTTTAGTAATTATAAAAGATAAAATAAAAAATGAAGAAGGGATGAATATATACATAATATACAATGTACATCTAGGTCCCAAAACCCAACATTTGCAAATGAGCTCCGATTTTAATGAAACCACTTCTTTCGATAGATAATTTTCTAACTTGAACTTTAAAAGTGAGTTTGGTGAATTTGGAGTTCATACGGAGCGGGAATTTAGCTTGGAAGTTGGTCTTTACGGCTTTTTCCCATTGGGGTCTATTTGTTTAAGGTAAATTTTGTTTTGTATTTTTGTATTTTTGTATTTTTATATACATTGATATGAACATGTTGGAGAAAGAATTAGCTAAAAAGGGAGTTGATATGAAATTATTAAAAATACATGAAGTTTTGGGCTATTTACAGGTGAAAAACTCCTTTATTTTTGTGGCTTTTTATTGTTAAATTATTTTGTACAATATAATATACATTAATTAGTGTATTTTATTTACAAGAGTCATTTTGTTAATTTATTGATTTTATGGACATTTTTATGGGATTTTACTCGGGGATTTTGTTAAGATCAAGATATTGAGATGATGAATCGTAGATTCATCAAGTATCTTTAGCACTACAAATCAATAACCATTGTAACCAGTATTAATTTCTATTATCCTAATCAGAATACCCTTATTCTCAAAGATCTCTATCTCCTAAGATACCTGCAGTTAAAACCTTTTAGATCACTATCTATAAAGTCTTAAGTTCTTGAAGATAAGAATTACATATCATTATCTCGAAAGCCTTGTCCTCTTTGAAGATATTGTTATTACTGTAATCAAGTGTTTTATTTCCATAGTAGGATTACTAATAGTTTACTACACCCACTACATGGCAGACATCTGACTTTTGTACACATCTAGCATACACCCGACTTCTCATAACGGATGCACAAGGGCAAGCAGTTTTAGCATTCACATCCTCAATTCTTTGAGGTGTTATCCATTCAGATAGGTCAGTACCATATTTTAAGGGAAGGAAGCCTTCCTTGAGGTTTTCCAAGAATAGAACATGTCCAAGGTGTACCACTTAATGTGATGGTCCCAATACCCTATTCTCGGTGCTTCTGAACATCTTCAGAACTAAGATTAAAGAGGTATCCTCAAGATCATATCTCAAGGTATGGAATAGCCAGATTATAAAATACTTATTATCATCCTTATATCATTTCAAATGATTAGTATATAGTCTACATTTGGCACGATGAACACAATGGCACTCCCACTAAGCTTCACATGGTTCATCAAGATTATATCTGAAATCATAAAATTTATAATTTCATCAAATCCAATATTCCAACTACAATAATCTTACCATCCTTTATTTTCCTAATGAAGTAGCACTCTTCGGTGCTAGATTCCAGCTTACTTGCATCCATGACAAAGTTATGAACTAAGCAACCCTAAATCCTTAAGGGTCCAACACTAAGCTAGGTTCCAAACCATAGCTTATGAGGATGTTCGAGTTTAGATTTGCATGGAATCTTATTAAGGATATATAGTAGTCTCCACTACATATATACATGTAAAATAAGAGGTAATTATGATAAGATTCATCATTGATCAAATCATTTCACCCATGATCCAATTGTATCTCCCTACAGCACTATTGAGTTTAGGTGAATGATATAGGAATGATATTCCTTTCTCCATAAGGGGTTCCTCGAATTCATCTAATAGGTACATGTTACCTAAGTTAGATTAAATTCATTTCATCTTCCTTCAAACTATGGTTCTAAATCAAAATTGTGAATTCTTTGAACATTTCAAATGTTTCCAAGGTAAAGGGAATAAGTCTCATGTCACAAAAATCATTAAATAATATAACATATAATCAATGTTTATTATGATATAGATGATCCACATACATCGTATGTATGGGATCTTGAATACCTTGGTATCCTACACCATTTCCAGAGAAGGGTGCAATGGACATTTTTACTTTAAATCTATATTCATAAGTATGTAAGTTTTGAACCTTTAGACAATTTACAGTTCAATATTTTACTAGTCTATATCAATAGACATATGTCCAAGACTCGATGCCAGATCATTGTCAAATGATCTTAATCCTCTTGTTGATCATATAAGGTTTAATTTTCAGTATTTAGATATGTTAATGAACCATTCATTAATTTTCTAATTTAGTAGATCCTCTGGATGTTAGATTACTATCTAAAATATATCCATCATAACTCTTTATGATAGGTCTATTCTAGAATGCATGTTTATTCCCAACATTTAGAAATAAACAATGAATGTATTCCAATATCCAGGTCATAGAGACATTCTTAAGACTAAGGGCTCTCCCACTAAAATTATGAAGTATATCTATCCAATAGAGGTTGCTGAAATAATTGCATCAGTATCCTATTGGATGACTAATAAACCTTAAGAATCAATTTTTTTGGTATTCCAAAACTTATGCAATCAATTGCAAGTGTTATTAGAAAAATGAGATACAATTGTTAGACTTTGATCTTATCAAATAAGTAAGTCAATTTCAATGATTAAATGTAGATTATTTCAATGCACTATCCGAGTCCTTCTCAAAGGATTTTAGATAGTCTAGATAGTCATATTATCAGTACATTGGCTTATTGAATTATTGGCATTCATCCAACTGTTTGGATGTCATATGGAAGTCACAGAAGTATAGTCATCTCTTTAACTTTCCATCTTGCTTGGATCAGACCTATTCTTCCACTACGCATCATTCTTCTGCAAACGACCATAGCTTAAGACGAAGGACCTCTTATGTTGAACTCAAAAGTTTTCAATATAAGGGTACTTCAACATTTATGCATGCATCATGCAATTCATACAATATGAATATTATGAAGCTTCATGAAAGACTTGAGTATAGATGGTACAATGATGACACTCATCGTATCTAAATCCATCTAAACTAAAAGATTTTGGTTAAGGTAGGTACTCAAACATTACGAATAAATCATCTCTTATAGAGCTACCATGCTGCATGATGTAGTGAACCATGTCATTCATGATTAAATATTGAGAGCGCATGTGTCTGCCAAAACATCTTCCTAGATTTTATAAGGATTTTAGGTAATTACGATCATCAACGACGTGATACTTCCAAAGTACACTCGATGAGTGATAAAGACTATAGTGACATACAAACCTTAAGTTGTTGTCCTATTATCTATTTAATTGTCATTCCTCATTATTATGAGGAAACTCCCACATTGGGACTATTGGACATGCGAGCCCACGGCGAGCCATTATGCAATAAATGTTATTGCAAATATCATCCCCTGATCTGAAATGAAGAATAACTAATTTGCATAATAGGTCCCTTAGTACAATTAGGGTTATGTACCTGGCCATCATAATGATCATATAGTTGTTGATTCAATAATAGAATCATAGAGGTTGGTGCTTGGATAAATATCTAAGGAGTTATATTGTGGACTCATCAAGCACCGTCAAATGAATATTAGGAGAGGATCTCTAGCCTAAGAATGAGATGGAAATCTTTTCTCTAAAGGTTGATAACTAACCGACCTCTTGATGTGCGTCCTCTGGATAGAAATAGAGATTCGGAGGTATCAGATTAGTTAGGTCAAAGAGTTGGCTTAATAAGATTAAGATAACCAAAATGATGTCACGACATAGGCACGAATCCTCTGACCGGAGACAGATTTGTTACTATATGTATGAGTATGTACATTTGGCAGACCAGTTGGCTGATGACCTAATCAAGGTCTATACACCGGCGCGATGGTGTGCATGTAAGTGCATATGAGTAATACGATCTCTCAAAGGGATCATACAGGTTCATTACTGAACTGGAAGACTTGAGCTCACTCATGAGATATTGGGAAGAATTAAATTCTGTGCACGATCATCTTGCTTTGGACGCTTGACTGAATTTGTAGGTTTGATATATACTTTTGGAAAATATATGATCAAGACCTAGGTATGATATATGCTTTTGGAAAGTATATGATCGATACAAACTCCCAATGATCAAATGAGAAACTTAATGATAAAACCTTGAAGTAGACAGATTCGAGAAATGTCCAATCAATTCCAATGAAGGAATCTTCTACCACGGGCCCTGCTGCCCCCTCCCCCTTCTGATGGCTTTCCCTCCAAGTCAATCCCCTCCTTTCCTGCCTGTAGAAGTGGTGAAAGTTCAGGCAGTCCGGAATCCGAAAGAGATCTAACCTTCATATTTATTCTGGGTCTTCAAGTATGCAGGATGTACAGGTATTGGGAATACCTGAGGGTGATGTTATCATAAGCGATTGTATAACCATGACACTTCCATTCCTATGGAGTGATGAAACGGGTCTGGATTTCAGTGACTCCTCTCAGTAGAGAAGTAATCAGATCTTTATCCAAATGTTGGACATTGATATGAATGCGATTCAGATGAAATGAGAATATTAGATTTGTGGTCTTGATTTAATCAAACATCTATGATAGGTCCGCAAGATCTGGAGTTGAGATTTGATCTCAATATCCAAGTCACTATATGTGGAACAATACAATCACCATGTCCTTATCTCCAATTATCTGCGAAGAAAGCGCATTATCCTCGAAAGAGTTTAGGATAATTTCATGGTTGATATATGTATCCGAGCATTATAAAATCGATAATTAAATGTGATTTAATTATCATGAATAATATCATTTTGATTCATATTATAAAGATAGCTATCTAAGATAATTAAATGTAATTTAATTATCAAATATGTAAACAATGTGGATGTGATTCATATTATGTGGGCACATGAGAATAGAGATCCAAAATGATTAGATGTGATTTAGTTATCATAGATATGTATAATGTGGATAGCATTATCCATATTAAGCATATATATTATAAATGTGATTTATAATATAGAAGAGAGAGCTAATTGTAATTTATAGTTGTTAATTAATTGTTGATATGAATATTATTCACATTGGACAATTAATGAAAATTTTAATTTACATTTTATTTAGGGTTGTGAATGTGATTTACATATTTCCAATGGCAAGATTGCAGTATTCTCAAAAATAATTATGAATTATTTTTGCAGAATAAGTTACAACAAGTGTTGTTGTAAATATTGGAGATTTCCATGGAATAATGTAATCTCATGAGATTATATAAGACTCCCACCAACTCCCATTAGGAAAGTGATGAGTTTGCGATTCATCACTCTAAAAGTTGAAAATAGAGCTTTGTTCCCGAGTAATTAGAGGCATATTTCTACTTATATTGTATAATTAGCATTCATGCATGCATTGATAATATCTGCATTTTAGTATTCATATTGCATTAAATAAGAAGCCAATTTCACTTGTAAATATTCACCTGTAAATTAGCTAAAATACCCTATTTGTATATATTTTACACTAACTCCAAATACAATAAAATCAACTCCATAGTGTATATATGACTAACACTAATTAAAGAAAAATATCAAAAAAATACTAACTTGTAAAATTAACCAATAAAACCCCAATCCAAGTTTGAAGCTAGGAACTTTAAAATGCAAATATCTCTCTTATACAACCTCCGAATTAGGTCTACTCACTTTTAAAGTAATATACATTCAGAGACCTTCGAAACAAGACCAATTTCACTAAAATCGGAGCTCGTATGCAAAACTTGGGTTTTGGGCCCCTTTTGTACATTGTACATAATGACCGTTTTACCCCTGCATTTTCTCATTTTATTTTCTTCATTATTAAAAATCCAAACAATTAGTTTAAGTTGTAAATATTCTCCTCATATTTTCTCTATTTTTATTTTTATTTTTCTCTTATTGATAAATGATAAAAAAAATCACAAAAGATAAAATGTGGTATTTTATATCTATAAGGTACCACCCAAAAATACATTTTGTACATATGATTTCTTTTGATTTTCAGCCCTTCACAAAAGTTGTAGATCTCGTCGAGACGAGAAACTTTCATGTTGACCACTTTTTGATTTAATCCCTTTTTTTATTTCTTTTTTGATTTTCTTTACATTTAATCTTTGAATTTTCTGGGAGCGACATGTGGCAGCTCCTGGAGCCGCCACATATCACCCCATTTTCTTTATTTTTGAATTTATTTTATTTTTTTCGGATTTATTATTATTAGTCTTTTATTATTACTATTTTAATTATTTTTAGTAGCTTACTATATTAATTATTTATATAATCTCCCTTTTACCACTTCTCCCCATTCTTTTCTTCCACTCCAATCCAATAACCCCCCACTACCCCACTCTCTCCATCCTTCTCCAACCTCCTCCTCCTCCTCTTTATAATTCTCTTCCACTCCTCCCTTCATCATCATCCGCCATTTTCGAGAGAAGTGAGGTCGAGCCCCTTTAACCTTCAGGTGACAGCTGCAGGAGAAGAGTCGAGCGACGACAACCTCAAGGCGAGATCCGCGGCTTCACCATTGCCGCGTCGCGAGATCTAATTTGACGCGCTCAGCTTCGAAGGACTCCGCCATCCTTCTCGAGGCCACGACGGAAGCCGCACGATACGGCTCCATTTTCGGCGAGTCGCAGGTAAGTTATCACTAAACTTTTCTTTGTCAATTTTTTATCTCACATTATTTATTTTGTTTGTCACCAAACAAATCACAAACCATCACACAAAAATCATCATCACGATCACCACACCACAATCATCTCATTCATCACAACAAAAAAATACATCATCATCTTCATTTCATTTCATCCATCACAATCACACATAGACACCACACATTCATTGCATTTTTTAATTCCTGTTTACACAAAGAAAATACAAAAAAAAATTACAACACAAAAAATTAAAAAAAAGGGGAGCAGGGTGCACGTCCAACAAGCCTTCACCGCCGACGGTCGCCGCTTCCTCCATCGATGTCGCCGCCACGCCGCCCGTCCGCCCACCAGGAAGTCGCGCGCCTCCGCCTCCTGGCCGCGCACAAGCGGTACCAGCACACTTGCCACCCGCCCACGCAGCGGCACCAGGCCGTGCCTAGCCGTCGTCTCCTCCAGCCCCCCCCCCCCCCCCCGTGGCCCAACAGCCGCACGCCAGCCCGCGCGTCGTCGCCCTCGTCCATCTTTGTCGTGCGCTCACGCCCCTGCAACTGCCGCCGGTCGTCCACGTCGCCGGCCACGCGCGCAGCCCTCCAACGCTCGCCATCCTTCAAGGCCGTTGGCCATCCACGGCCAAGCTCCTCCATCAAGCTTTCTCTGTTTCAAGCCAAGAAACAGAGAACTTCTATCGGATAATAAGGACAAAATTGGACATTTGCAAAGGGGATACTTGCACCACTTTTCAAGTTCTCAAAGCAAGTTTAAATTTCTGGTAATTGCATGTAAGTCCCTGTTCTCCATTTGAGTTCATATTTCTTTTTCTGTATTGCATTCATACCCTTGCATTCGCACATTTATTTTGTCATTATTTTGTTGTTCATTTTTAATTTCAAAAGTTGCATTATGTAGTATAACTCTTGTTTTATCATTTTAGTATTTATTTGTATTTTTCTGATTTGCAGAATATTTATGGAAATTAACTTGGTGAAAATTGCAATATTTTGTCCATGTTGATTGATTAATTTATTGTACATTGTCTGCTTATCAAAAAATCTCTGAAAAATCATCATTGGTAGATCTAAGTTTATTCTACAACATGTCCAAAAATCACACCATTTATACGTATAGTTTGTCTTAGAAAAATCATTTAGTAAAAACCTTAATCGATTTTTAGTTAATCAACCGTGAAGTTTTTTAAGGAAATTCAAGTTGATTTGGATAGATCTTGCTTAGACCTATTTGGATTAATTTTGTTTCTGAGAAATATCATCATTTGGTAATTATTAAAATTGGTTTAGTCATTTTCACTAAAGTCTGCATATTTTATTATCCGTGCATCAGAAAATTACAAAAACATTAGGGTAGCTTAATTTCATCCCATTTCATAATCTGGCCAAGTTTCATAATTTTTGCAATTAATTTAACCATATTTCTGATTTAACTTCAAATTGGCCTGATTTTTGCATGTGTCCTGCATAAAAAAATAGAAAAAGACCAAAAATATCTCCTCTGAAAATCAAACCTTAGAAATTTGCTAATAATTCACCTAAGGAGACAGATGACTCCCTGAGTTCGACCTTGGACTTCACCAAGTAAAAAAATCTGCCACTTGAAATTAACTCAATCTAATTTAAGTGGTTTTTGATATTCCCTCTCGTATCCGACTGCAACGAACGACATCTAATTAATTTGGACATTAATCTGATCGAATTAACAAGGGTGTGGGAGCGGTTCATCAGAAAGGTGAGGGAATCTTTTTCCAATATCTCCAAGTTTGATTGATTTAATTTTAGGATTAAATTATATTGATTTATCAATACTAATTTATTATAAATAAATTAATTGTTATTTTATTTTTCCAACAAAATCTTGTCCATTTAAAGAAGCACAAATCAATCTAATCCTTGATTTTATGTAGTCCATGGATTGTGATCCATGCTCCCAAAACCCTATATAAGAAGAGGCACCTCTTGATCTTCTAATTTACAACGACAACTTTGTATGCTCTCTCTCTCTCTCCCATTCTCTACACGTCATCTCTCTCTCTTGTGGGAGTCCACCATAGAGCCCTAGAGGGAGTCGTTCTTGTCGCAACATCGTTGTTATGCTGCCGAACTATTTGCCCGTCGATCTCCATCTCCTTCGGTGTGCCTCAATCATGAAGAAGACATCAGATCTCATGTGACAAGATCAGAGATACACCACTTGGATCATCAACATGGATTGTGAGGAGCACGCATTTCATCAACGCGCTCATAAGCATCTCCTCCATCGGATCAGACTTGAGACAGGAGGTCTCTTCGTTTAGAGACTCGATCGCAACCACGCTTCAAGAGGTAACCCTGATACTTGTTTGTGATTTAGGTGAAACGATGCGAGAAGTGTTCTTAGATCATGTGGTTTCATCGCATGAAAATTTTTTAAATTTCGTTGCCTCGAGCACTAGTGTGACTAGTCGCTCCCTATTGCATACGGTGCGATCCTCACACTTCCACGATGAGCTTAAGGATCTCACCATATCCTTCAAGTGGTATCAGAGCCTTAGGTCGGATGTTTTGGATGCGATCCATAAACCTAGGAAGACTTGGGTTCATTAGGGCTTGGGAAAGTTTTATCGCATTTCAATTTTGCATCTCTATTTAGTGATTATTTTTATCCTGTTTAAATTGTTTAAACATGAAAATAAGACTTGTATTACGTTCCCCATTGAATAAGGAAATTGTAGGATCTGAGTTTGCGTGATTCGAATCCGTTCGCTCAAGTTATGATCAATTTAGTGAACATGTATCCACTGTTTCGGTAACTGCGAATCTTAACGTAATTAAGGAGTTAGTTACTATTTCGGGGACTGTGAATCTACATGATATACTTCCCATTAAATATTGTTGCTTGAATAGAATTGGAATTTGTTTAAAAAAATTCCTTATAATGTTAATCAAAATTATTTCGATTATTATTATGCTATAACTTCGATTGAAAAATTGATTATCATCTCAAGTACACAATGATCAATTTGGCATTATCCTTTCCCAAGGTAGATATAATGTCTAATCAGGGAGCGTTGGGGTAGCAGGTTGCACCGTGTGCGGTTTGTCCCACTCCCGTCGGTATTGGCCATGACAGCGAGTAGGGACTCGATAATGCAGGAAAGATCACAATGTATTTTTCTAATTATTAAAATTTAAAATAATATGTATTTGAGACAATGCCATATTTTAAGTAACAAAAAATAATGTATGTTGGATATTAATTGGATCATTGATTTAATGTGATTATATTAATTGGAATATAATTAAAATTAAACACTCTATTTTAATAGAGATGTTATTTTCCTTGGAAGAATTAATTATGTGAATATGATTCATAATAATTAATTAGAAATTGAACATGATATGGAGGATCACATAAATGATGTCCATGGTCTCCCATCAAGGTGAAGGGTTCCGTCGCCAGGGATTGTATGTAGAGATGCCTGTCCAAAGTGACAGCTCCTGCATGCAAGCACATCTGGATCGGTCTCTTCGCTTCTCGAAAGATTAAGGACATATGTGTAGTGTCCCCAATGTGGAGTCCTCATATTATTGGGGCCAAATTGGATTGCGCATGGCGAGTTGTATTCATGTTGACGGTTGGTTCAATTAATGACGGGTCAACAGCACCTTAAGGGTGGTGGACTTGGGTGTTAAAGATCGACTTGGGAATGCAATTTGGACTTGCAAGATGGGATTTGTTCCCGCTTCTTTTTATCCGAGTTACAGGTTCTCATATTATTGGGATGTGACAAATATAAGGAAGGAGATCCCAGATCTTGTTGAGATCCAATGGTAAGTATATCTCTTACGTTGAAAGAGGTTAAGAGAATGAACTTTCAATGTTGACAAGGCAAGACAACTTTGATATAAAAATTCCTAAATCAAAGTAAAATATGTGTATAAAATATATATATTTATATACATTTATGCAAATTTCTTATTTCAGATAATCCTTCATTAAATCCACTCAATGCAATACTCAATAATAACCAGTTAATTGTCATGGATTGTATCCATGATCAAGATATTGTACTTGCAGTTTGACACATAATGTATGTCATTGCAATGTGCAAGTTTCCTCATAATAACGAGGAATGATAAACAATAGGACTACAACCCTTGGGTTTGTATGTCTGATAGCTGGCTCCCACTACCCTTGTTAATTCGAGCAAATTAATGTTCAAATTAATTGATAGTGTTCATTGCAGTCGGATAATGAGAGCAGATCAAAAACCACTTTCCATTAATTTAAATTAATTTCGAGCGGCAATTTTTTTTACTTGGTTGGAAGTCCAAGGTCAAACTCAGGGAGGCAGCTGTCTCCTTAGGTTGATTCGAAGCAAATTTCAATGTGTGATTTTCGGAGAATAATTTTTTTGGTCTTTTTCGATTTATTATGCAAGACAAAATGCAAAATCAAGCCAGTTTAAATGTTAATTCAGAAAGATGATCAAATTAATTCCAAAAATTATGAAACTTGGCCAGATGATGAAATATGATGAAATTAAGCTACCATGATTTTTTTAGAATTTTCTGATGCACGGATAATAAAAAATGTAGACTTTAGTCAAAATGATTAAACCAATTTTAATAATGACAAAACGATGATATTTCTCAAAAACAAAATTAATCCAATAGGTCTAATTAAGAGCTATCCAAATCAACTTGAATTTCGTTAAAACACTTCACGGTTGATTAATTAAAAATCGATTAAGGTTTTCACTAAATAATTTTTCTAAGACAAACTATACGTGCAAATGGTGTGATGCTTGGATATGTTGTAGCATAGGCTTAGATCTACCAATGACGATTTCTCAGAGATTTTTTCGATAAGAAGATAATGCGCAATCAATTAATCAATCAAAATGGGCAAAATGTTGCAATTTTCACCAAATTAATTTCCATAAATATTCTGCAAATCAGAAAAATACAAATAAATGCTAAAATGGTAGAACAAGAGTTATACTATACAATGCAATTTTCGGAGTTAAAAATGGATGACAAAATGACGACTAAATAAACATGTAAATGCAGGGGAATGAATGCAATACAGAGAAAAGAAATATGAGCAGAAATGAGAAAAGGGACTTACATGTAATTATCAGAAACTTGAAATTTTTTTAAGAACTTGCAAAGAAGTGCAAGTGTCCCCTTTGCAAATTCCCATTTTGTTCTTATTATCTGATGTTTCTTCCTATGCTTGCTTGCTTGAAACAGGGGAGGGTGGCAATGGAGCTTCACGCAGGTACGAGGGAGGAGGTGGACGGCGGGGCTGAGCTTGGGGAGCGGACACGCTGCTGCTGGAGGAAGCACGGTCGGGCTGGCGCCTGGAAGCTGCGGACTGCGGGCGGCGTAGAAGAAGGAGCTGCAAGGTGGTGGCGTGTCGAACAAAAGAGGAGACCGGCAGTTGGGAAGAAGTGGACAGTGCGGTGGGCGTCGCGCGGCCACCTGAAGGGTGGAGGGTAGCGCAGCTGGTTATGTTGGCCGACGTGTGAGGATGGCTGAAACTGGAGATGGAGGTATGGAGCGGTTGATGGGCGTGAGATGAGCGATCGCTGGCGCACGAAGATGAGGCGGCGGCGGACAGGGGCGTAGCGGCGCTGTGTGGCTGCTACTAGGCGGAGCAGGGGAGTCGAGCAGCAGTCGACGGCTTGGTGTGGCCGGAGGCGGCGCACCGCGTGAGGGCCGCTGGTGGAGTTGGTCGCGGCGTGGAGGAAGAAGATGGGGTGGCTGGAGAGAAGAGAGAGAGAAAACGGGGGAAATGGAAACAGGGGAAGATCCAATGTAAACAGGGGATCTTAGGCTATTTGTTTAGTTGGGTTAAATAACCAATTAATTGGTTGAGAAATCTAACTCCAAAAATCACGAAAAAATCATATTCGTGATCGCAATGTGTTAATTGTCCGTGGAAGTGCTCTTGATTTTGTGTTTTTATGGATAGAAGATGGTAACTTAGGAGAGAGAGAGTAAGGAGAAAGAGAGAAGGAGAACGGAAGGTGGAGAAGAAGAACAAGGGGAAGACGGATTACATGTAGAGATGGATGAGCATGCCGTGAAAGGTACTAGAGCTGCTAGCTCTGGTTGGTCTTTGCTCAAGGCTCTGGCGTGAGCCGAGCTAGGCGAGCTTCAAGAGCTCGCAACAGCGAAGTGCACCTTCGCTGGATCTCACCGGAGGAGTGAAGGATATTGTTGAATCCTTAAGCGCATCACGGAAGCGTGTCGATTGCATCGTATGCAATCGGAGCAACTAGTCGTACTAGATGCTAGATACAGCGGAAATTAAAATTTTAACTTTAAAGATGAAACCACATGATCATGAGAACACTTCTCAGATCGTTTCATCAAACCACAAAGTATAAGGAATACCTCTTGAAGCGTGGTTGTGATCGCGAGATCCCAAAGTAGAGATCCTCCTATCTTAAGTCCGACCCACGGAGAATGCGCTTGCGGGCACGATGATGAGTCGCGTCCTTCCCGCAATCCTTTGACAAAGATCCAAGCGTCGAGGCGTAGCAAAAATGATCTCCTTCCTAATACATAAAGTGGACGGCCACTTGAATATTAGGGAGATCCCACGAGAATGAGAGAGATAGAGAGGAGTTCTTCAACTCTAGATGATAATGTAACTTGGAAGGGCTACCCTAGCCCTCCTTTTATACTAGTTTAGGATCCAATGGATCTCAATCCATGGGACACATGGATCCAATGGCTATGCTTGGTCCATGCTAAATCAATGGTCATGATTGTTGTTGGTTAAAACCAACAACATTAATTTAAATTAAAATATGTTGCAACATTATCAACATAATTTAATTTATCATTAACTAATTAAGAGATAATGTGATAAATAAAATGGAGTCAACCAACCTCCCCTAAAATTGGGGGGCGTCACCCATGAACAATTCATGGGTGACGCCACCTATTAATGGTGGTTATTTAGCTCTCTTTTATTTATCTTATTATTCCTTAATTAATTTAGTAATAAAAAAATATTCAGCAAATTAATTCCCAATTAATTTGTGAATATTTCAATCATGCCATTGAATATTATGTGAATCATATTCACAACCCAAACTAATTGGTAAATTGCATTTCCAATTAATTAATAGATGTGAATCCAATCCATATTATTAATTAACAAATGCTATTTACATTGATTCTCTCTCTTATACATGTATATTATAAATCATATTTATAATACACATATATCATGGATAGTGTTATCCACATTCTCTTAATCCTTGATAATTAAATCCCATTTAATTATCTTAGATAATCATTTTCACAATATGAATTATATTCATATTAAGCTTGATAATAATCTCATTTAATCATCAAGTCCTTGCTTGGATATTTCATCAAAAGAATTATTCTTGAACCTTTTCATGAATATTGTACTTTCTCCGCAGATACTTGGAGATAAGGACGGTGCGATTGTATTATTCCATGTATAGTGACTTGGATATTGAGATATTATCTCAAATCCAGATTGAACGAACCTCCCATAGATGCTTGATTAAATCAAGACCGCAAATCTAATCTTCATTGAATCTGAATCTCATTCAGACCAATGTCCAACACTTGGACTAAGATCAGATTGCTTCTCTACTGGAAGGAGTCACTAAAATCCAGACCTGTTTCATCACTCCCTCGGAATGGAAGCGTCATGGATATATAATCGTTTATGATCACATCACCCTTCAGGTATTCCCAATACCTGTACATCCTGCATACTGGAAGACCCATGATCAACCCGAAGATCAAGATCATTTTATACTGTCTTCTTCAGGGTTTAATCATTAAGTTTCTCAATCTTGGTCATTGGGATTTGGTATCGATCATATGCTTTCCCGAAGCATATATCACACCTTCAAATTCATGTCATGCTTCCAAAGCACGACGACCATGCATGGAATTTGATCGGTCCCAATACCTCATGAGTGATCTCATGTCTTCCGGTTCACAAGTGAACCTGTATGATCCCTTTGAGAGATCATATTGCTCATATATCCCTTATATGCACACCAGCTTGCCGGTGTATAGACCTTGGTTAGGTCATCAACCTATTGGTCTGTCAAACGTACATACTCAGATATATAGCAATACATCTGTCTCCAGTCATAGGATGCATGCCTATGCTGTGACAGCATTCAACATAGGACTTAAGTTATCTCGATCTCGTTAAGTCAACACATTGACTTAACTAATCTGACACCTCTGAATCACTATTCCCATGCAGAGGACCTGCATCAAGAGGTCGGTCAGATGTCAGCCTATGTGAGAAAGGATTGCCATCTCCTACTCAGGTTGGAGATCTCCACTTGACAATCATTTGACGGTGCTTGATGAGTCCTCCATCTAACTCCTTAGATATTCATCCAAACACCAGCCTCTATGATTCATTTAATGAATCAACATCTATATGATCATCAAGCTGGCCATGGTACATAGCCCTAATTGTACAGAGGGACCTTATAGTGCATTCATTCATATAATTTTAGAAAGGGAGTGAAACATCAATAACTTTTATTGATAAACATAAATATTACAATAACATTTATTGTAAGAATGGTTCGCCCAGGGCTCACAAGTCTAACAATCTCCCACTAGCCCTCAGAACCATTCAGGTACAATCCGTAAACCCTTACTCATTACATGCTGATCAAAAACCTTCTGTGTCAGAGGTTTGGTAAGAGGATCAGCAATGTTGTCGGCAGAGGCCACCTTGGTGATGATGATATCACCACGCTTTTGAATCTCCCGAATGATGTGGTATTTCCTTTCCACGTGCTTGCTCTTCTGATGACACCTGGGTTCCTTTGCTTGGTCAATGGCTCCAGTGTTATCGCAGAGTAACGGGACGGGAGTATCAGAGGAAACTACGCCAAGCTCCAAGATGAACTTGCACAACCACACCGCCTCCTTTGCAGCATCCGATGCGGCAATGTATTCGGCTTCTATTGTTGAATCCGCCGTAGTGTCCTGCTTCTTGCTTCTCCAGCTCACAGCACCACCGTTCAACAGGAATACAAACCCTGATGTCGACTTTCGATCATCAATACCTGACTGGAATTCTGAATCTATATATCCCAAGACTTGGAGATCACCATCCCCATAGACCAAGATATAATCTTGCATCCGTCTTAGATATTTGAATATGTTCTTTACTCTATTACAGTGTTTCTCTCCATGGCAGGATTGGTAACGACTTACCACTCCAACTGCATGGCAGATGTCTGGCTTAGTACACATCATGGCATACATCAAGCTTCCTACGGCTGATGCATAAGGGCATCCAGCCATGGCCTTCTTTTCCTCAACACTTTGAGGAGCCATCCCTTTGGACAGATGGATACCATGTCCTAAGGGGAGGAATCCTTTCTTCGAACTATCCATGCGGAATCGTTCAAGAATCTTCTTGATGTATCCATGTTGTGATAATCCCAATATTCTCTTTTCTCGGTTTCTGAACAACTTCAGGCCTAAGATGTAAGAGGCTTCTCCAAGATCTTTCATCTCGAAGGTATGGGATAGCCAAATCTTCACACTGGTCATCATTCATGTATCATTCCCAATGATAAGGATATCATCTACGTAAAGCACGATGAACACAATGGCGCTCCCACTAAGCTTCTTGTATACACAAGGTTCATCAGGGTTTTGCACAAAATCATAACTCTTTATGGTTTCGTCAAATCTGATGTTCCAGCTATGAGAAGATTGTTTGAGCCCATAGATGGATTTCTTCAGCTTACATACTTTACCATCCTCAGCTATGAAGCCCTGGGGCTGCTCCATATAGATATCCTCCTCGAGGTATCCATTGAGGAAAGCCGTCTTGACGTCCATCTGCCAGATGTCGTAGTCAAGATATGCAGCTATTGCTAGCAATGTCCTGATGGACTTAAGCATGGCCACAGGAGAGAATGTCTCATCGTAGTCGATGCCTTCTCTCTGTGTGTAGCCCTTGGCTACGAGCCGTGCCTTGAAAGTCTCTACTTTCCCATCAGGTCACCTCTTTCTCTTGAAGATCCATTTACACCGAATGGGTTTTACCTCTCTAGGTGGATCCTCTAGGGTCCATACACCATTCTTATGCATGGAGTCAATCTCTGACTTCATTGCTAACATCCATCTATCCATGTCATGATCCGCAAGTGCTTCATCATATGAAGAAGGATCATTGTCAGTCTCACCTGACACATGGAATCCATACCTTTCAGGTGGTGCAACCACACTCGAACTCCTTCGAAGAGGTATGGGTGTTTCATCTTCATTTATCTCCTCAGCTTCTGGTTCAGGAATCTCAGAATCCTCAGGGGATTCAATGAGCTCCTCTACTTCATTCTTGTCTTGACCTTTAAGGAAATCATCCTCCAGAAATTTCACATCCCTAGAGACAAAAACCTTTTGGGTCTCAGGGTCATAAAGTTGGTATCCGATACCATCTTTAACATACCCAATGAAGTAGCACTCATGAGTGCGAGATTCTAGCTTACTTGCGTCCACGTTCTTTGCATGAACCAAGCATCCCCAAACCCTCAAGTGTTTAACACTAGGCTTGGTACCATACCAGAGCTCGTGAGGAGTTTTTGGTATAGACTTGCTAGGAATCTTGTTTAGGATATATATTGCAGTCTCTACTGCATATCCCCAGAAACTAAGAGGTAAATGTGCTTTACTCATCATTGAACGGACCATGTCCATGATGGTCCTATTGCATCTTTCAGCAACACCATTAAGTTGGGGAGTTCCAGGAGGAGTGAGATTGGAGACAATTCCATTCTCTTTAAGGTATTCCTTGAATTCATCTGAGAGGTACTCACCACCTCGGTCAGACCGAATTCGTTTGATCTTCCTATCGGTTTGGTTCTCAACCAAAGCCTTAAACTCTTTGAACTTTTCAAAGGTTTCAGATTTATGACGTAGCAGGAAGACAAACCCGTATCGCGAATGGTCATCGATAAATGTCAAATAGTATCGATATCCATTTCTAGTCGCGGTACTGAAGGGACCACATACATAAGTATGTATTAGGTCAAGAATACCTTCACATCGCGTAACCTTGTTACGGAAAGGCATCCTGGTCATTTTACCTCGAATGCAATGTTCACGGGTAGGTAAAGTTTGAACCTGTAGAAAATCTAAAGGTCCATCCTTTATCAATCTATTGATCCTATCAACAGATAAATGACCGAGCCTTTGATGCCAAATCATATTCGAATGATTTCCATTCTCCATGGATCTCTTAGGGTTTTTATTAGTGGTAGTGACATTTATGACACATTCATCAATGCACAATTCATAGAGTCCACCAGAAGTCAGAACACCTTCCGCAACAAATTTATCATAATGATTAATGACTAATTTATTACAGAACAGGAAAGAGTACCCATGTCTAACAAGCTTAGACACAGATATCAAGTTCCTCCTGACCTCTGGTACATAAAGACACTCTTTAAGTACTAGGACTCGACCACTAGATAATGACAGTTTGCACGTCCCGATGGCGACTGTTGCAACACTTGCATCAGATCCCATCTGGATAACTATCTCCCCTTGCTCCAGATTCCTAGTTTCCTGAAACAAATGCAACGAATTGCATATGTGAACAGAAGCACCAGAATCTATAACCCAACTTCCTTCTCGTCCAACGAGAAAGCTAGTTTCAATTATGAAAATAGAATTCATACCTGCTGGGGCTTTACCTTTGTCAGTGGACTTCAGGTAATCTGGGCAGTTACGCCGCCAGTGCCCCGGCTTCTTGCAGTGGTGACAGACATCGGTCTTTTTCGATGTCATCAGTGTGGAAGCACTAGAAGATGAACCAACTCCTTGATTCTTCTTCTTTCTCTTCGAGGCTGGGCCCTTCTGAGAACCTTGCTTCCGCCCGCGCTTTCCTCTCACTTGTGCAACCATTGCACTAGTAGAGGGGCCGTCCTTCTTCAAGACGTCTTCTGCAGACTTCAATGCAGCTAACAGCCCAGCATTTGTGAAGTCACCTTTGTTCATGTGATAAGACACAACAAAGTTGTTGAAAGACTTAGGGAGCGACAGGAGAATGAAATCAGCTTGCATTTCAAAATCCAAATAGGCCCCCAGGATTTCCAGCTCAGAGAGGTACCTAAACATTTTGAGTAAATGTTCTCTGACAGAGGTCCCTTCCTGCATCTTGCAGCGAATAAGCTCTTTCATCACATTATAACAATGTGTGCAGTTTATGTCACCGAACATTTCTTTCAGATTCAGCATAATCTCTTGGCAATTGTTCATTTCCACATGTTGCCTCTGAAGCACATTGGAAAATGACCCAAGGATGTAACACCTTGCCAGATTATGGTCTTCATCATATTTATCATTATATGATTTATCTTCATTAGTCACAGGGTTTGCTATCTTGTCCTTGCTAAGCACGTAGGAGATGCGCTCTGTAGAGAGAACAAGATCCAAATTTCGGATCCAATCCGAATAATTTGGTCCGGTCAACTGGTTTACCTCCAGAAGCCTGCTAAGTGGGTTCATGGACTTCATTTTCTGAAATTAAGAATGCACTATATTAGAATATATAGATTAAATATTGTAAAAACCCTGAAATTTGAACAGCGACTAAAATGCAAAACCCAGCTGGATCTGGGTTTAATAGCAAATCTGCTTTTATTGTAGGGTCCAAAAAATTTATTTTATTGGTCCATTACGTAGGGCTCGTCGATAGCTTTCCAACGAGTCCAAGAATGCGAAAATCCGAATTCGGGAGCCTGAGTTATGACCATTTTAGTGAGGAGGGGTACATGTCACATTCGGATCCGAACCCGGATCCGAATCCGGGTTGGACCCATATACCCATCCCTTTCCCCTTCGTGAACCACGCCTAAAACACCCCCAAATCCCCTTCCTTCGACCTCCAGCAGTTCCCTCCTCCATTCTCCTCGCCAGAGTGCCTCCCATGCTCGTCGGAGTTCGTCGGATCAGTGATCCGAGGCTGTCCTCATTAGGAGAATGTTGAGGTCACCCCTGTGTGTGATTCTCAACGTCAACAGCGTGCCGAGCGTGTCGTTCCTCTGCAGGTGGAGATTCCAACGTTGCGAAATTTTGTTGAGGTACGATGTCTCCACCCTCCTTGCTGCTGGATCCCACACAGTTTGAACCTATATTGTTGAACATTTAGATCCTTAGGTTCTAGTGGTATGATCTACCCATCCTTAGATCTTCATGCATAGAAACTTTAAATTAACAAATCGCCTTAGGCGATGAGTCCATGGTACAATAACTTAGAATCAAGATGCATGGAATCTAAGTCTTAGAACAAACTACTGAGGCCACTAAATTTGTCATCAACCGCATCTGAAATCATCAAGTCACTTTAAAGATAAATTCAATCGGTCTGAACAGTCTGATTTCCAGCAACATACTGCTCAGATCTAGGACCTCACTTTCTTTTACAAATTTGCCGCTCTTGCAACTTTCTATGGAATTTCCAAGAAACATGATCCCCATTTCGAATCAAAACAAAATCAACTCCAGGTTCAAGAAGATCAACTTTTACATAAACCTTCAAGTAGCTTGGCCTTTGGAAGTTGTCAACATTTTGGTCCCACAAATGAACTGTCTACACACGTTTCTCTTTGGATTGGGGGTTCCTATATTGTCTATGTGTCTTCAAAATCTTCAGGAAACCTCTCAATCCAATCGAATTTGCTCATGAGCTGCAAATATACCAACCAAAGAAGTAAGGAATGGTTTTGTAACATTCGCAGTTCATTAGGTACCTCAACGCATCTTATTATTTTGCACATCTTAACAGTTTGCAGGTTGTATTACATGGATTGCCTATAATAGATTATAGTTTACATTGCAGTCGGGACATCCAAGCTCCAACCAAAGAGGAGCTTTAACTTTAGTAATTATATATATATATATATATCCATTTTATGGAAATATATGCAAGATTCTTGTAAGGGAGATGAACCCTAATGTTCTCGGGCCAAACATATGAAAAATCTGGATGGTTTGGATACATCAAACCCTTGGCATTGCATTAGACTGATCCAATATGCTCCAATGTGAGGATTGATCCATACCTAGATTCATAGCTAAAAAGGAAATTTTAAGTTTTGCCAAGTTTAACGTCTGGGTCCTTCTAACTCAAGATGTCCGGAGATTTGCCTGCATATATTAAGGTTAAGCAAAGCGAAATACCTATACATCATGGTTTGCTGCACTCTAGTGCTTGTTGGCCCCAAAATTTGGGACATCTGGAACCACAGATGAGCTTTCAACCTCCAAGAATATGGGGCATCTGGAAACCACAGATCAAAATCAGATTCATTACTCTTTCCAACCAAAAGACGTCTCCTCACTTCTACAAAAGAGTTTGATGAAGGTTGTTATTTACATAGAATGTTGTAGGCATGACGCCATAAATTTAGACATGTTCTGTAACGTTCAGAATTCATGGGATTCCATCCGTGATCTGCCTGAATTATGTTAGTGCTACATCCTTTTCACCCCCATTTACATGTAACTAGAACTAATATTTGCAATATCTGTTAGACTCCACACTTCATAATTGGTTATGTTGTACTGGAGTGCATCAGAAAATCATCAATTTTATGTGTATCAATCTGTCCATACTAAATTAACTATTTGGAAAATGGGATAGCCTGAGAGTGTAGGAATACGCAGGGACCCATCTCTATGTCATGTATTGAAACATGAGGCTTCTCCTTGCTAGATGTTCTCTTCTCCACTTACAACTTAATGATGAGGCTAAAGCCTTCGTCCAATGCTATTTGCTCAGCATATAACTCATATCGTAGGTCTGTTCTGCATACTGTGGCTCTAGAGAAAGATGATTTACCTATTTCAAAACTTTGTCTTGAACAAGGGGCTGACACAAGTTTGTATTCAGATTGTTGATGCCTATCCAAGGTTATATTAGAAAAAAAACTAAAGTTGGACTTTTCCGTCTGTGGATGGGCCCCTCCCATGGTTCCCACCTCACATTCGGGTGGCAATAGTGCTGAAGTTGATTTGTTTATATATATTTGTACACATGATAGTCACTTTTACATATCATGAGTAGTTCCATTATGATCTTACATATTTATATAAGAATTTGTTATGAACGGGTTGATGGAGTAGTTGCCGCCAAGGGAGGGGCATGCACCCTTGGAGGCCCCGGGTAGAAGCCTAGTTGACCGCGATCCCAACTGCTACTGTAGCTGCGATGGTTGGGGGACATGTTGCTTGGCACACCGAGGTGCTGATCTGACGGTGTTGGCCTCGACACTTTTGTGCTTTAGCTCGGTGCTCGAGCGCGGGCCAAGTAGTCATGGCTGGTTTACTAGTACTTCGCTTGTCACTTAGAGTTAACACTCGTGTACATGCCAATGTAGGCCACATTGGTCGGTATTCCGAGTGGGAGCGCTAAGAGGGGAGTTCCGGGAAATGTGGTTAATGAAGTTGGGGATGGGATGTTAATCTCCTGTGCATAAGGAGGATTGGGCTAGTCGCGAAGATTCGCGGGTTGGAACATATTTTGTGAATCAGAAGTACAATAGTGAAGTGGAGCTAAGTGGACGTGTTGGGAACTTAGTTAGGATGTATTGTACCCCACCGCATGCCTACGGAGGCACCCCAACCCTAAGGTATCCTTTTTGCCTTAGAGTCATAGTGTGAGGTCTCATCCAGACCAAGACCACAGACTATCCACGAAGCTTGGCTACTTATATCCATATCTAATAACCATAATAAAAAATGTGATTCTTGTGAGATTTGATTAACTATTTTCGTTCTCTTTTGCACACATTTAAATTATATCCTGTTTGTTGTTGTATAGTTTTATCTAATTCGTATTGGGCAACTTTGCTCATAACGTACCTACGTGTGGATCCGCAGGTCCTCAACAGTGAGCAGCTTGGAGACATCACTTTTAGCGCAGCTTCACTACACTTCTTTTATCACAGTTGGTAGTAGTTTTTACGGTCTTCTTTACTTGTAGTTTCTTTTTGAGAGACATGGCATGTAATGTATAATGGTGGACATCTATATTTATGCTTATATGTAATTTTTGTGGACATGGAAATGGATAATAGATTGTAATGGAATTGATGAATGGAAATACACGTGCTTGTGAACAGGTTGAGTGCAATGAGAAAAAAAATATTTCCTTTGCATGTTGCTTTTCTCCTGCTTTTGTGAATGTCAACTATTCGAATGTGTAATTATGTGCGTGGATTGGTTTGCCGAGTACCCGGATCCTAGGGGCGTCACAGAATGGTATCAGAGCAGTGGTACTCCATTCCATTTCACACATATCATTCCTCATTGGTATTCGAATACTAGATAGTGTGAAAGTCTTCTGACCTAACACGAGTCCACTGGAGAATAGCATGTTTACATCCATATTCATATGTCTCTTTAAAAATCAAGTAGCACATCTGATGGCGAGAACCATTTAGGGTAGTGTAGGCTACCTCGCCTATGTAGTAGACTCAACAACACATGACCAGATGATAGATGATGTTAGACTTGTGCGGGAGTTTTCTGATGTGTTTTCATATGAACTACCTGGATTACCACCAGTACAGGAGATAGAATTTGAGATCACGGTACTCAGCCTATATCCATCCCTCCATACCGATGGACATTAGCTGAGCTCAAGGAGCTCAAAGTACAGTTGCACGAGTTGGTGGAGAAGAGATTCATCCAACCCAGTACCTCTTCGTGAAGAAGGAGGATGGATCCTTGAGGCTATGCATAGACTATAAGTAACTGAACAAGAGAACAATTAAGAACAGTTACCCACTCCCACAGATTGATGATCTCTTTGGGAGCAGCAGTATTCTCTAAGATTGATATGCAGTCAGGACATCACCAGTTGAGTATCAAAGAGGCCGACATGATGAAGTATGCATTTCACACTAGATATTGCCACTATGACTTCTTGGTGATGCCTTTTAGACTTACGAATGCACCTGATGTATTCATGGGTTTGATGAACCGAGTTTTCCTTCTGCATGTGGAAACGTTCGTGATCATATTCATTGATGATGTTCTAGTCTACTCCCATGATGAATAGGAGCACGAGTCCCATCTTTGAATCGTGCTAGAGACACCTCAAGAGCGCCACTACCTATATGCCAAGTATAGCAAGTGCGAGTTTTGGCTTTCTGAGGTGGCATTTCTTGACCATGTGATTTCAGGGGCGGGGGTGTCAGTTGACTTGCCCTAGATAGAGGCAGTGGTGTCTTGGGAGCGGCCCAAGACGGTTACAGAAATCCACAGTTTCCTTGACGTCATCGAGTACTATAGGAGATTTGTTAGAGGGTTCTCCCAGTTTGCCTACCTGTCACCCGGCTGATGCAGAAGGAGATGCCATTTGTCTGGAGTGACAAATGTGAGTTGAGCTTCCATACGCTCAAGGAGCGATTATCTTCTGCACCTAGCCTCACCCTTCCTTCTGGTACGCTGGACTTCACTGTGTACACAGATGATTCCATGGAGTGCTTGGGTATAGTGTTGATGCAACGTGGGCATGTTGTGGCGTATGCGTTACGACAGCTGAAGAACCATGAACGCAACTACCCCCACTCATGACTTGGAGTTGGCAGTTGTAGTATTTGCATTAAAGATGTGGCATCACTATTTGTATGGGGTAACATTTGAGATTTTCACAGACCACGATAGTCTCAAATACATTTTTGATCAGAATGAATTGAATATGAGGCAAAGGCAGTGGATGGAACTGTTGAAAGATTATGATTGTACCATCTCCTACCATCCTGTTAAGGGGAATGTGGTAGCATACGCCTTGAGTAGGCAACTATATACTAAAGGTTCGATAGCATGGTTGCAGACTTGGGATGTACTCACTAGACTTTGTGAATGGCATCGATTTGAGAGTACATATGATGTAGTAACTATGCCAACAAAGTATAGTAGCATGTGGGACAGGATTGTTCAAGGGCAACATATAGATCAGAGGATCCAGAACATGTACCATAGATGCTTGAAGGATAAATTCGACGGGTTTCGAGTCCGTGAATCCAGTGTATGGAATGGGGACTGTGTGTGTGTTCCAGATGATGAGGTGTTGACGAGAGATATCTTGGATGAGGCGCATATTTCAATACTTTATATACATCCAGGAGTCACCAAGATGTACAGGGACCTCCACCAATAGTTTTGGTGGGAAAGAATGAAGAAGGACATAGCCGAACATCTTAGCATATGTCTTACCTGCCAGATGGTGAAGGCCGAACACCAGAGGCCCCCTGGGTTACTGCAACCTCTTCCCATTCCGGTGTGGAAATGGGAGAGCATCTCCATGGATTTTGTCACATCATTGCCGCGCACCCCTAGAGGGCTTGATGCGATATGGGTCATCGTTGACCGATTGACCAAGTCAACCCATTTCATCCCGGTCAGTATGACATATACACCAGTACAGCTAGCCAAGTTATATATTCAGCACGTCATTCGGTTGCATGGGATACCCAAGGAAGTAGTGTCAGACAGAGATTCCCGTTCACATCACACTACTAGGGAGAGTTCATGAGAGCCTTGAGGACAGAGCTACACATGAGTTCAGCCTACCATCCACAGACAGATGGGCAGTCTGAGAGGACCATTCAGACCTTGGAGAATCTACTACGAGCCTGTGCGGTTGAACGGAAGGGATCTTGGAAGGATCACCTTCCACTAGTTGAGTTCACATACAACAATAGCTAGCATGCCAGTATAGGCATGGCACCTTTTGAGGCATTGTACGGGAGGAGGTGCACCACTTCTTTATGTTGGCAACAGGTGGGTGACAAAGCCATGTTCACCCCACGGATCATTGAGGAGACCTCTAAGGTGGTGGATACTGTTAAAAGGAAATTACTGACTGCGCATAGTTGTCAGAAGAGTTACGCCGACCATCGATGTAGGGACCTTGAGTTTTAGGTATGTTATCCTACATTCGCTCCCTAATGGGTATAGTTCTTAGCCAATCCTGTGTGACTAAGTGTTTCTCATGATCACAGGTCGGAGACTTCGTGTTCTTACGTGTGTCCCCAATGAAGAGCTTACAACATTTCGGTGCAAAAGGCAAGCTAGCACCACGTTTTGTGGGGCCATTCGAGATTTTGGCCTGTGTAGGGAATCAACGACGTGTTTCACGTGTCGAATATGCGGAAGTACATCTGACATCCCCGACACGTGATCAGCTACGAGGATTTGGCAGTGGAGCCAAACTTCTCCTTCCCAGAAGAGCCAGTGCCGACTTTGGACCACGCAGTCAAGAGGCTGAGGCGGAAGGAGATCCCTTTAGTCAAGGTCCTGTGGAGAAGTCAAGATGTCGAGGAAGCGACGTGAGAACCTGAGGCAGACATGAGGGAGAAATACCCTAAGTTATTGACATGTGTGGAATGGAAGTCGTAGTCAAGTTCCCTTTGAGATTTTTATGGGAATTGCTCTCTTTGAGATTTTTATGCGTTCATTTCCCGGTGAGACTAAGATTCAATGTAGTTCGGGCATTGAAATCAACTAGAGTCATCCTAAGTCTCGGGGACGAGACTTCCTTTGAGATTTTTAAGATGTAAAAACCCTGAAATTTGACCAGGGACTAAAATGCAAAACCCAGCTGGATCTGGGTTTAATTGCAAATATGCTTTCATTGTAGGGTCCAAAAAATTTATTTGATTGGTCCATTACGTAGGGCTCGTCGATAGCTTTCCAACGAGTCCAAGAATGCGAAAATCCGAATTCGGGAGCATGAGTTATGACCATTTTAGTGAGGAGGGGTACATGTCACATTCGGATCCGAACCCGGATCCGAATCCGGGTCGGACCCATATACCCATCCCTTTCCCCTTCGTGAACCACGCCTAAAACACCCCCAAATCCCCTTCCTTCGACCTCCAGCAGTTCCCTCCTCCCTTCTCCTCGCCAGAGTGCCTCCCATGCTCGTCGGAGTTCGTCGGATCAGTGATCCGAGGCTGTCCTCATTAGGAGAATGTTGAGGTCACCCCTGTGTGTGATTCTCAACGTCAACAGCGTGCCGAGCGTGTCGTTTCTCTGCAGGTGGAGATTCCAACGTTGCGAAATTTTGTTGAGGTACGATGTCTCCACCCTCCTTGCTGCTGGATCCCACACAGTTTGAACCTATATTGTTGAACATTTAGATCCTTAGGTTCTTGTGGTATGATCTACCCATCCTTAGATCTTCATGCATAGAAACTTTAAATTAACAAATCGCCTTAGGCGATGAGTCCATGGTACAATAACTTAGAATCAAGATGCATGGACATCTAAGTCTTAGAACAAACTACTGAGGCCACTAAATTTGTCATCAACCGCATCTGAAATCACCAAGTCACTTTAAAGATAAATTCAATCGGTCTGAACAGTCTGATTTCGAGCAACATACTGCTCAGATCTAGGACCTCACTTTCTTTTACAAATTTGCCGCTCTTGCAACTTTCTATGGAATTTCCAAGAAACATGATCCCCATTTCGAATCAAAACAAAATCAACTCCAGGTTCAAGAAGATCAACTTTTACATAAACCTTCAAGTAGCTTGGCCTTTGGAAGTTGTCAACATTTTGGTCCCACAAATGAACTGTCTACACACGTTTCTCTTTGGATTGGGGGTTCCTGTATTGTCTATGTGTCTTCAAAATCTTCAGGAAACCTCTCAATCCAATCGAATTTGCTCATGAGCTGCAAATATACCAACCAAAGAAGTAAGGAATGGTTTTGTAACATTCGCAATTCATTAGGTACCTCAACGCATCTTATTATTTTGCACATCTTAACAGTTTGCATGTTGTATTACATGGATTGCCTATAATAGATTATAGTTTACATTGCAGTCGGGACATCCAAGCTCCAACCAAAGAGGAGCTTTAACTTTAGTAATTATATATATATATATATATATATATATCCATTTTGTGGAAATATATGCAAGATTCTCGTAAGGGAGATGAACCCTAATGTTCTCGGGCCAAACATATGAAAAATCTGGATGGTTTGGATACATCAAACCCTTGGCATTGCATTAGACTGATCCAATATGCTCCAATGTGAGGATTGATCCATACCTAGATTCATAGCTAAAAAGGAAATTTTAAGTTTTGCCAAGTTTAACGTCTGGGTCCTTCTAACTCAAGATGTCCGGAGATTTGCCTGCATATATTAAGGTTAGGCAAAGCGAAATACCTATACATCATGGTTTGCTGCACTCTAGTGCTTGTTGGCCCCAAAATTTGGGACATCTGGAACCACAGATGAGCTTTCAACCTCCAAGAATATGGGGCATCTGGAAACCACAGATCAAAATCAGATTCATTACTCTTTCCAACCAAAAGACGTCTCCTCACTTCTACAAAAGAGTTTGATGAAGGTTGTTATTTACATAGAATGTTGTAGGCATGACGCCATAAATTTAGACATGTTCTGTAACGTTCAGAATTCATGGGATTCCATCTGTGATCTGCCTGAATTATGTTAGTGCTACATCCTTTTCACCCCCATTTACATGTAACTAGAACTAATATTTGCAATATCTGTTAGACTCCACACTTCATAATTGATTATGTTGTACTGGAGTGCATCAGAAAATCATCAATTTTATGTGTATCAATCTGTCCATACTAAATTAACTATTTGGAAAATGGGATAGCCTGAGAGTGTAGGAATACGCAGGGACCCATCTCTATGTCATGTATTGAAACATGAGGCTTCTCCTTGTAGATGTTCTCTTCTCCACTTACAACTTAATGATGAGGCTAAAGCCTTCGTCCAATGCTATTTGCTCAGCATATAACTCATATCGTAGGTCTGTTCTGCATACTGTGGCTCTAGAGAAAGATGATTTACCTATTTCAAAACTTTGTCTTGAACAAGGGGCTGACACAAGTTTGTATTCGGATTGTTGATGCCTATCCAAGGTTATATTAGAAAAAAAACTAAAGTTGGACTTTTCCGTCTGTGGATGGGCCCCTCCCATGGTTCCCACCTCACATTCGGGTGGCAATAGTGCTGAAGTTGATTTGTCTATATATATTTGTACACATGATAGTCACTTTTACATATCATGAGTAGTTCCATTATGATCTTACATATTTATATAAGAATTTGTTATGAACGGGTTGATGGAGTAGTTGCCGCCAAGGGAGGGGCATGCACCCTTGGAGGCCCCGGGTAGAAGCCTAGTTGACCGCGATCCCAACTGCTACTGTAGCTGCGATGGTTGGGGGACATGTTGCTTGGCACACCGAGGTGTTGATCTGACGGTGTTGGCCTCGACACTTGCGTGCTTTAGCCTGGTGCTCGAGCGCGGGCCAAGTAGTCATGGCTGGTTTACTAGTACTTCGCTTGTCACTTAGAGTTAACACTCGTGTACATGCCAATGTAGGCCACATTGGTCGGTATTCCGAGTGGGAGCGCTAAGAGGGGAGTTCCGGGAAATGTGGTTAATGAAGTTGGGGATGGGATGTTAATCTCCTGTGCATAAGGAGGATTGGGCTAGTCGCGAAGATTCGCGGGTTGGAATATATTTTGTGAATCAGAAGTACAATAGTGAAGTGGAGCTAAGTGGACGTGTTGGGAACTTAGTTAGGATGTATTGTACCCCACCGCATGCCTACTGAGGCACCCCAACCCTAAGGTATCCTTTTTGCCTTAGAGTCATAGTGTGAGGTCTCATCCAGACCAAGACCACAGACTATCCACGAAGCTTGGCTACTTATATCCATATCTAATAAACATAATAAAAAATGTGATTCTTGTGAGATTTGATTACCTATTTTCGTTCTCTTTTGCACACATTTAAATTATATCCTGTTTGTTGTTGTATAGTTTTATCTAATTCGTATTGGGCAACTTTGCTCATAACGTACCTGCGTGTGGATCCACAGGTCCTCAACAGTGAGCAGCTTGGAGACATCACTTTTAGCGCAGCTTCACTACACTTCTTTTATCACAGTTGGTAGTAGTTTTTACGGTCTTCTTTACTTGTAGTTTCTTTTTGAGAGACATGGGATGTAATGTATAATGGTGGACATCTATATTTATGCTTATATGTAATTTTTGTGGACATGGAAATGGATAATAGATTGTAATGGAATTGATGAATGGAAATACACGTGCTTGTGAACAGGTTGAATGCAATGAGAAAAAAAATATTTCCTTTGCAAGTTGCTTTTCTCCTGCTTTTGTGAATGTCAACTATTCGAATGTGGAATTATGTGCGTGGATTGGTTTGCCGAGTACCCGGATCCTAGGGGCGTCACAAATATATATTCATTTTAAGAATAATTTGATTAAGGTATTTTAAATTAAATCTGTCTTGCTAGATCAACTTTGAAAGATTATTCCCTAATTGTCTTTCAAAATAAGAGATATACTTACCGTTATATCTCAAGCAAGATCTGGGATCTCCTTTCCTATCTTTATCACATCCCAATAATATGAGAACTTGCAACTCCGATAAAAAGAAGCGAGAACTCATTCTGCCTTTTGCAAGTCCAACTTACATTCCCAATTCGGTCTTTAACTCCCGGGCCCACCACCCCTAAGATGATGTTGACCCGTTGTTAATTGAACCAACCGTCAATAGGCTTAATACTCGCTATACGCAATCCAATATCGCCCCAATAATATGAGGATTCGATATTGGGGTCACTACGTATACGGCCTTACTCTTTCGAGAAGCAAAGAACCCGATCCAATTAAATCATGCACAGGATCTGTCACTTCGGACAGGCGTCTCCCATACACAACAACTGGCGACGAAATCCTTTGCCTTGACGGGAGACCATGGATGTCACTTATGTGATCCTCCACCTCATATTCAAATTTTATAATTAATTATTGTGAATCACATTCACATAATTAACTCTTCCAAGAGAAATACGTATCTATTCATAACAGAGTGTTTATTGGATATAATTAATTTAATCATATTAAATTAATCATTAATCCATTCATCAACAAACATGCCTTTTACTTGAATAGTAGGTATATTCTCAAAATACGTATTATTCGAATTTTAATAATTAGAAAAATACACATTGACTTTCTCCGGTATTATACAATCCCTACCCGTTGTCATGGCCAGTACCGACGAGAGTGGGACGGACCACATACGTTGCAACCCGCGACCCCAATGCTCTCCGACTAGGCACCACATCCGCCTCGGGAAAGGATAATACCAGATAGATCATCATGTACTTTGAGATGCTCATCGGTTTTTCAACCGAAATTATACCATATAATATACATCAAAACATTTTTGATTATATTATAAGGAGATTTTCTAGACAAATCCCCAATCCTATTCAAGCAAGAGGGGTTTTTCATGTAAATGTTGTCCGACAACTATTGTGGGATAAACTATGGTTTTCATGAAAGCAATGTTTGTTGATGAAACAATGATCAAGATCTAATATCTCATCATTGTAGTTTAGGCAAGTGTCATTCAATGAAATAATTATTTCTTTAAATATTTCACAAATATTTATCACTAATTATTCCAGAAAATTATATCACAAGGTTCAAGATCAAAAATGTTAATTTCCAGCAGTGACCCCCAATCACTAAAATTAACTTATCTTGATCAATTTAAATCCAAAAAATACAAACTCAGTTTCCAAAGATTGCCTATTTGATTTATTAAATAACCCAAGTGATAATTCACGCATTTCGAGGCGGATTAAAACCGTAATTATCTCATTAATCACGTTTACATCCGCAGTTCCCGCAACAGTGAATATAGTCATATTCAAAAAGCCATATCTTGAGCAAATAAAGTCCAAATTTTGTAAACTCAAGTCCTATGGTTTCCTTCTTTAATGGGGAACAAAATCCAATTGAAAATTTCTTGTTTAAACATTTTAAACAGTACTGAAAATTCAATTAGACAAAGGTGCGAAAAATTGAAATGCAGTAAAAATTTCGCAACCCTTTCAAGAACCAAATCGTCTAAGGTTCATGGATCATATCCAAACCCTTATTCAACCTGGCTCTGGTACCACTTGAAGGATATTGTTGAATCCTTAAGCGCATCACGGAAGCGTGTCGATTGCATCGTATGCAATCGGAGCAACTAGTCGTACTAGATGCTAGATACAGCGGAAATTAAAAATTTAACTTTAAAGATGAAACCACATGATCACGAGAACACTTCTCGGATCGTTTCATCAAACCACAAAGTATAAGGAATACCTCTAGAAGCGTGGTTGTGATCGCGAGATCCCAAAGTAGAGATCCTCCTATCTTAAGTCCGACCCACGGAGAATGCGCTTGCGGGCACGATGATGAGTCGCGTCCTTCCCGCAATCCTTTGACGAAGATCCAAGCGTCGAGGCGTTGCAAAAATGATCTCCTTCCTAATACATAAAGTGGACGGCCACTTGAATATTAGGGAGATCCCACGAGAATGAGAGAGAGAGAGAGAGAGACAGTGGAGTTCTTCAACTCTAGATGATAATGTAACTTGGAAGGGCTACCCTAGTCCTCCTTTTATACTAGTTTAGGATCCAATGGATCTCAATCCATGGGACACATGGATCCAATGGCTATGCTTGGTCCATGCTAAATCAATGGTCATGATTGTTGTTGGTTAAAACCAACAACATTAATTTAAATTAAAATATGTTGCAACATTATCAACATAATTTAATTTGTCATTAACTAATTAAGAGATAATGTGATAAATAAAATGGAGTCAACCAATTAATTTAGTAATAAAAAAATATTCACCAAATTAATTCCCAATTAATTTGTGAATATTTCAATCATGCCATTGAATATTATGTGAATCATATTCACAACCCAAACTAATTGGTAAATTGCATTTCCAATTAATTAATAAATGTGAATCCAATCCACATTATTAATTAACAAATGCTATTTACATTGATTCTCTCTCTTATACATGTATATTATAAATCATATTTATAATACACATATATCATGGATAGTGTTATCCACATTCTCTTAATCCTTGATAATTAAATCCCATTTAATTATCTTAGATAATCATTTTCACAATATGAATTATATTCATATTAAGCTTGATAATAATCTCATTTAATCATCAAGTCCTTGCTTGGATATTTCATCAAAAGAATTATTCTTGAACCTTTTCACGAATAATGTGCTTTCTCCGCAGATACTTGGAGATAAGGACAGGGTGATTGTATTATTCCATGTATAGTGACTTGGATATTGAGATATTATCTCAAATCCAGATCGAACGAACCTCCCATAGATGCTTGATTAAATCAAGACCGCAAATCTAATCTTCATTGAATCTGAATCTCATTCAGACCAATGTCCAACACTTGGACTAAGATCAGATTGCTTCTCTACTGGAAGGAGTCACTAAAATCCAGACCTGTTTCATCACTCCCTCGGAATGGAAGCGTCATGGATATACAATCGTTTATGATCACATCACCCTTCAGGTATTCCCAATACCTGTACATCCTGCATACTGGAAGACCCATGATCAACCCGAAGATCAAGATCATTTTATACTGTCTTCTTCAGGGTTTAATCATTAAGTTTCTCAATCTTGGTCATTGGGATTTGGTATCGATCATATGCTTTCCCAAAGCATATATCATACCTTCAAATTCATGTCATGCTTCCAAAGCACGACGACCATGCATGGAATTTGATCGGTCCCGATACCTCATGAGTGAGCTCATGTCTTCCGATTCACAAGTGAACCTGTATGATCCCTTTGAGAGATCTTATTGCTCATATACCCTTATATGCACACCAGCTCGCCGGTGTATAGACCTTGGTTAGGTCATCAACCTATTGGTCTGCCAAATGTACATACTCAGATATATAGCAATACATCTGTCACCGGTCAGAGGATGCATGCCTATGCTGTGACAGCATTCAACATAGGACTTAAGTTATCTCGATCTCGTTAAGTCAACCCATTTACTTAACTAATCTGACACCTCCGAATCACTATTCCCATGCAGAGGACCTGCATCAAGAGGTCGGTCAGATATCAGCCTATGTGAGAAAGGATTGCCATCTCCTACTCAGGCTGGAGATCTCCACTTGACAATCATTTGATGGTGCTTGATGAGTCCTCCATCTAACTCCTTAGATATTCATCCAAACACCACCCTCTATGATTCATTTAATGAATCAACAGCTATATGATCATCAAGCTGGCCATGGTACATAGCCCTAATTATACAGAGGGACCTTATAGTGCATTCATTCATATAATTTCAGAAAGGGAGTGAAACATCAATAACTTTTATTGATAAACATAAATATTACAATAACATTTATTGTAAGAATGGTTCGCCCAGGGCTCACAAGTCTAACAAGGAGGAGGAGGTGGTTGCTCAACTAGAGGAACCTGTTGGGGACTTCTTAGGGGCTCGCTCCTCTCACTCTACGAAGTGGCGGATGAAGATAAATGGAGTGGAAGAGAATATAAGGAGGAGGAGGATGGAGAGAGTGGGGTAGTGGGGGGTTATTGGCTTGGAGTGGAAGAAAAGTAAGGGGAGAAGTGGTAAAAGGGAGTAAAATAAATAAAATAATAAAATAATATAGTAGGCTACTAAAAATAATTAAAATATCAATAGTAAAATAATAATAAATAATAAATCCGAAAATAATAAGATAAATTCTAATTTAATAAAATAATAATAAATGTGGTGACAAGTGGTGGCTCCAGGAGTTGCCACATGTCGCTCCAAGAAAATTCAAAAATTAAAAGTAAAGAAAATTAAAATGAAATAACAAAAGGGATTAAATCAAAAAGTGATCATTACGAAAGTTGCTCGTCTCGACGAGATCTACAACTTTCGTGAAGGGCCAAAAATCAAATGAGATCATTTGTACAAAAATATATTTTTTGGTGGCACCTTATAGGTATAAAATACCGCATTTTATCTTTTGTAATTTTTTTGTCATTTTTCAATTAAAGAAAAATCAAAATAAAAATAGAGAAAATATGAGAAGAATATTTACAACTTAGTTTAATTTTTTTGGATTTTTAATAATTAAGAAACTGAAATGGTAAAATACAGGGGCAAAACGGTCAATATGTACAATATACAAAAGGGGCCTAAAACCCAAGTTTTGCATACGAGCTCCGATTTTAATGAAATTGGTCTTGTTTCGAAGGTCTTTGAATGTATATTACTTTAAAAGTGAGTAGACCTAATTTGGATGTTGTATGAGCGAGATATGCAAATTTTAAGGTTCATAGTTTCAAACTTGGATTGGGGTTTTATTGGTCAATTTTACAAGCTAGTATTTTTTTGATATTTGTCTTTACTTAATGTTAGTAATATATACACAATAGAGTTGGTTTTATTAGATTCAGAGTTAGTATAAAATATATACAAATAAGTTATTTTATCTAATATACAAGTGAATATTTACAAGTGAAATTGGCTTCTTATTTTATGCAAATATGAATACTAAAATGCAAATCTTATCAATGCATGCATGAATGCTAATTATACAATATAAGTAGAAATATGCCTCTAATTACTCGGTAACAAAGCTCTATTTTCAACTTTTAGAGTGATGAATCATAGATTCATCAACCCCCTATACTTAAACCTTGCTCGTCCCCGAGCAACTAAAATGAAATGCAAGAGTGAAATGATTTTGGGTTCCATACCAAGGTCATGAACAAAAGGTGAAAATGGAGCTTGAGTCAACCTTTGGATTAATTGTGTGGCGGAACCTTATTGGGATCTGAATTTAAGACCTAACAGACTTCGAGTTCCACAAGTCTTCTATTCAAGATGCCTCAACAATCAGGTCAGAACAAATCCTCAAACGTAAATTTCTGATGACTATGATTCTTACTTGTATTGTGTAAGTGATAAATAGATCTCCACATCAGAAATGGGTCATAACCAGCCTCCTCTAACAAGGTAACTCAAATAACCCAGTCCAGTAACTCTTTCCTCGAGGAGCGGGGTATTCCCTTCTAAGTTCAAGTGCGACCAGCTCAAGAGGAGGGGGTGGAGAAAAGAATAGATGGTAGCCAGTGTAGCTACCTATCTCGGGATGCCTGACCAGTGTATCCAAGTCATCCAGCTGCAGACTTCTTGCTAATATACATACTCCGACAGGCAATATTTTTATTTTGGCATGTCTATTTTTTTGGAGTTTTGGAGTTCTTGCATTTTTTCTTTTTCTCTTTTCTTCTTTTTTTTGGAACTATACACAAGGTGAAGCATGTACATCAGGAGTTTTTCCTCTTGAGTTAGTAGACTATCCCTCTTTTGAAGCATTATTGCAACCCACAGCATCCTGTCCTCAGACTTCAACACCACCAGACTAGGTTGAGATGCACTACCCTCCCTAGAGGAGGACGGATGTTTCCACCCGTGTGCTACTCCAAGCTAAAGGATTCTACATCCTCACCACCTCATCAATGAAGAGCTACGTGCATTGTGCTTTGTCCAAGTTAGGTCACTGTCTAAAAGAATCATGCGTGTGCACTTGATATTCTACTTAGACTAATCAAGATGACATGTGAACATAGACTGGCGGACTCAAAGAATTAAGTCGCTTGACCTGAGAAATCTTAACTCCAGTTCATATAAGGTTCCTCTAAAATTAGGTGGATTAAGGTCAAATCAAGTCCATCCTCAACATATATTCTTAACTTGGTTCAGAACCCACTAGCTTTTCACCTTGCATATGCATGATATGCAGATGAGATGAAGATGACATGCTATGAATGAAATGCAAGACTTTTTTTTAATGCAAGGATGCAAAAGTAAATAAGAAGCCTTTATTTTCGGCATTTTCATTTTATTAATAATTTTTACAACAATTTTTAGTTTGTAATAACATACATAGTATACAAGTTTTTTTGGTATACATCCTAGTTTATAACAAATTTTACAAAAGTATGTTTTACAAGAATTTTACATATAGTACAAAATTATACAAAATTTTTTTTCAAATTTTACCCACCCCGTAATTATTGCATAATATATACAAAAAAGTACGTGAAGATACGCGAAAGTACGATCTATGGGAAAAGTATATATGTAATATACACGCCCCCCTATACTTAGTGTGTGTTATGTCCTTAGAGCACGAAAAGTGACTAAAAAGACATAGCTCGGACTAAGCGTAGGAGAGCTAAAATTACAAAAGTATAGAAGTCGCTCCGCCCCCCTATACTTAGGCTCTAGCAGCCTAAGGGTAGAAAAGATCAAAAAATGGGGCGGACGAGGTCAAGAGGGGAAATGTATGAGTATATACAAGGCGGGCATCAGTCCCCCCTATACTTAGGCTCTGGTCAGCCTAAGTATAGGACAGGAGTGAGTATGAGGACCGATGTGAACTGGAGGATGTACAATGAATGGATGCGGGTCACTCTCCCCCCTATACTTAGGATCTGATTATCCTAAGTATAGTCTTAAAATGAAACTATATTGAGTTGGGGCGAGTGATTCGAATCACTGGGGAGGAAGGGATTAGAAAAAATATACAAGAAAGAGTGAGAATATACAAGGATTAAGAAGGTTTGTGATGAACCTTCTTGCAGACGCGAGGAGGTGGATAATATACATATGTGTCGATGTCGGAATCGTCCTCAGATGAATAATAGTGGGGTGTAGGGATCATCCAACGAGGGTCGACACACGGCTGCTTGCTTAGATAAGGCTTGAGAACAGCCGAACTGAGCTCACTCATATAAATCACCTTATCCGGACCAGATGAGGACTCCTCAGAAAATTCCTTCTCTGGTGTGTTGAAGGAAACTTTCTTAGTCGGTTTTCCAGAACCTGAATCAATGAGAGGGAGATGAGAGTGACGCGCCTTGAGAGGTTCGGTGGAACATCTCAAGGAATCAATTCTCGACTTCCTCTCACTAGATAGCCGACTAGAAGAGGGGCAACCTTGTTTTTATGTGGAGTCAATTTAGTCTTGGTTGTTTCCTTTAAGGGTCCGGGACGTGGTGTGGTGCTGACCATGGGTTCCTCATCAGACGAGTCACCATATAGATTGTAATATTCCTGAAGGGTCAGCACGTGTCTCCGGAAGGTTCTAGTGGTCTCAGTTGGCTTGGCATTATTGGGCTCTTGTGTCGGATCATGAAAATGGTCAAGGTAATCAAAAAAGGTCATGTCCGACTTAATGATAGCTTCTGATCGTGAATCCTCCTTAGAAGCTGTCACGGTGGTGGTGCAAGCAGTTGATGAAGTGGAGGTGTGGGGAGCCTCAGAACCAACGGTCGTCCGGATAGTCGGTATCTCAGGTGTAGCAGAGAGGTAGAACTCATTTTCCTCTTGATGGTCACGACTTTCAACGGATGTGCAGGTCACCTTAGAGTAAAGTGTATCAAAGAATGGATGCGGTCGGAGTGCTCCCAATGCTGAAAAATCGATCTCCCGAGTCTCGTAATCTTTAGTCGCCTTAGCTGAGGCTAAGAACGGCTTCCTGAGAATAATCGGAGACTGCGTGAACTCTCCTCGGTGCTCGATGTCAATGATCGTGAAGTCCACCTAGAGTAGAGCACCTTGGAAAGTAATGATGACTGAAATATTTCCTCTCACCCGTTTAATAGATCGATCAGCCAGTTGAACGATCTCTCTTGACTTTCTGATTGGCCTGAGTTTGAGCTTGTCAAACACAGAGGTCGGGAGGATATTTATCGGAGAGTCATCATCGATTCTTGCATGGGTAAAGATAGTGTCTTTGATTTCACATTCAACCCTAGGCAACCGCTTCACTCTGCGGCTCTTGGTCTTTCTCCCCATCACCAAGGAGATGGCCATAGACACTATGTGTCTCTCAGTCCTTGTTCTCTTAGTACCCGACCTCTTGGGCATCAATTTACTCTTTACAAATCTCTTGAGGTCGGGGAAGTGATCTATGGCCTTTATTAAGGGAAGTTTAAAGATCAATTCCTCATCAAGTGCTTCCCTTAGGGTGGAATCCATTTTTTTTAAATCATTTTCATTTTCAATTTTTATGTGATTTTCTGGTTTTTCAATTTTTTTGGTGTTTTTGATGGATGAATAATCAGACTCTGGATTGGAGGGTAAGTGGTTAGTAGAAGAGGGAGATAGAATGGACTCCAGTTGTACAGACGGTGTGGTTTTTTTAATGTTCGCTCGGTTTTCAACATCAGATCTACTTACTTCCTTCTCCACTTTCATACCTAGGCTGGCCGAAATTGAGTGCAATATGTTCATGACATCTCTTAACTCGTTACCAAATGATTCATTTTTCTTGATAAGTCTAGAGATGTCATCCTCCACAAAATTCTCATGACAAATCATGGGAGAGTTCTGATCAGTTGGAGGATACTACTGAGATATTGGGATCTCATACTCAACATACCTAGACTCTAGCATGTAATGTTGGGTTGAGTATGGACTATCCAAATGGCAAATATTGGTCGGAGCCTCATATGATGGAGTCAATGAAACAGGGACTGATAAGTCTAGGTCATGAGTCCAATCTTGTGAATGTATAGGCTCTCCAAATGAAGGTTGGTTAATGGAGGCTTGATCACTAAAGTCAATCAAGTCTGGGAAATCAGGATGTTCATGCCTCTCCTTTTGGTATGTTCGATCGACCATGTTGTGCCCCAAGGTCAAATCGGGATTTGTATATGTAAATTGTTGACTGATCCCTACTTGAGGTGAGAATGGGGGCATATAATTTTGCCAATCATTTTTCTCAATAGTAGCTTGCTCTTCATTCGATTCTTTGATTCCTACAAGCTCTCGAGAATAAGGACAGTCAGCCCAAGGTGGAAGTGAATCCGGAGTGTTAGAATATGGAGTAGGTGAGAAATGCGAAGAAGTGGAGAAGTCAGTCGAGGTTCTGACTTCATAATCGGATTGAGGTGGAACCGACCACGGGTACGGGTCTCCCATGGATGGCAGGGGATATATGGAAGAAGGAAAAGGTGAAGATGAACGGTATATGGTCGAGGGAGAATGATCAGAGTTCACAGGGTATGGGGACCAATATCCCGACATCTTGAAGAGGAAATGTAAGTAGAACGAGGTAGAAAATGTGCAATTACGTAGGAGAACACACACGGACAGACACAAAGACAAACGCAAGAGCAAACCCTGAGTTCACACTCAACACGGTGAAGGACCCGAAACCGATTCCGATTAGTCTTGTTGATTTCAAGTGTGAATTTTTCAGACAAGTAGCAAAGGCCTATAGGGGAGTCGGCTAAAAAGCCGGATGCATCTCCCATGTTTAACCCGTCGCCTAAGATACTGCCGGTCCTTCCTTTCTTTGCTCCTATCCCAAGTTGATGGACTCAAAGACCATGCCCCTATCTACCTGCAAGCAGGCGGAGGCTGACAAGGCTGGAACTTTGCCCCGAAGGGTTACTAGCAACTTGTCGCGAAGTGCCGCTGGTTCACCCCTAACTACCCGCGAACAGGCGGAGGCTACTTGGTACTAGTCAGTGAATCTAAAAATATTCAACTCATGATATTTGCTAGGATCAGTTGGAACGTGATATGGAAGGCGGGGATTTGGGCTCTGCCTTAAGGTGTTCACACACACTCAAGTACCCTCACTCAGCTTGAAAACAAGGTCGGGGTTAATCCCCCGCAAACAAGGGTTAATTTTAGTCAAATTTTTTTGTCCAATTCAATTAGCAGTCTTGGTTTTAAAGATTAGTTGTCACTGATATTAATCCACACAAGCAATCACGTCTATCGTCCAGTCCCAATTCTTTTATCCTAGGTTAGAAAATCGAGAGAGAAAGAATCGGAAAAAGCCGATGCAATCGAGAAAACGATGATGAATGCTTGAGTAAGAAGACTTGCAGTGCCTCCAGCTCTCTACAATGCGGGATGCAGTACTGAATTGAAATTTTTACACTAAATAAATGCAATCGATGAAAATTCGCTCCTAGACAGACAGTTCTATTAGCGAGTGAAGCACAGGTTCAATTTGACTAGATCTGTGGTCTAAGTGCGTCTTTTAAGTGATGTGTGGTCTTAGAAAATTACGAGCACAAGCAAATCCTAGAGTGGCTTGAGGAGCCGCTAGTGCAAGCCTAGTCTGGAAATTCAAACCACACAACAGACGGGGACACGATTCCACTATGTTTACATACACGAGAACTCAAACGGGAACCGTTGTAAATGCAGACACTTTTTTTAGTTAAAGTTACAAAAATCGTTTTGACGTCCAACAGCCGACTCGATCCAAGAATAGTACGCCTCCGATGCACTTCGAGATGCGTCGACTTCAAGAAAGCCGCTCCAAGTCCATCGGGCCCTCGCACAAAAAGACACAATATCAGAGAGAGATATACACAGTAATGGTCAGAAAATTAATTAAAGAAAAATGGATAATTACAATGTGGCTCGGGGGTCAGACTGCCCGAGTGACTGGAAAACGTAAATCTAATATCCTAAAGTGATCCTAAGTCATTTGCCACCCCGGCAACGGCGCCATTTTGATAGCTAGCTCCCACTACCATTGTTAATTCGAGCAAATTAATGTTCAAATTAATTGATATTGTTCGTTGCAGTCGGATAATGAGAGCAGATCAAAAACCACTTTCAATTAATTTAAATTAATTTCGAGCGGCAATTTTTTTACTTGGTTGGAAGTCCAAGGTCGAACTCTGGGAGGCAACTGTCTCCTTAGGTTGATTCGAAGCAAATTTCAATGTGTGATTTTCGGGCATAATTTTTTTGGTCTTTTTTGATTTTTTATGCAAGAAACATGCAAAATAAAGCCAGTTTAAACGTTAATTCAGAAAGATGGTCAAATTAATTACAAAAATTATGAAACTTGGCCAGATGATGAAATACGATGAAATTAAGCAACCCTAATTTTTTAGAATTTTTTGATGCACGGATAATAAAAAATGTAGACATTAGTGAAAATGATTAAACCATTTTTAATAATGACCAAACGATGATATTTCTCAGAAACAAAATTAATCCAAATAGGTCTAATTAAGAGCTATCCAAATCAACTTGAATTTCGTTAAAACACTTCATGGTTGGTTAATTAAAAATTGATTAAGGTTTTCACTAAATGATTTTTCTAAGACAAACTATATGTGCAAATGGTATGATGTTTGGATATGTGGTAGAATAGGCTTAGATCTTCCAATGATGATTTTTCAGAGATTTTTCGATAAGCGGATAATGCGCAATCAATTAATCAATCAAAATGGATAAAATGTTGCAATTTTCACCAAAAATAATTTCCATAAATACTCTGCAAATCAGAAAATACAAATAAATGCTAAAATGGTAGAACAAGAGTTATACTATACAATGCAACTTTCAGAGTTAAAAATGGATGACAAAATGACGACTAAATAAACATGTAAATGCAGGGGTATGAATGCAATACAGAGAAAAGAAATATGAACTGAAATGAGAACAGAGACTTGCAGGCAGTTATCAGAAACTTGAACTTTTTTAAGAACTTGCAAAGAAGTGCAAGTATCCCCTTTGCAAATTCCTATTTTGTCCTTATTATCCGATATTTCTTCCTCTGCTTGCTTGCTTGAAACAGGGGAGAGTGACAGTGGAGCTTCACGCTAGCACGAGGGAGGAGGCGGACGACGGGGCTGAGCTCGGGGAGTGGACACGCTGCTGCTGGTGGAAGCACGGTCGTGCCGGCGCCTGGAAGCTGTGGACTGCAGGCGGCGTGAAGGAGCTACAAGGTGGTGGCGTATCGAACGAAAGAGGAGGTCGGCGGTTGGGAAGAAGTGGACAGCGCGGTGGGCGTCGCACGGCCACCTATGGACGGTAGCGCAGCTGGTTATGTTGGCCGACGTGTGAGGATGACTGAAACTGGAGATGGAGGTATGGAGTGGTTGATGGGCGTGAGATGAGCGGTCGCTGGCGCACAAAGACGAGGCGGCGGCGGACAGGGGCGTAGCGGCGCTGTGCGACTGCTACTAGGCAGAGCAGGGGAGTCGAGCAGTAGCCGACGGCTTGGCGTGGCCAGAGGCGGCGCACCGCGTGAGGGCCGCTGGTGGAGTTGGTCGCGGCGTGGAGGAAGACGATGGGGTGGCTGGAGAGAAGAGAGAGAGAGAGAGAGAACGGGGGAAATGGAAACAGGGGAAGATCCAATGTAAACAGGGGATCTTAGGCTATTTGTTTAGTTGGGTTAAATAACCAATTAATTGGTTGAGAAATCTAACTCCAAAAATCACGAAAAATCATATTCGTGATCGCAATGTGTTAATTGTCCATGGAAGTTCTCTTGCTTTTGCGTTTTGATGGATAGAAGATGGTAATTTAGGAGAGAGAAAGTAAGGAGGAAGAGAGAAGGAGAACGGAAGGTGGAGAAGAACAAGGAGAAGACGGATTACCTGTAGAGGTGGATGGGCACGCCTGGGAAAGGTACTAGAGCTGCTAGCTCTGGTTGGTCTTTCCTCAAGGCTCCGGCATGAGCCGAGCTGGGCGAGCTTCAAGAGCTTGCAACAGCGAAGTGCACCTTCGCTGGATCTCGCCGGAGGAGGAGGAGGTGGTTGCTCAACTAGAGGGACCTGGTGTCACCAGGGACTTCTTAGGGGCTCGCTCCTCTCACTCTACGAAGTGGCGGATGAAGATGAAAGGAGGAGTGGAAGAGAATATAAGGAGGAGGAGGAGCATGGAGAGAGTGGGGTAGTGGGGGGTTATTGGCTTGGAGTGGAAGAAAAGTAAGGGGAGAAGTGGTAAAAGGGAGTAAAATAAGTAAAATAATAAAATAATATAGTAGGCTACTAAAAATAATTAAAATATCAATAGTAAAATAATAATAAATAATAAATCCGAAAATAATAAGATAAATCCAAAATTAATAAAATAATAAAAAATATGGTGACACGTGGCGGCTCCAGGAGTTGCCACATGTCACTCCTAGAAAATTCAAAAATTAAATGTAAAGAAAATTAAAATGAAATAACAAATGGATTAAATCAAAAACTGGTCAACACGAAAGTTGCTCGTCTTGACGAGATCTACAACTTTCATGAAGGGTCGAAAATCAAATGAGATCATATGTACGAAATGTATTTTTTGGTGGCACCTTATAGGTATAAAATACCGCATTTTATCTTTTGTATTTTTTGTCATTTTTCAATAAGAGAAAAATCAAAATAAAAATAGAGAAAATACGAGAAGAATATTACAACTTAGTCTATTTTTTTTGGATTTTTAATAAGTATGAAAATGAAATGGTAAAATGCAGGGGCAAAATGGTCAATAGGTACAATATACAAAAGGGACCCAAAACCCAAGTTTTGCATACGAGCTCCGATTTTAATGAAATTGTATCTTGTTTCGAAGGTCTTTGAGTGTATATTACTTTAAAAGTGAGTAGACATAATTAGGATGTTGTATGAGCGAGATATGCGCATTTTAAGGCTCATAGTTTCAAACTTGGATTGGGGTTTTATTGGTTAATTTTATAAGTTAGTATTTTTTTGATATTTTTCTTTACTTAGTGTTAGTAATATATACACAATAGAGTTGGTTTTATTAGATTCGGAGTTAGTATAAAATATATACAAATAAGGTATTTTATCTAATATACAAGTGAATATTTACAAGTGAAATTGGCTTCTTATTTTATGCAAATATGAATGCTAAAATGCAAATGTTATCAATGCATGCATGAATGCTAATTATACAATATAAGTAGAAATATGCCTCTAATTACTTGGGAACAAAGCTCTATTTTGAACTTTTAGAGTGGTGAATCATAGATTCATCAATGTCTCTATAGTCTTGATCTCTCATCGATTGTACATTGGAAGTGACATATCGATAATGATTGTAATGGTCAAATAATCCTTATAAAATCTAAGAAGATGCTTTGGCATACATATATGCTCTCAACATTTAGTTATGAATGACATGGTTCTCTGCATTATGCAAAATGGTGGATTGATAAGATATGATGTACTTAAAAATGTTTGAGAACCTACTTGAACTAATCATTTTAAGAGTTAGGATGGATGTACATATGATGAATGTCATCATTATATTGTTTGTACTCTAGTCATTCATAGAGTTTCATAATATTCACATTGTATGAATTGAATGAAGCATGTATAAATGTCAAAATAATCTTATGTTGAAATCTTTTGAAATCAACATAAGGGATCCATTGTCTTAAGCAATGTTTTTTTTGCATGGGTCGGACCCAAGTGAGAAGAAAAGTCAAGGAGTTGACCATACTTCTGTAACTTCCATATGACATCCAAAGAGTTGGATGAATGCCAATACTGCAATTTGCTGATGTGTTGATAGCAAGACTATCAAGTCTATTTAGAATCCTTAGAGAAGGACTCAAATAGTGCATTTAAATAATCTACATCTACATATAATCATTGAAATTGACTTCTTATTTGATAACATCAAAGTCTAGTAATTGTATATCATTCTTCTAATAACGCTTGCAATTGGTCCCATATATATTAGAAGACTAGAAATTTGATCTTAATGTTTAGTAGCCATCCACATGGATGTTGATGCAATTGTTGCAACAACCTCTATTGAATAGATAAACTTCATATTTTCAGTGGGAGAGCCCTTAGTTTTAGAGAATGTCTCTATTATCCAAATATTAGAATACACTTATTATTTATTTCTAAATGTTGGAAATAAACATGTAAATCTAGAATAGACATATCATAAAGACTTGTGATGGATATATTTCAGGTAGTAATCTGACGTCTGGAGGACTTCGCTAAATCAGCAAATTAATGAATGGTTCATTAACTATTCTAATATTGAAAGTTAAACCTTTAAAGATCAATAAGAGGATGAAGATCATTTAACAATGACATGGCATCAAGTATTGGACATATGTTTGTTGATGTGTTCAATAAACTAGTAAGAGATGAAACTTTAGATTGTCTGAAGGTTCAAATCATACATACTTGTGGATATTGTATTCAAAAGTAAAATTGTCCAATACACCCTTCCTTGGGAATGGTGTAAGATGCTAAGGTGTTCAAGATCTCATACATATTGATGTATGTGGATCATCTATATCATAGTAAACATTATGGATATTTGATATCTATTGATGATTATTTGTGATATAAGATTTCTTTCCTTCACCTTAGAAACCTTTGATATGTTCAAAGATTTCACAATTTTGCTTTAGAACCAAATTTTAAAGGAAGATGAAAATGAATTTGATCTAATCTAGGTAGCATGTACTTATTATATGAACTCATGGAATACCCAATGGAGAAAGGAATATCATTCCTATCTCACCCCTCCTGATACACCTAAACTCAATAGAGTTTTAGGGAGATGCAATTAGATCATGTATGACACGATTTGATCAATGATGAATTTGTAGCATAATTACCTCTTAGTTTCAAAGGTATCTATGTAGTAGAGACTACAATATATATCCATAATTACGTTCTATGCAAGTTAGCTGGAATCTAAAACTGGAGAGTGCTACTTCATTTGGAAAATAAAGGATGGTATTGGATATCTACTTTATGACCTTGAGATTCTTAAAAGATCTCATCTCTAAGGAAATGATTATTAGAGTATGACTCGCTTGATAATCAAGAAGTGAAGGAATCATTATCATGAGAAGATAATGAAGTTCCTGAAATCATAAACTAAAAGGACAATTGAAGATGAAACACTAATACCTCTTCAAATGAGTTTGAGAATGTATTCCATGTGTCAGTTAAGTCTGATAATGATCTTACTTCATGTGATGAAGCTTCTGAAGATCATGATATGGAAAGATCGATTTTAGCAATAAAGTCTAAAGTAGACTTCATATACATGTGGTGTATTGGATCTTTGAGGATCCACCTATATGGGTAAGACCCGTAAAGGTGTAGATGAATCTTCAAAAAAAAGAGGGAATCTAATGAAGCGCGGCTCGTAGCCATGATCTACATCGAAGAAAAGACATTGCTTGCATGAGACTTGCTCTTCAGTGACCATGCTTAAACCCATCAGAAAATTGCTAATTATATTTACACGACTTGACTATGACAAAGATACAAAATAAAAATAAAATACACAAAACATATGTTAATATACTTATAAATACATTTGTAAAAAGTAACTTGTAATAAATTAACCCCTAAAAATAAATAAAAATATATTAAAATACTACATAAAATAACAAATATTTTTCATGTTTTAACTGAAATTTGATAAAATCATTTACTAATTTATTTTTATTTAGTTTTTATTTTTAATTTCAGTTTTATCTTTTTACGGGTGACATGGACCAATCAGGTCATGCCACCCGTTGACATGGGTCAACTCCCTGACCCAAGTCGTAGGCCTATCGAAACCGAGATTTGACCCCATCTTCTCCCTTTTCTCCGATGTAATCATCGATTCAGGTTGATTCCTTCTTTGCTTTTTATCCTCGATTGACGACCTTTCATGCACGCTGGATTCCTCGAGGATTGCATTTCTCAATCAAGCGCTTCGTCTTGATCTTCTCTTCCTGATCACCTCCTGTACATAAACCACATATCTCCTTCCTTAGATTTTTGAATCCCATTCTTTCCATTCCCCCCCCCCCCAATCCAAGCTCCAGGGCTTGAGCGAGGTGACAACTCGCTTACCCAACTATTTGGTGTGTGGAGAAGTGAGGAGGAGGCCAATTCCACCATCTTCGGCAGTTCATTGCTTGAGGTACCTATCTCGCATCCCACACCCGCTCGATGTCCATTAGTTTACATTTTTATCCATTGATTTAACGTAAAAATCACTACTCGTAGTTTGTCGGAGTTCCACTCTGGCGAACCCTCCACCGTAGCTCGATTGTGTTTCCGCCTCGCCTCTCACCATCATCTTGTTTCCCGACGCTTCTCCTACATCCCAAGCACTTCCATTCACCCAGATCCTTCGTGGATCTGGAGATCAACGTCTCAAACTCTGCCGCTCGTCGGAGATGTCCAGTCGGCACCATCTTACGTGAGCTCTAACCCTTGCAGGGGCTCTTTCCTTGACTGGCCGGAGGCTCATCGGAGCTTCATGTGAGCTCCTCTGCCACCGAGCTCCAGCGCACCTCCTTCCCCTCTGAGATGACCGGACTCTTCGTCGCCTCGCCCCACATCTTCCGAGCTACGTCACAATCTACCGTGCCCCTCGCCGACGGCTGGAGGACATGGCAGAGCAAGCCCAGCATCGCCGGAGCCCAGCCTTCTCCTCCGCAGGAGGAGGAGGGACGTTGGGGATGACATTCCCTAGCCGTTCGATCATCTTGATCGAACGGTCAGAAGCACTCCACATCGCCCTCTTCATCAATCTCTAGGTACCGTTGGATCAATCTAGATCCAACGGTCACTGATCACGCCACGTCGTCACATCAGGAGCGAGCCCACCGCCGTTGGATCGATCAATGATCTGACGGACTCAGACACGTCACGCGTCATCAGCCAACTGTCGTTGGATCATCCTTGATTCCACGGTCCAGATCGCGCCACGTCGCCCGATCCGAGCATCTTCCCCGACCTCTAGGCTCGGATCTCCGAAGCTATTCCGAGCCAACACCCGAACCTCCATAGTCGCCCGAGCCTTGTCCCGAGCCGCTGACGTCCACCGAGCCTAGGGCACCCCACGTGATCTGCACGTGCGGCCTGGGTAAATTGCATTGAGGCCCCTATTACATTTCAATCCCTGCAAAGCGACCCCACGTGAGGAGCACGCGATCCGTGGAGAAATTTCATCCACTCCCCTGCATTATAGGTAATTGCATAATAGTCCTTGTCAACATATTTTATTTTTAGCAAGTTTAATTCTTGTATTGCATGTATACCCCTGTCTTTGCACGCATATTTAGGAATCCATATTAATTCATTTTTTAGTTTTAAAAATTGCATTGTGTAGCTTACATTGTCCCACTTATTATGTGACACGTGCCATATTTTTGTAATATCAGTGGAATTATTTATTAATTAATTGGTTCATTTTTTGCCATATTTTGCCCAATTTCACCTTTTAATTAATAGTAGTTTCTCTGTGACTCCCAAAATTCCTAAAACATTACACTAGATCTAGGATAATTAGCTTCACATTGCATAAAAATTTCATCTCAATTGCACGCATTTCGAGCCTAAATAATTCATTTGGTGAATTCCTTAATTTATTTTTAATAGGTTCATTTCACATCAAAATTAAAGTTTGATAATTTTCCTGGATTCCTCATCTTTAAATCTATCTAGGATAATTTTTATTCCCAAAAATATTGTGATTTGATATTTATTAAAATTAAATTAGTCAAAATCACCCTGCATTCATTTTTAATTCACAGTAATTTAATTTAGTGTCAGAAAACTCCAAAAAATAGGGTAATCTACTTTCATCCCATTTCATCATCTGGCCAAGTTTCATCATTTTTGGACTTCATTTGAACACTTATCTGATTTAACTTTTAAACTGGCTTAATTTTGCATGTGTCTTGCATAAAAAACCGAAAAAGACCAAAATAAATATTCCCTCTGAAAATCGAACATTGGAAATTTGCTAAAAATTCACCTAAGGAGACAGCTGCCTCCTTGAGTTCGACCTTGGACTCCCAAGTAAAAAAAGTTGCCACTTGAAATTAAGTTGTAATAACAAAAATTAAAAGTAGTTTTTGATATGCTCTCATTATCCGACTGTAACGAATATTCTTAATTAATTTGAAAATTAATTTGCTTGAATTAACAAGGGTAGTGGGAGCGGTTATCAAAATGGCACCGTTTCCGGGGAGGCACGACTTAGGTTAATTTGCAGTTATTTCTGAGTGTTTGATTTTATATCCCCGGGTAGTCTGACCCCCGATTTTCTTGTGAATATTTTCTGTCCTTTAATTTTTGTATTTTTCGAGTCGTTCTTTATCTGACCTCAAATTATTTTTGTGCGAGGAACGCGAGGAGTCGAAGACACTTCGAGGAATCGACATTTTAATTCTTTGAGTGATTTGAGAGAACTTGTACTTTTATTTATTTCCATACTTTTTCGCATCATTTCCAGCGGTTCCCGTTTGGGTTCTCGTGTGTGTAAAAATAGTGGAACCATGTCCCCGTGTGCTGTGTGGTTTGAATTGTAACTTAGGCTTACACTAGCGGCTCCTCGAGCCACTTTAGGAATTGCTTGTGCTCGTAATTTCTAGGACCACACATACACTTAAAAGACGCACCTAAACTGCAGATCTAGTCAAATCAACATGTTCTTCACTCGCTAATAGAACTTCCTGTCTAGGAGCGGATTTTGTCGTCTGCATTTGCATGTAGTGTAAAAATTTCAATTCTGTTTTGCATCCTGCATACAAGCGAAGGGATCACTGTAAGTCTTCTTAACTCAACATACGCATCATCGTTTTTCGTGCATCGGCTTTTTTCGATTTCTCCCTCTGTTTTTCACACTTAAATTAAACGGAAATTGGGACTAGACGATAGGTATGCTGTATGGTTGGACTAACACGTGATAATTAATCTTAAAACCGGGACTGCTAAAATTATTGACCAAAAAAATTGATAAAATTGGAAAATTGTTTGCGGGAGACTAATCCCCGACCTTGTTTTCAGGCTGAGTGAGGGTACTTGAGTGTGTGTGAACACCTTAAGGCAGAGTCCAAATCCCCACCTTCCATATCATGGGCCAACTGATCAGAGCAAATATCACAAGTTGAATATTTTTAGATTCACTGACTAGTACCAAGTAGCCTCTGCCTGTTCGCGGGTAGTCAAGGGTGAACCAGCGTACTTCGCGACAAGTTGCTAGTAACCCTTCGGGGCGAAGTCCCAGCCTTGTCAGCCTCCGCCTGCTTGCAGGTAGATAGGGGCATGGTCTTTGAGTCCATCAACTTGGGATAGGAGCAAAGAAAGGAAGGACCGACGGTATCTTAGGCGATAGGTTAAACAGGGAAGACGCATCCGGCTCTGAGCCGACTTCCCTATAGGTCGCGTAAATCCTTTCTATCTTGCTTGAAAAATCACACTTAAAATTAACAAGATTAATTGGACTCAGTTTCGAGTCCTTCACTGTGTTGAGTGTGAACCCAGGGTCTTGGATTGAATTGCTTGCTTCAGGTAGGAGTAAAATCCTATCTTTACTTAGAACTCCCGACTCTTCTCGCCACTTCAAGATGAATGATTGGGGGGATATCGACACATTATTTGCCAATCTCTCTTTGAGCCCCCCACGAAAATCATCTTCACAAGCCCAAGCGCACCTTGGACCACCCAGGACTCATGACCCTCTTGAGTTCTGGATCCCTCACACCCAGGGTGGTTACTCTCAAACCAACCCTCTCCTCTCCTCTGAGCTTACCGAGGAAGACCATCGCCTCGGTAAGAAACCCTTCCTTGAGTTATCCTCTAATCCAGATCATTTCCATTTCTCAGGACTAGAGGACAAGATGCCACCAAATCAACCCCCAGAAGAGAAAAACCAAGATGATCCACTCCAGCAAGTATTGGCTTGCCTCGCCCAAGCCGAACAAACGAATGCGGATCTTACAGCAAGAATGGGACAAATCATTGCAGTAGGAGGAATCGACCGACCAATAGTTGATGCCTATAACCCAGCAGAGAATGAGATACAAAGTTGGTTGGCACCAGCGGTTCCCGCCGAAGCATTTGAGCTCAAGCCCCACTTCCTTAGCCTGCTACCGAAGTTCAACGAAAATGCCCATGAAGAACCATATGCCTTCCTCTGAGACTTCGAGCTGGTTTGCAACAACCTTAGACATCCTAGGGTTGGGCAGGATTACATTCACCTGAAGGCCACCCCTTTTGCCTTAGGAGATAAGGCAGCACATTGGCTGAAGAACCTAGGGGTGAGATGTACAACCTGGATGCAGTTCAAGGACTTATTCCTGAAGAAATTTTACCCTCTCAGTAGGACTAACCAAATGAGAACAAAGATCGCTAGTTTCTCCCAGGGACCCAGTGAACCATTCCATGATGCCTGAGATAGGTTTAATGACCTAGTTCAGAAATGTCCCTGCCACGGCATTTCTAAGGCGATCTTAGTCCAGACCTTGTTCTACGGTTTAACCCCAGAGATGTAGGGGTTAGTAAGTGCTGCTTGTAGAGGAAGCTATCTGAATAAAAATGAGAATGATGTATGGAAGATACTAGAGTAGATGGCGGAAAATGGCAGGTCGCAGGCCACCAGAGGCTATCAGATGTCTCCCTCAATCTTATCCAATGAGACAACCCGGAGGACTGTAGCGGATCTGACAGAAGACCTCACTCCCAGCATAGGTATGATTGCTGATAAGTTAACCATGGTCGACCAGATCCACAAGAGGGTCATTGACCTTGAGTCTCTCTCACGTCTACCGAAGCAAGTGGAGGAACTTTCTGAGAAGGTAGCTAAGATAAAGCTACCAGCCCCTTCTGCACCACATGTACCTGTACATCGAGTCCATCTTGTACAGGAACAGGCACCGGGGCCGCAGAGTGTCTAGGATCAGACATACACCCAGCAGGACCAGCATGCACCCCCACAAGTGGAAACCGGAAACGAGGAGCCTCCGCATGTGTTCGAGATCAATGGGTTGTGGTACAACCGTGACCCCATCAGCAGACAGTTGGGGATGGGGAATGGTCAGCATCACAGACCTTCCCCAACTTACCAAGAAACCAGCTCTGTCCCCGCACCACGCTTTGTTCAGTCTAGGGCCGAACAAGGGTACCAGCCTCAGCAGCACCAGCAGCAGCAGCGCGCATTCCAGCAGGGTCCGTCCCATCAGCATCAGCAGTATCGGCATGGCCAGCAGGGCCAGTACAGAACCTCGTCTGCAAGTCAGCATCACCAGCCAGCTCAGCCCACCGAATTGGAGTCCCTCACCTTGGCGATCCAGACCCTGTCTGATAGGGTCCAACAGATCCAGAATGACTATCTGGATATGAGAACTGATCTGAATCGTGTTTCTCGTGCCCAGGATCAACAAATGGCGCCAAAGACCCCAATCCCCGCCCAGGTTCAGGCCAATCCGAACAGCCTAAATAAAGGCCAGAACCGACCTTGTGATCAGGTATACTATTCAGATAAGTCTTTATCTGAACATGAGATCCTTTCGTATGATAATGTAAATTATATGTCCCTCAGGAGCGGAAGGACCGTGATCGTACCTGATCGGGCACGAACACCGAAGGAAGGAACCGCCAAGTCTCTACCTGAGGAGAACTTGGAGGAAGAAGAGGAGCAACACCATCACCACCACCGACAGAAGAAGAGGACTTCTGGGTCCTCGAAGCAGCAAACCCGCATCATTAGTGAGTCCGACGAAATTGATGAAGAGCCCACACCTCCATCTGAAGAGGACCGTCCAGAAGAAGCGGAAGATGCATCACCGGTTTCGCTCCAGCATGTTTCTTTTAGTCCTAGTTAGAGTCTGAGTCGTGTACAGAACTCATTTCCAGCTTTTAATGAAAAAAATTCAGTTTCAGAACATGAGTTAGAGTCAATAATCCCTGTCCCCCGAGCTCTTACGGCTGGAAAGAAGAAATTCAAAAAAAAAATCCAAAAAGATGATCCTGAGATGGCAGAGTTCTGCAATAAATATATCAAGGTCACAATCCCCTTTGACAAGTACGTGGAAATGACTCCTGCATTTCAGAAATACCTTAAGGTGAGATGCACACCTACTAGGGTTAGCAGGAAGACCAAAAGCCGTGTTGAGAAACACGTTCTGTCCGTAGCCACGACTTGTGCAATAAAGAACTCGTTTCCAAGGAAATGAAGAGACATGGGTGCACATTATGTGGAGAGTCAGGTCGATGACATTGCGTTTGCACGCACTCTCCTAGACAACGGATCCTCAGTTAACTTAATGCCTACAGTCCTCTATGAGCGGCTAAATCTCGGACCTCTTAGGAAATCCAAAGCCCTCCTGCAGTTCGTTGATAAATCAACCAAGAGGTCCCAAGGAGACTTGAGGAATGTTGTAATCAAAGTCGAGGGTCAAGAATACATGGTGGACTTCACTGTCCTAGATATGGAAACCCCTCGTAATTGGAGAGATTCCCAGATCATCTTAAGCAGGCCCTTCCTCAGGATGGCGGGGGTTTTGTTTGATTATAAGATCGGGAAGATTCAGTTCCAAACTCCAGGCGGAGATGAGGAACTAGAGATGAAGCAAACCAGATGGCAGAGACCGGATTCTGAGTCCAGCACCGAGTACTCTTCGTCCGAAGCAGACCGCGACCATGTAGACACAGTTGGGCCATGGAGACAGAACCCAGCCAGCATCGATGAGTCCCTCCCTTCCGGAGATGATCCAGTGCATTAGTCCATTTGCGAGATCCTCAGAGACGAGTACAGCTCAGAACCTGCATCCCCCTACATCTTCGATGACTTAGAAGCCCAGCTGGGCTTGTCAGTCCTTCCCTCTTTAGGACAATCAGAAGATGAGGATGATGAGTTAGATGTGGCTTTCACCGATTGCATGGAGACCTTTGACGATCCGACTCCAGAGCCAACAATTTGGTGGCAGCAGTAATAGAGAAAGATCCAGCCACTTCCAATACAGAGCCAGATTCGATTGAGCCAGATTTCCTAGACGATCACACCTTACCTGAGCTCAAACCTTTACCCACAACACCAAAATATGCCTTCCTTGCAGGTCAGGAGAAGAAGTATCCGGTCATCATCAGTTCGCGATTGACCGAGGAGCAGGAATCTTGCTTACTAGAGATCCTGGAGAAAAACCGCAAGGCGATAGGCTGGAGCATTTCCGATCTCCACGGGAAAAATCCCGCTCTGTGTTCGCACCATATCTACTTGGACAATGAAGCCAAACCCTATCGTGAATTCCAACGTCGTTTGAATACAAATTTACGAGAAGTAGTGAAGAAAGAGATAGAGAAATGGTGCAACGCGGGTTTCATTTATTCCATCTCCGACTTGAAATGGGTGGCCCCGATCCATGTGGTCCCGAAAAAGTCGGGAATTCAGACGACCACCAATGAGGACGGAGAGGAGATCGTGACGCGAGTGCCCATGTCGTGGCGCGTCTGTGTGGATTATAGACGTTTAAATTCCGCGACGAAGAAGGATCATTTCCCCCTATTATTCATTGATCAGATTCTAAAGAGACTAGTGGGGAAAGAATTCTTCTTTTTCTTGGATGGGTTCTTGGGCTACAATCAAGTAGCCTGAAATGCCCACTCTGACGGTAGCGCATCTCCCCACCCATTCTCAATATTACCCAACAACAGTCATAAACAACTTGCATGATATACCATTTATACAGAAAAAAATATAGGGAAGAAAATCTAAGGTTTCATCGATAACAAAAGTCCACATAAGCATAGCAATAAATCCTCAGAGTCTCTTTATTACATCATAAATACTTGGAAACGAAGGATAGCAACAACTACTAAGAACTAGTCCTCAACCTTAACAACGTCCTGCAGATGCACCACCAAAGATGTGAGCCTCTGTCTCCTGCTCTACACTTCCTGTTGGATTTCCAAAGAATGTAACTTATGAGTCAACTGATCCAGTAAGGATAGAATAAATAAAATCAAAAGAATATAGGTAGGTAATGCAAATGCAGTAATTGAACAAGTTTAGTGGAGGACAATAAAAAAACATCTAGTAATATACAATCAGATATAATTTAGGCCTTTAACTTTTAAGTAACCAAAAATCAATTCCTTGACATATCTTAATCCATATTTTCATTTACTTATCCCGGACACGCCTGTCAAAGGAGAAAGATTACACTATAAACGAAGCCTGCAACACTTCATTTAAAGTGCAACCAAAAACCTGTGCGCAAACGCGATCCTTCAGCTAGTCTAGTTGATAGTACTCTGACACTCGAGACGGGCATATATGTCCACTGAGTCGCAACCCTGTCAATCGAGTCTGTTGGAGGAGTCTCTCTCGCTCCCTAAAAGTGCAACAAAAACGGATCCATATGGTACAATGCACGCGTGCATCCACCTCAATTCCACCAGAGTACCTACTACCACCCCACTCTGTGATGCCCCTCGAGTGGGGGTGACTCATTGTCGGTTCAGCCGGACTACAAGGGTGTGCACCCACCTTGTAGTATTAATTTCTCATCTCCTTGTACAATATTTTACTTTATCCATAAGCATGGAGACTTACCAGTGGGATATGTTATTAACCAAACTCAACACATTAGACTGGCCGTTATGGCTACTCTACCTCAAGCTTTTTCATTTCTGCCACACCTTAAATACCTTGCAATGTCATACTTGTTCTATCTTTTGCAATAGTTTAATACTAATAAAAATTCCCAGGAACCATTGTAGTTGTGGGTCACCACAGAAAGATGTTCCTATAAGCACCAATCCGAATATATGTACGAGCATTTAACGTTGATAAAAAGCCAAGCCGTACATATAATATTTTAAATCAAAGGACATGCGCATGGCGATATTGGGCAAAAGTGGCTTTCTAGCATTACACATTAAGAGTTAACAAGATAATGGTAACAATAACAAAGGCTCCGATTAATGTAACATCCTAAAAGAACACAGGGCATTTGCGTAATACTAAGGAACTAAATATCATCATATTATACTCCATATCACTTCAAGAGATGTTAGGTAACACTAAAATTTACGTCAATCGTGTTATCTATTATTGCCAGATTAGATCCAAAGTGGTAGTGGCCCTAGATTTTATGTTGATCATGTCATATGTCATATCTAGAATAAGGCTTATACCGGAAACTTGTTGCATATATCATTCAAATAACATAAGGTAGTTCTTTTATGTGAATATGATTTCAGAAGTTCGATCCCATTTAAATACTTACAGATCAGGTAAAATATATTATCGAATGAACTTAAAACTCAACTTATCTAATTACAACTTGCAAGAATCATTAAAGAGCAGAAAGTGGAATATTACCAAAGCCATAAATAGTGGCTTATGGTTGCAAGGACCGTGTGTATGATCGGACCCCTTATCTATTGTTTCTGAAAGACCAATTCCACCCCTCTCATACCCATCGTCTTATCTCTATATAGCAGTGAAAAACGGTCCATAGGTTTGAGATAAAACAAATTTGGCACGTTATATTTTAAGTAGTTTAAGAAAGCAACAAATTTGTCTCGTTAATTCTATTAAGCACGTAATGGCAATTAATATCCACGTTGAGAAACCTCCATGGCAATTAATATCAGAACTTATATTTTAAAAAAAATAAAGAAACCATTCACCTTAATCCATCACGTTTACAATATGTCACGTTAAGTGTTGTTAATCCATCATGTATACAATATTCTCCTCTTATTAGATACAAATCCACGCCATGAATGATATCTTTTCTTAAGACACACATGTATATAAAAAAAGATTTCTTACGAGAGATTCCACATAATCATGATTATCCTTTTACGAGACGATTCACGAGAGTGATCGGATGTACCAACAGCAAAAGATGATCAAGGAGCTAGGGCAAGGTACGATAATCCCCAAAATCAATAGTCTCCAAATCGCGAGGTACGCGGAAAACAAGGGAGAAAATCAAGATCTGTTACCTATGTTAGCGTACGACTCCAATCCGCGTTCTTGATTGTTCGATCAAGAATCCGATGAGAGAGATGACTTTCCCTTGTGACGAAGCTCCTCTTTTCCTTTCGTCGTGAGGCTACAAAGTTTGCACCTTTCTCCCTTTGGTTCTTTGGAGAAGGAGATGGGAAAATGATATAAGAGGATGACTTGTGGAGGAAGAAAAGGATGGATTAGGGTTTGGAAAGAGGTTGGAATGAGGGGAGATGAAGGATGGGGGTCTTAATATAGGTTAGGACTAAAACCCTAGTTTTAGGATCCCTAAAATAGCCTTAATTTAGTAATTAATTTATCTAATCCCGTAACCATTCCCCTCAATATCCATGACCCTTCTTCACCAAAACAGGCATATATCCCACACCCGAACTCGCAATTACACATTTTTGGGCTCGTTGGAAAGCTTGCGACGAGACGCTTCTTTTAAGTATAGTACTGAATAGGTTTTAAAACTTCAGAAAAATCCGAAAATTATGGGATGTTACATAGCCATAGCTCCTGAGGACCAGGAGAAGACCACATTCACATGCCCCTTTGGTACCTATGCTTTCAGGCGCATGCCCTTTAAGTTATGCAATGCTCCGGGTACTTTTCAAAGGTGCATGATTGTTGTATTCGCCGAAATGGTCGGTGAATTCCTGGAAGTCTTCATGGACGACTTCTCGGTCCACGGTGATTCCTTCGATTCATGTCTTAGGAATCTGGACTGAATCCTCAAACGCTGTTGTGAGGTTAATCTGATGCTCTCCAGGGAGAAAAGTCACTTCATGGTGACGGAGGGCATTGTGTTGGGGCACGTCATCTCCAAGAGAGGAATGGAGGATGACCCTGCCAAGGTGGATGTGATCAGACGACTTCAACCACCAACCAATGTCAAGAAGTTGCGGTCGTTCCTCGGGCATGTTGGATTCTATCGGAGATTCATTAAGGATTTTTCTAAGATTGCACGACCGCTAACTGATCTTTAAGGCAAAGACATGGAGTTTGTTGTTAAACACAAATGTCTTGAGGCCTTTAAGCTATTGCAAGGAATGATCATGGATGCACCTATCCTACAAGCACCAGATTGGTCTCTACCTTTTGAGATCATGATGGATGCATCAGATTTCGTTGTTGGGGCTGTGTTAGGACAGAGAAGAGATGGCGTCCCGTTTGCAATCCACTACGCAAGCAAAGTGCTTGATACCGCTCAGAACTATACAGTTACGGAAAAGGAGATGCTTGCGGTAGTGTTTGCCTTGGACAAGTTCAGATCTCACTTAATTGGATCCAAGGTAATTGTGTTCACTGACCACACGGCTCTACGGTACTTGTTGGAGAAGAAGGACGCGAAGGCGCGTCTTCTTCGGTGGATTTTACTTATCCAGGAATTTGATTTGGATATTCGTGATAAACCTAGAAAGAAGAATGTAGTAGCCGATCATCTTTCTCGTCTCGAAGATCTTAATACTTCCGAGGATTCACCAATTCGAGACTCCTTCCCTGACGAGTCGATTTTTGTTGTCGACTCACTCCCATGGTATGCCAACATCGTGAACTATCTTGTCTCCAAGAAAGTTCCCGAGGGTTGGCCCAAGAGCCACATCGACCGACTTAAGTCTGATGTGAGACACTACCATTGGGAGGATCCGATCCTTTTCTTTGAAGGACTGGATTGTGTCTGGAGATGGTGTATTCCTCGGGAGGAATACCAGAGTGTCCTTTCTTTATGCCACAGCTTGGAGGCAGGAGGACACCACTCCGGAAAGAGGACCGCATGAAAGGTACTTCAGTGTGGCTTTTACTGGCCGACTCTGTTTCGCGATGCTATCACCTTTTCAAAGTCATGTCCAGTATGCCAGAGAATGGGAGGAACCGTTGGTCCCAAGGATGAGATGCCAATGCAGCCTGTCATCATTTGTGATGTCTTTGACGCTTGGGGCATCGACTTCATGGGCACATTCCCTGTTAGCCATGGGTTTGAATACATCCTTCTTGCGGTAGATTATATATCCAGGTGGGTGGAAGCTATCCCAACCCGACTCGCAGACAGCAGAACTGTCTGTAAATTCATCAGAGATCATATCATCTCTAGGTTCGGGATTCCCAAAATGATGATATCAGATGGGGGTAGTGATGAATCTCCATTTCATCACCTTTATTCTATCATTTGGCCTCAAAAACCCCAGCAAATGCATGTAAATAACATCAATTTATACATATTAGAATTCATTATTTATTGTATTTATTGTACATAAAATAAGGTTTTTAAAGCCAAAATTATAGAATAAAGAGAAGAAAAGAAAAAGGAATAAAATATTGCAAATATTTTTTATGACCCTGACCCCGAGACCAAGTCCAGAATGGAATTGGTCGACAAGGAATAAAGTAGGGGGAGATAAGGGCCAATAACACAATAAATACCTCATTTATTTATTCAATCATTTAGGCATTTTTGACACCTATTTTGTATTTAATTATTTATTCATCAAATAAAAACCTTTTGTACATGAAAGTTGTATATAGTAATGTGAATAAAAATACAAAATTGAGTTTGTGTAAAAATAATATACAGTGTACATTTTATACATAGAATAAAAGCCAGAATCTCAACTTCACAGACCCATATCTTGCAGATAAAAACTCAAAATCCACCAAACTCACCTTTAATTGTAGATGGCTTTCCAAGAACTATTTAATAAAATTGGTTTCATAATTTTTGGAGTTTATCTGTGAAGTTAGGTTTTGGGCCCCTATTGTACATAATACCGATTAAAATAATCAATTTATTCATCACTTATTATTCTTACAAATTCATATTTTTATAAATTTATATACATTATTTATAACATATGTGTACAGTAAAATTAGAATTAAACCAAGAAGAAATATACAAATAAAATAAATCTATCTCAAAACATAGGCAAAACACCTATACCTATACCTATGCAGATCACATCCCTATTTAGTTAAAAATGCAAATAAACTTATAAAAATCAAATAAAAATATATTTGCACTCACAAAAATAAGTTATAATTATATAAAATAATAAAATAAAAAAATAAAATAAAGTATACAAAATAAAAATAAATTATACGAAATACATGTAAATACACTTATAAATACATCATTAAAATAAATTCATAATAAAATTCATCGAAACGAATAAATAAAAATCATAAATAAATACTACACTATTTAATAAACATTTTTTATGTTATAAGCAAATTCTAATAAAATATATTTATTATGATAAATAAATCATTTTCGAATAAAAGCCCCTATTTGTCCCGTAGCGTCCTACGTGGACCAATCAGGGGTGGTGGACCATTGACCTCTGGTCTACTGTCCCATCCGCGTCTCTGCCCGTCAAATCCGTCTGCGAGCCCATCTTCTCCCATTTTTTGCGGGCATCTCGTCCATCGATCGAGCTCGCTTCCTTCGGAAGAAATCATCCCTAATGATCACTGATGCCCACCGATATCTTAGATCAATGATTTGCTCACCAGATTTATCCACAGACCCCGGTCAATAAGGTCACCCGCGATGTCTATAAATAAAGAGCCCCAGCCTCCTCCTCAAATTTGGCCATTTTTCATCCCCCAAAAAGCCTCGACTCTATTCCAGGATGAACCCTCGTGACAGGAGGAGTGTCCCAGCTACTTGAATCGGCCGGAGGAGGGGACAATTTTGTCGTGACGGAGCTCTGGCGTCCGTCCTGCTCCCTGGAGGCCCCCAGGTATAAGAGCTGTTATTTTGTGTTCTTTAGGTAGATTTTACTTCCAGCATTTTAATTCCGCCTTTAGTTTATCCCTTAGATCAGTAGTGTAGCCTAGGTTGGACAAATTGAAGTTCGTCGGAGCACAGCTCTGACGACTTCTCCACCGCGATCTCGACTGTTTCCAACCCTCCTTGCCATTCCATTTCATTCCCCATCGCATTCTCCATCTCCCGACCACCTTTGTTCAATCGAAGACCATCTGCCTTCGCGAATCGGAGCTCCACCTCTGCCGTTCGTCGGAGCTCCTCCGCCTCGCCTCATCTTGCATCGCAGCTTCAAAACCCCGGGTCGAGGAGATAGCCCTCGTCCCCCTTGTTCTTCATGTGCAGGTACCACGTAGAGAAGAGCCCTCTAGGGCTCGATTTGAACCAGGAAGAGGTTCCTGGAGGTCCCAAGCTTCCCTGACCTCGCCTGACCTCCTCGGACCTACAGGAGCCACGCTGAGACCATCATTCGGCGCGGGGCACCGTCAACAATGAGCAGAGCATCTTAGACGCGAAGGAGAAACCCGGAGGAGCCCGCAGTTCACGATCGAAGCTCGCCCCGCGCGAGCTTCTTCCCTATTCTTCCAGGTGGCTCCATCGCCATCCGATCAGGATGGGGCCCCCAGTTCGAACGAGAGCCGTTGGATGCATGCCATTTCGACCGTCAGATCACGCCTCGCGATCTCATCTCAAGCGTTCACCAGCAAAGCAGTATCGGCCGTTGGATGCGTGACACGTGTCCAAGTGAAGTCATCATCGTCGTCCACCAGCGTGCACTTATGGGGTAATTTGTAGATCTTCTTCCCCGCTTTTTGTATTTATTATTGACTACTGTAAATAAAAATTGAAGTTCAAAATGAAGGATATTGAGAATCCTTAAGCGCATCACGGAAGCGTGTCGATCGCATCGTATGCAATCGGAGCAACTAGTCGCACTAGTCGCTAGATGCAGCGGAAATTAAAATTTTTAAAACTAAAGATGAAACCACATGATCACGAGAACACTTCTCGGATCGTTTCATCTAACCACAAGTATAAGGAATACCTCTTGAAGCGTGGTTGTGATCGTGAGATCCCAAAGTAGAGATCCTCCTGTCTCAAGTCCAATCCACGAAGAACGCACTTGCGGGCACGATGATGAGTCGCGTTCCTCCCCGCAATCCTCGATGAAGATCCAAGCATGGCTCCCCCGATTTCGTCAAACGAAATCCGTCGTCTTCCTTTAGAGTAAGAAACTCTAGAGAAGAAGGAGATCCTTGAGTCGTCGAAGAAGAAACCGATAGTCTCTCCTTTCTCAACACAAGATGGACGGCCATCTTTTGGAGGAGAGAAAGAGAGAGGGCGAGAATATGAGAGAGAGAGAGAGAGAGTTGCAACCATTTATAACTCTTGATTATGTTGTACCTAGGAAGGCTACACTAGCCCTCCTTTTATATTAGTTTAGGATCCAATGGATCTCAATCCATGGGACACATGGATCCAACAGCCAGGCTTGGTCCATGTAAAATCAATGGCTATGATTGTTGTTGGTTAAAACCAACAACATTAATTTAAACTAAAATATGTTGCAACATTATCAACATAATTTAAATTAACTAATTAAGAGATAATGTGACAACAAAAAGGGAGTCAACCAACCACCCTAAATTATAGGGTGTTATTTTGTCTCCTTTTATTTTATCTTATTATTTCTTAATAAATTGCAATAACTATTATCGCAATAATATCCACCAAATTAATTCCAAATTAATTTGTGAATATTTCAATCATACCATTGATCATTATGTGAATCATGTTCCCAACCCAAACTAATTTGTAAATTGCATTTCCAATTAATTAATTAATGTGAATCCAATCCACACTATTAATTAACAAATGCTATTTACATGAATTTTCTCTCTTCAATATATGTATTATAAATCATATTTATAATACACATATATTATGAATAGTATTATCCACATTCTCTAATCCTTGATAATTAAATCCCATTTAATTATCTTAGATAATAATTCTCATAATATGAATCATATTCATATTAAGCTTGATAATTAAATCTCATTTAATCATCAAGTTCTTCTTGCTTGGATATGGAATTCATCAAATGAATTATTCTTGAACTCCTTCAAGAATAATGTGCTTTCTCCGCAGATACTTGGAGATAAGGACAGGGCGATTGTATTATTCCACGTATAGTGACTTGGATGTTGAGATCTCATCTCAAATCCAGATCTTACGGACCTTCCACAGATGCTTGATTAAATCAAGACCGCAGATCTAATCTTCTCATTGAATCTAAATCTCATTCAGACCAATGTCCAACACTTGGACTAAGATCAGATTGCTTCTCTACTGAAAGGAGTCACTAAAATCCAGACCTGTTTCATCACTCCCTCAGAATGGAAGCGTCATGGATATACAATCGTTTATGATCACATCACCCTTAGGTATTCCCAATACCTGTACATCCTGCATACTGGAAGACCCATGGTCAACCCGAAGATCAAGATCTATTTTACACTGTCTTCTTCAGGGTTTGATCACTAAGTTTCTCATTTGATCATTGGGATTTGGTATCGATCATATACTTTCCAAAAGCATATATCATACCTAGGTCTTGATCATATACTTTCCAAAAGTATATATCAAACCTACAAATTCAGTTAAGCTTCCAAAGCGAGATGACCATGCACGGAATTTGATTCCTCCCAATATCTCATGAGTGAGCTCATGTCTTCCGGTTCAGTAGTGAACCTGTATAATCCCTTTGAGAGATCGTATTACTCATATGCCCTTATATGCACACCAACGCGTCGGTGTATATACCTTGGTTAGGTCATCAACCTATTGGTCTGTCAAATGTACATACTCAGACATATAGCAATACATCTGTCTCCGGTCAGAGGATGCGTGCCTATGCTGTGACAGCATTCAACATAGGACTTAGGTTATCTCGATCTCGTTAAGTCAACTCTTTGACCTAACTAATCTGACACCTCTGAATCTCTATTCCTATGCAGAGGACCTGCATCAAGAGGTCGGTCAGATATCAGCCTATGTGAGAAAGGATTGCCATCTCCTACTCAGGTTGGAGATCACATCTTAATAATCATTTGACGGTGCTTGATGAGTCCTCAATCTAACCCTTTAGATATTCATCCAAACACCAACCTCTATGATTCAATAATTGAATCAACAGATGTATGATCATTAAGACAGACATGGTGCATAACCCTAATTTTACAGAGGGACCTATTATGCAAATTATTTATTCTTCATTTCAGATCAGGGAATGATATTCGCAATAACATTTATTGCATAATGGCTCGTCGTGGACTCACATGTCCAACAATCTCCCACTAGCCCAAAGAGCCATTAATGGGCTAATCATTTAAACCCACACTCATGTGACAATCATAGGCTATTTTAGAAAAAAATAGCTAGGTAAGCCGATCAGTCACTCTGTTCCCAAAAGACTATGCTAAGTCCTTTTACGGCACTTGCATATCCCTAGGTAACAGTGCTCACATCCAATGCGAATGTTGCATCTAATGCACCAATACTCAATCTAGTCAAAGCAGTTATAGTGTCCTTGAAACTATTGCTCAATAATTATTATAACCAGTATTTCCATAATTCTTATCAGAATACCCTTATTCCGGGAGATCACTATCTCTCAAGGTATCCACAGTTAAGACTTTTTAGATCTCTATCTATAAAGTCTTAAGCTCTTGAAGATAAGACTTAGAGATCACTATCTCTAAAGCCTTGTCATCTTTGAAGATATTGTTATTACTGCAATCAAGTGTTCTTTCTCCATAGTAGGATTAGTAACAGTTTACTACTCCCACTGCATGGCAGACATCTGACTTTTGTACACATCTAGCATACTTAGCTTCTCGTAACTGATGCACAAGTGCAAGCAGTTCTAGCATTCACTTCCTCAACTCTTTGAGGTGCTATCCCTTTAGATAGGTTAGTATCAAATCTCAAGGGAAAGGAAGCCTTTCTAGGAATTTCCAAGAATGGAAAATGTCCAAGGTGTACTACAAATGTGACAATCCCAATACCCTCTTTTCTTTGCTTCTGAACAACTTCAGAACTAAGATCCAAGAGGCATCTTTGAGATCATATCTCAAGGTATGGAATAGCCAGTCTATAAAACACTTATTATCATCCTTATATCATTCCAAACGATTAGGATATTATCTACATTTAGCACGATGAACACAATGGCACTCCCACTAAGCTTCACATGGTTCATCAAGATTCTATTTGAAATCATAACATTTATAATTTCATCAAATCTTATGTTCCAACAACAAGAAGCTCATTTGAGTCCACAGATGGATTTCTTTAGCTTTCACACCGTACTTTCCAAAATCATGAAGCCCTGGGGCTACTTCATGTGAATATCCTCAGAGAGGTATTCTTTAGAGGAATGCAATCTTGAATTACATCTTGAAGATGCAACAGTCAAGTTTTGTAGCTAGGGTTAGCAATATTCTGATGAGTTTAAGCACGATTACCGAAGAGAAAGTCACATTGCAAGTAATGTCTTTTCTTACAGTGTGTAGCTCATGGCTACGAACCGAGCTTTGAAGGTCTCTACCTTTTCATCAGGTTCCCTTTCTCTTGAAGATCCATTTACACCTTAATGGGTCTAACCCTTATAGGTGGATCCTCGAGGGTCCATATACAACACTTGTATATGAAGTCTACTTTAGACTTTATTGCTAATATCCATCTTTCCATGTCATGATCCTTAAGAACTTCATCACATGAAGTCCGATCATTGTCAGACTTAACTGACACATGGAATACATCCTCAAACTCATTTGAAGAGGTATTAGTGTTTCATCTTTAATTATCCTTTTAGTTTCCGATCTTAGGAGCCTCATTATCTTCTCAAGATTAGATGAGTTCCTACACTTCATTTCATCTTGATTCTCAAGAAAGTCATCCTCTAAGAATCACATTCTCAGAGATGAGATCTTTTAAGAATCTCAAGGTCATAAAGTAGGTATCCAATACCATCCTTTTTTTATTAATGAAGTAGCACTCTCAAGTGCTAGATTCCAGCTTATATGCATGGAACCTTATTAAGGATATATATTGTAGTCTCTACTGCATATATACCTGGAAACTAAGAGGATAATTATGTTAAAATTCATCATTGATCAAATCATGTCACACATGATCCAATTGTATCTCCCTACAACTCTATTGAGTTCAGGTTTATCAGGAGGAGTGAGATAGAAATGATATTCATATCTCCATAAGGTATTCTTTGAATTTTATCTAATAGGTACAAGCTACCTAGGTTAGATCAAATTCATTTCATCTTTCTTCAAACTTTGGTTCTAAACCAAAATTGTGAAATCTTTGAACATTTCAAAGGTTTCTCAGGTGAAGAGAAGAAATCTCATATCATACATAATCATCAATAGATATCACATATCCATAATGTTTACTATGATATAGATGATCTACATACATCAATATGTATGAGATCTTGAATACCTCGACATCTAACACCATTCCCAGAGCAGAGTGTATTGGACATTTTACTTTGAATACAATACTCACAAGTATGTAAGATTTGAAATTTTAGACATTCTAAAGTTTCATATCTTACTAGTCTATTGATCATATCAATAGACAAATGTCCAAAACTTGATGTCAAATCATTGTCAAATGATCTTCATCCTCCTATTGATCTTATAAGGTTTGATTTTTCAGTATTAGAAATCTTAATGAACCATTCATTAATTTTCTAATTTTGTGGAGTCCACTAGATGCTAGATTACTATCTGAAATATATCCATCATAACCTTTTATGATAGTTCTATCTCAGAATTCATGTTTATTTCCAACATTTAGAAACAAACAATGAGGGTATTCTAATATCTAGGTCATAGAGACATTCTCTAAGACTAAGGGCTCTCCCACTGAGAATATGAAGTCCATCTATCCAACAGAGATTGCTGCAACAATTACATCAATATCCATGTAGATGACTACTAAACCTTAAGATCAAATTTCTAATCTTCTAATATATATGCAACCAATTGCAAATGTCATTAGAAGATTGGGATATAATTATCAGACTTTATCTTATGAAATAAGAAAGTCAGAGTCAATGATTATATGTAGATTATTCTGATGCTCTATCTGAGTCCTTCACTAAGGATTTTAGACAGATTTGATAGTCACACTATGAACACATCAACCTATTGCAGTATTGGCATTCATCCAACTCTTTGGATGTCATATGGAAGTCACAGAAGTAGGTCAATTCTTTGACTTTCCTTCTTATTCGGGTCCGACCCATGCTTCCACTGCGCTCTCTTCATCTATAAACAACCATTGTTCAAGACAAAGAATCTCTTATGTTGAATTCTAAGGATTTCAATACAAGAGTATTTCAACATTTATACATGCTTCATTAAATTCATTCAAAATGATTATTATGAAGCTTCATGAATGACTTGAGTATAGATAGTAGAATGATGACACTCATCATATCTACATACATCTTAACTGTTAGAGACTTAGGTTCAGGTCGGTATTCAAACATTTTGAATACATCATCTCTTTCGAGCTACCATTCTACATAATGCAGAGAACCATGTCATTCAAGATTAAATGTCTCGAGCACATATGTATGCCAAAATATCTTCTTTTATTTTATAAGGATTATTCGACAATTACGATCACCATTGACATGTCACTTCCAAAGTACACTCGATGAAAGATCAAGACTATAGAGACATACAAACCTAAGGTGATGTCTTATTGTCTTATTTAATTGCCCTTCCTCATTATGTTGAGGGGACTTGCACACTGCAACCACATACATTATGTGTCCAATTGCAAGTACAATATCTGGATCATGAGTCCAATCCAAGATATTTTTACTGGTTATCATTGAGTATAACATTGAGTGGGTTTAATGAAGGATTATCTGAAATAAGAAATTTGCATAAGGGTATGTATATAATATATACATGTTTTACTTCGATTTAGGAATTTTTATATCAAAGTTGTCTTGCCTTGTCAACACTGAAAGTTCATTCCCTTAATCACTTTCAATGTAAGAGATATTCTTACCATTATATCTCTAGCAAGATCTGGGATCTCCTTTCCTATCTTTGTCGCATCCCAATAATATGAGAACTCACGACTCCAATAAAAAGAAGCGGGAACTCATTCCGCCTTGCAAGTCCAACTTGCATTCCCAATTAGGTCTTTAACACCCGGGCCCACCACCCCTAAGATGATGTTGACCCGTTGCTAATTGAACCAACCGTCAACAGGATTAGTACTCGCTATGCGCAATCCAATATCGCCCCAATAATATGAGGACTCGATATTGGGGGCACTACGCATACGGCCTTACTCTTTCGAGAAGCAAAGAGCCCGATCCAGATGCGCTTGCATATAGGATCTGTCACTTCGGACAGGCATCTCCTACATACAATCCCTGGCGACGGAACCCTTCGTCTTGACGGGAGACCATGGATGTCACTTATGTGATCCTCCACCTCATATTCAAATTGTAATTAATTATCGTGAATCATATTCACATAATTAATTCTTCCAAGGGAAATACATATCTATTCAAAATAGAGTGTTCATTGGATATAATTAATTTAATCATATTAAATTAATCATTAATCCAATCATCAACAAACATGTCTTTTACTTGAATAGTAGGTATATACTCAAAGTACGTATTATTCGAATTTTAATAATTAGAAAAATACACATTGTCTGTCTCCGGTATTATACAGTCCCTACCCGCTGTCATGGCCAGTACCGACGAGAGTGGGACGGACCACATACGTTGCAACCCGCTACCCCAATGCTCTCCGACTAGGCACCACATCCGCCTCGGGAAAGGATAATATCAGATAGACCATCATGTACTTTGAGATGTTCATCGGTTTTTCAACCGAAATTATACCATATAATATACATCAAAACAATTTTGATTATATTATAAGGAGATTTGCTAAACAAATGCCCAATCCTATTCAAGCAAGAGGGTTTTTCATGTAAAAGTTGTCCTACAACTATTGTAGGATAAACTATGATTTTCATGAAATCAATGTTTGTTGATGAACCAATGATCAAGATCTAATATCTCATCATTGTGGTTTAGGCAAGTGTCATTCAATGAAATAATTATTTCTTTAAATATTTCACAAATATTTATCACTAATTATTCCATAAAATTAACAATTAATTTTCATCATAATAATTGAATGACATATCACAAGGTTCAAGATCAAAATTGTTAATTTCCAGCAGTGACCCCCAATCACTAAAATTAACTTATCTTGATCAATTTAAATCCAAAAAATGCAAACTCAGTTTCCAAAGATTGCCTATTTGATTTATTAAAGAACCCAAGTGATAATTCACGCATTTCGAGGCGGATTAAAACCGTAATTATCTCATTAATCACGTTTAAATCCACAGTTCCCGCAACAGTGAATATAGTCATATTCAAAAGGCCATATCTTGAGCAAATAAAGTCCAAATTTAGTAAACTCAAGTCCTATGGTTTCCTTTTTTAATGGAGAACAAAATTCAATTGAAAATTTCGTGTTTAAATATTTTAAACAGTGCCGAAAAATTTAATTATACAGAGGTGCGAAAATTGAAATGCAGTAAAAATTTCGCAACACTTTCAAGAACCAAATCGTCTAAGGTCTATGGATCATATCCAAAACCTTATTCAACCTGGCTCTGATACCACTTGAAGGATATTGAGAATCCTTAAGCGCATCACGGAAGCGTGTCGATCGCATCGTATGCAATCGGAGCAAATAGTCGCACTAGTCGCTAGATGCAGCGGAAATTAAAATTTTTAAAACTAAAGATGAAACCACATGATCACGAGAACACTTCTCGAATCGTTTCATCTAACCACAAGTATAAGGAATACCTCTTGAAGCGTGGTTGTGATCGTGAGATCCCAAAGTAGAGATCCTCCTGTCTCAAGTCCGATCCACGAAGAACGCACTTGCGGGCACGATGATGAGTCGCGTTCCTCCCCGCAATCCTCGATGAAGATCCAAGCATGGCTCCCCCGATTTCGTCAAACGAAATCCGTCATCTTCCTTTAGAGTAAGAAACTCTAGAGAAGAAGGAGATCCTTGAGTCGTCGAAGAAGAAACCGATAGTCTCTCCTTTCGCAACACAAGATGGACGACCATCTTTTGGAGGAGAGAAAGAGAGAGCGCGAGAATATGAGAGAGAGAGAGAGAGAGAAAGTTGCAACCATTTACAACTCTTGATTATGTTGTACCTTGGAAGGCTACACTAGCCCTCCTTTTATATTAGTTTAGGATCCAATGGATCTCAATCCATGGGACACATGGATCCAACAGCCACGCTTGGTCCATGTAAAATCAATGGCTATGATTGTTGTTGGTTAAAACCAACAACATTAATTTAAATTAAAATATGTTGCAACATTATCAACATAATTTAATTTAACTAATTAAGAGATAATGTGACAACAAAAAGGGAGTCAACCAACCACCCTAAATTATAGGGTGTCATTTTGTCTCCTTTTATTTTATCTTATTATTTCTTAATAAATTGCAATAACTATTATTGCAATAATATCCACCAAATTAGTTCCAAATTAATTTGTGAATATTTCAATCATGCCATTGATCATTTTGAGAATCGTGTTCACAACCCAAACTAATTTGTAAATTGCATTTCCAATTAATTAATTAATGTGAATCCAATCCACACTATATATTAACAAATGCTATTTACATGAATTTTCTCTCTTCAATATATGTATTATAAATCATATTTATAATACACATATATTATGGATAGTATTATCCACATTCTCTAATCCTTGATTATTAAATCCCATTTAATTATTTTAGATAATAATTCTCACAATATGAATCATATTCATATTAAGCTTGATAATTAAATCTCATTTAATCATCAAGTTCTTCTTGCTTGGATATAGAATTCATCAAATGAATTATTCTTGAACTCCTTCAAGAATAATGTGCTTTCTCCGCAGATACTTGGAGATAAGGACAGGGCGATTGTATTATTCCACGTATAGTGACTTGGATGTTGAGATCTCATCTCAAATCCAGATCTTACGGACCTTCCACAGATGCTTGATTAAATCAAGACCGCAGATCTAATCTTCTCATTGAATCTAAATCTCATTCAGACCAATGTCCAACACTTGGACTAAGATCAGATTGCTTCTCTACTGGAAGGAGTCACTAAAATCCAGACCTGTTTCATCACTCCCTTGGAATGGAAGCGTCATGGATATACAATCGTTTATGATCACATCACCCTTAGGTATTCCCAATACCTGTACATCCTGCATACTGGAAGACCCATGGTCAACCCGAAGATCAAGATCTATTTTACATTGTCTTCTTCAGGGTTTGATCACTAAGTTTCTCATTTGATCATTGGGATTTGGTATCGATCATATACTTTCCAAAAGCATATATCATACCTAGGTCTTGATCATATACTTTCCAAAAGTATAAATCAAACCTACAAATTCAGTTAATCTTCCAAAGCGAGACGACCGTACACGGAATTTGATTCCTCCCAATATCTCATGAGCGAGCTCATGTCTTCCGGTTAAGTAGTGAACCTGTATAATCCCTTTGAGAGATCGTATTACTCATATGCCCTTATATGCACACCAACGCGCCGGTGTATATACCTTGGTTAGGTCATCAACCTATTGGTCTGTCAAATGTACATACTCAGACATATAGCAATACATCTGTCTCCGGTCAGAGGATGCGTGCCTATGCTGTGACAGCATTCAACATAGGACTTAGGTTATCTCGATCTCGTTAAGTCAACTCTTTGACCTAACTAATTTGACACCTCCGAATCTCTATTCCTATGCAGAGGACCTGCATCAAGAGGTCGGTCAGATATCAACCTATGTGAGAAAGGATTGCCATCTCCTACTCAGGCTGGAGATCACATCTTAATAATCATTTGACGGTGCTTGATGAGTCCTCAATCTAACCCTTTAGATATTCATCCAAACACCAACCTCTATGATTCAATAATTGAATCAACAGCTGTATGATCATTAAGACAGCCATGGTACATAACCCTAATTGTACAGAGGGACCTATTATGCAAATTATTTATTCTTCATTTCAGATCAGGGAATGATATTCGCAATAACATTTATTGCATAATGGCTCGCCGTGGGCTCACATGTCCAACACAAAATAATGTGGATATGTTGCATGGACCCCCCTGTATGTTTTTCATATTACACTTAGGTCCAGTCCACGACACCTCACGTGTCGTCCCACGTGAGGTGGTTGAATTGCACAAGACCCCCTGTATGTTTGTATGTTTATCTTCAGTCCATAAAATAAAATTTCAAGTGTATTATTTTTGTGAAAAAATTGCAACCAGGACCTTGAACTTTCTGAAATTATATTTTGGTCCCTGTGGGTGCGGATCACGTGTAGTCCCACGTGATGGTCAAATTGCAAGGGGGCCCTGGTGGGTTTGCTTATTTGGTTTTAGTCCTTGAAATTGCAGAACATGTTCATATATTTTGGTGTTTTTGTACTGTGACCCCTGCGTTTATTTTTATTTGCAAAAATGCCCCTGCCATGCTGATTTATTTTTACTTGCTTCATGAATTTATTAAAAAATGCCTAGCTAGCTCCTAAAAATTCACAAAAATGAGGGTAAATGCCTTGTAGCTTGTAGATGCATGCTGTATTTTTTATTGGCATTTTTAAGCATTTTACCTAATTATTAAGAAACGAGAAAAAAGAGCCACTGTTGCACTGTTTAACTTATAAAATACCAAAAAAATATAAAAACATTTTGAAAAATTACAAAAAAAATTATATATGGTATATTTATATATATAGTGATTCCAGAAAATGGAAAACCCTAAAAATAGAAAAAGAAAATATAAAAATTTGAAGAAGCTCCAAAATCCAAAAAAAATAAAAACCCTTGAAAAATACCAAAAATATTTTTTTTCTATTTTATAATTATCTATATATTATTATTTTTATCTTACAATTAATTTGGGTAATTTTTGGACATACTTTATATTTTTTAAAACCCAACTTAGTTTCAGCCTAATTAATTTGTCCCATATCAGAGACATTTTTGAAATTAAAAATACATAAAAATTAGTAAAATTCAGAAAAATAACAAAACAATTATAAAAATATAAAAAGCCAAAAATATATATATTATATCTAGTATATATTGAGTATTTATATCAATAAACATATCCTTATATACTACTCCTCTCTCTTCTCTAATATATCTCTTTATATATATGTGTATATATATATTACATAATTAAAAATATAAAAAATATATAAAATATAAAAACAAAATAAAAATTATAAAAAACAAAAAAATAAAATAAAAAAACATATACATTCAAAAACCCACAAAAATAGGAATCATTTAAGAATGACCTGGATGTATATAAATACCGATAGGCTACTCATTTTTTTTGCTCTCTGTGGTTCGACCTCTACATGCTTACACACTATGCATTTTTATGGTAGAGTTAATAAATGTTAATTCACAATTTTGGGACTTAATTGGCTTATTCTTTGATGTGGGTTAATTTCTGATCAACAAGGGTTTTGTGAGCGGTCGCCTCAGCGACACGATCATCCCCGTCTCGTATGGGGTGTATTTTTGACCCTCGTAAAATCCTCGTTATCAGATGGCGCCGTTGCCGGGGAGATCTGTGACAGAGAAAGAGTTGTTGGCCGTGGTTTTCGCCCTCGAGAAGTTCAGAACATATTTGCTTGGATCAAAAGTCGCCATTTTTACAGACCACTCTGCTATCCGGTACCTACAACAGAAGAAGGATGCCAAGCCGAGACTGATTCGATGGATCCTTCTCCTCCAAGAATTTGACTTGGAAATTAAGGACAAGCTTGGAGTCCAGAATGTGGTAGCAGACCATCTCTCCAGAATTGAGCAGCAAGAGCCTCCTCTGAACAATGCACCCATCACAGAAACCTTTCCTGATGAATCAATTTTAGCAGTGGATTCGCTCCCTTGGTATGTTTATATAGTCAATTACCTCACCTCGGGGGTAACACCATCGGATTGGACTAAGAATCAAAAGAACAAATTTATGTCGACCATCCATTTCTACCAATGGGAGGATCCTCTTTTATTCCGGGAAGGAGCAGATTGCATTTGGCGCCGGTGCATTCCTCAGGAGGAGCACTATAGTGTCCTCGAGCATTGTCACTCGCTCGAATCTGGTGGAAATCACTCTGGAGACCGTACGACAGCCAAGGTACTTCAATGCGGCTTCTGGTGGCCGACATTATTCAAGGATACAACAGAATTTGTCAAACAATGCATTGACTATCAGAGATTGAAGGGTACACTCACTACAAAAGATTCGATGCCCCTAAAAATCATTCAGATAGCAGACGTTTTCGATGCATGGGGCATTGATTTCATGGGACCTTTCCCTAGCAGTCAAGGTTTTGAGCACATCCTTCTTGCCGTCAATTATGTGAGTCGTTGGGTTTAAGCTATTCCCGCTCGAGCCACCGACAGCCGAACAGTGTGTCAGTTCTTGAAGAAGAACATCATTTCGCGGTTCGGGATTCCGAAGGTTCTCATATCAGATGGGGGTATCCATTTCATCAACAAAGAGGTCAAGAAACTAACGAAGGAGTACGGCATCGACCATCGTGTCGTATCTCCTTACCATCCTCAAACCAATGGCATGGCCGAATTGTCGAACAGAGAAATTAAGACGATCTTGCAGAAGCTTGTATGGCCGGACAGAAAGAACTGGTCTCAACTCTTGGACTCAGTTCTCTGGGCTTACAGAACCTCCTACAAGTCTCCCTTGGTATGTCACCCTATCGTCTTGTATATGGGAAGCCGTGCCATTTGCCCGTCAAATTTATACACAAGTCTTTATGGGCAATCAACATGTGCAATTTGGACTCACGAAAAAGTGGTCAGAAAAGAAAGGATGATCTGAACAGACTCTTGGAGTTCCGAGACTATGCATATGATAACACATCAATGTACAAGGACAAGGTGAAACACTGGCATGACCGGTACATCAGACGAAAGACCTTTAAAGTTGGACAGAAGGTGTGGATATTTGAAGCAAAGTTGCGGATATTCCCAGGCAAATTAAAGAGTAAGTGGACAGGGCCATTTCAAGTTTGTGAAGTGTGTGACAATGGAAGCATTGCCATATCAGAATTGTCTCCTAACGCACAACCATTCGGCGTCAACGGTCAACTCCTGAAGCCTTACCTCGAACCAGATACATTCTTGGTCATTGTCGATTCTATCCAGCTTCTGCACCATGACGACATCTCCACAACATCAGAAGATTCAGACACTGCACCTCAAAAATTGTTCATCTGATTTTCTTCTTCTCTTCTTCTTTTCTCTTCTATTTTATCAAAAGGTGATGTCCCTTTTTGTCTATTTTCTATACTTAGGACGCACTTTGTCCTAAGTATAGGGGGGCGTGCACCTCGAGTTCTTTTATTCTTTGATCCTCTCCATTGTCTCCTCCTCTTGTCTGTACTTAGGGCTACCTTACCCTAAGTATAGGGGGAGACATTCGGAGTACGATCTGTTTATTCTCACCCTTGACCCTCCCTGCTTTATGTACAGTCCGCTATACTTCGGATTACTTGATCCTAAGTATAGGAGGGACGGTCAACTGCTCATTCATTCATTTCTTATTCATATGTTCCTCCGACTTGTCTATACTCAGTACGAGTTATGTCTTTGCTTTTCTCTTCGATCTATGAGGACATAGCTCAAGCTAACTATAGGGGGGTCGTATATACCATGTATATACTATAAGCCATAACTCATACTATAAATAAAATACTGCCCCAAGCTAAAAGTAATGATAAAAGTACCACTATTACTATAACAAAAGATGATTGTGAGCTCCTCAGATTCTTACATACTGATTAATAAATCAAACAAAAATAGCTTTGTAAAAGATTTGAAACTCTTTGTGAAAACTTTTCAAATGGTTTGTAAAAAGTTTTCAACCTTTGTAAATATTTTGATTGCAAAATTTATTTTCTTTGCGTGAAATAAAAACGTTGAAAAGCAGTTTGCAAATGATTGCAAAATGATTGTAAAATTATTTTGAAAAAACCTATACTATGTGAAAAACATCTACAAAATGATTTACAAATGTGTGTACAGGTTTGTAAAAATATTTTGGACTATGGTTTTCAAAATCTTTTTCAAACGATATTCAAAATAAGGCTGAGGAGTATACATAGAAATCTCTCAAGCAAAAACAAGCAACAATTCCAAATAAAACTTATAAGAGCCCAAATAAGTTTCTGCTCTTTGTAGATACTGGTTAATAAATCAGGTTAAATAGTTTTGCAAAATGATTTGAAAAATGGTGTGAACTGTTTGGAAAACTTTTTGTGAAACGATTTCAACCTTTGCAAAAATATTTTGATTGCAAAAATTCCTTTATTCGTGTGAAATAAAGGATTTGAAAACCTATTTGCAAATGATTTTGAAAATGTTTGTAAAAATATTTCGAAAATGTATATAGTGCTTGCAAAATCTTTGCAAAATGGCTTTCAAATGATTGTAAATATTTGCAAAAATTATTTTGTACTATAGTTTTCAAAATGATTTCTAAATAAAATTTGAAGAATAAAAGCATCATAATAAATAAAATACATGCAAAATAAAATACATAAAATTCTTTATCAATTGAATATACACCTAAATAAATCACTTTAAAACCTGTAAATGCTTTAAAATTCCCTAAGTCTTGTAAAATAAAGCTGCATGTCCATGTAAATAGTTGTATAATATTTTATATTTTCGGTGCCAGAATTCTTTTATTTGTAAACTCTTTGTGTACAAATTTTCTCTTTGTTTCAAATTCTTTGAAAAAATTGCATTATTCTTTGCATATTTGTAAATAGCATCTGCATAGCATTCAAATTCTTTTCTTGAGCTTGATGATTGAACTAGTCCAATAAAGTCAAAGATGGGAGCTTGGTTGGACCTTACCGCACCTAACTGCATAGAAACCTTATGAGAACTAGGTTTAAGGCACTTCAGGTCTATTCAGACTTAATTCTTTGAGAAATCAGGGCTGGGTTCAAGTCACCTCAACTGACTAACTAGAACTTTTCGAGACACACGCATGACTCTTGTCAGCCGGGACCTAACTTGGACAATTGCACCTTTTCACTTGGCTCAACTTAGTTGGGGTGGTGAGGGGGTTGGATTTGCCAGACTGAGACGCACACGAATGGAAACATTCATCCTCGTCTAGGAAGGGAAGTGCACCCCAACCTGGTCCAGTTTCAATGAAGTCGAATGACAGGAAAGTGTGGGTTGCAATAAAGCTTCAAAAGAGGGATAGTATTCTGGCTCAAGAGGAAAAAGTCCTTATGTAAATATTGCTGTAAATAGTATGTTGAAAAAAAACTCCAAAAAAGTGGACAGGCTTGAAAATAAAAATAAAAGTGCCTGTCGGAGTATGTGTATATGTTGTATAGAAAATAAGCAAGCTTGAGCATCAAAGTTATACCACGTGAGCCTGCAGCTGGATGACTTGACTACACGGGCCTTGCATCCCAAGATAGGTAGCTACACTGGCTACCATCCATTCTCTTCTTCACCCTCCTCCTCTTGAGTTGGATGCCACTTGAACTTAGAAGGGAATACCCCGCTCCTCGACGGTAGAGGGCTGGATTGGGGAATCATTGGGTTGTTGTTCTGGAGAAGTCAGATCCTTTGTCATTTCGGCTAGGGAGAGCCACCATCACTTACACTGTACGAGTCAGCTTCATAGTCATAAGGGTTTGCGTATGACGTAGGCTAGTTCTGACCTGGCTATTGAGGAGGTTTGAACCGAGTCCTGTGACTCTCGAAGGCTGTTGGATTCTAAATTTGGTTCCCAACCAAGTTTCACACACTTTCACATCAAGGTTTGACCTAGCTCCGAACTCTGATTTTGTGAGAACAAGATATTGCACTGAAAGCTATCATATTCACTCTATCTCTTCAATTTCCTTTTTCTTTTCTTTTATTTTATTCTTTATTCTTTTTCTTCTTATTGCATAAGTATTTGCTAGGGACTACCAAAGGCAAGTATAGGGGGGTGATGAATCTCGATTTCATCACCTTTATTCTATCATTTTGGCCTCAAAAACCCCCAGCAAATGCATGTAATTAACATCAATTTATACATATTAGCATTCATTATTTATTGTATTTATTGTACATAAAATAAGGTTTTTAATGCCAAATTTATAGAAAAAAGAGAAGAAAAGAAAAGGGAATAAAATATTGCAAATTGTTTATGACCCTGGCCCCGAGACCAAGTCCAGAATGGAATTGGTCGACAAGGAATAAAGTAGGAGGAGATAAGGGCCAATAACACAATAAATACCTCATTTATTTATTCATTCATTTAGGCATTTTTGACACCTATTTTGTATTTAATTATTTATTCATCAAATAAAAATATTTTGTACATGAAAGTTGTAGATAATAATGTGAATAAAAATACAAAATTGAGTTTGTATAAAAATAATATACAGTGTACATTTTATACACAGAATAAAAAGCCAGAATCTCAACTTCATTGATCCATATCTTGCAGATAAAAACTCAAAATCCACCAAACTCACCTTTAATTGTAGATAGCTTTCCAAGAACTATTTAATAAAATTGGTTTCATAATTTTTGGAGTTTATCTATGAAAGTTAGGTTTTGGGCCCCTATTGTACATAATAACGATTAAAATAATCAATTTATTCATCACTTATTATTCTTAAAAATTCATATTTTTATAAATTTATATACATTATTTATAACATATGTGTACAGTAAAACTAGAATTAAACCAAGAAGAAATGTACAAATAAAATAAATCTATCTCAAAACATAGGCAAAACACTTATACCTATACCTATGCAAATCGCATCCCTATTTAGTTAAAAATGCAAATAAACTCATAAAAATCAAATAAAAATATATTTGCACTCACAAAAATAAGTTATAATTATATAAAATGATAAAATAAAATAATAAAATAAAGTATACAAAATAAAAATAAATTATACGAAATACATGTAAATACACTTATAAATACATCATTAAAATAAATTCATAATAAAATTCATCAAAAAATAAATAAAAATCATAAATAAATACTACACTATTTAATAAACATTTTTTATGTTATATGCAAATTCTAATAAAATCATTTATTATGATAAATAAATCATTTTCGAATAAAAGCCCCTATTTTGTCCCGTAGCATCCTACGTGGACCAATAAGGGGCGGTGGACCGTTGACCTCTGGTCGACTGTCCCATCCGCGTCTCTGCCCGTCAAATCCATCTGCGAACCCATCTTCTCCCTTTTTTCGCGGGCGTATCGTCCATCGATCGAGCTCGCTTCCTTCGGAAGAAATCGTCCCTAATGATCAATGATGCCCGCCGATATCTTAGATCAATGATTTGCTCACCAGATTCATCCACAAACCCCGGTCAATAAGGGCACCCGCGATGTCTATAAATAAAGAGCCCCAACCTCCTCCTCCTCAAATTTGGCCATTTTTCATCCCCCTAAAAGCCTCGACTCGGTTCTTGGATGAACCCTCGTGATAGGAGGAGTGTCCCAGCTACTTGAATCGGCTGGAGGAGGGGACAATTTTGTCGCGGCAGAGCTCCGGCGTCCGTCCTGCTCCCTGGAGGCCCCCAGGTATACGAGCTGTTATTTCGCGTTCTTTAGGTAGATTTTACTTCCAGCATTTTAATTCCGCCTTTAGTTTAGCCTTTAGATCAGTAGTGTTGCCTAGGTTGGATAAATCGAAGTTTGCCGGAGCTCCGCTCCGGCGAATTCTCCACCGTGATCTCGACTGTTTCCGACCCTCCTTGCCATTCCATTTCGTTCCTCATCGCATTCTCCATCTCCCGACCACCTTTGTTCAACCGAAGACCATCTGTCTTCACGAATCGGAGCTCCACCTCCGCCATTCGTCGGAGCTTCTACGCCTTGCCTCATCTTGCATCGCAGCTTCAAAACCCCAGGTCGAGGAGATAGCCCTCGTCCCCCTTGTTCTTCCTGTGCAGGTTCATGAAGAGAAGAGCCCTCTGGGGCTCGATTTGAACCAGGAAGAGGTTCCTGGAGGTCCCAAGATTCCCCGACCTCGCCTGACCACCTCGAACCTCCAGGAGCCACGCTGAGACCATCATTCAGCGCGGGGCACCATCAGCAATGAGCAGAGCATCTTAGACGTGAAGGAGAAGCTCGGAGGAGCCCGCAGTTCACGATCGAAGCTCGCCCCGCGCGAGCTTCTTCCCTGTTCTTCCAGGTGGCTCCATCGCCGTCCGATCAGGATGGGGCCCCCAGTTTGAACCAGAGTCATTGGATGCATGCCATTTCGACCGTCAGATCGTGCCTCACGATCTAATCTCAAGCGTTCACCAGCAAAGCGGTATCGGCCGTTGGATGCGTGACGCGTGTCTAAGTGAAGTCATCATCGCCGTCCACCAGCGCACACTTATGGAGTAATTTGTAGATCTTCTCCCCCGCTTTTTGTATTTACTGTTGACTACTGTAAATAAAAATTGAAAGTCAAAATAATATGGATATGTTGCATGGACCCCCCCTGTATGTTTTTCATATTACACTTAGGTCCAGTCCACGTCACCTCACGTATCGTCCCACGTGAGGTGGTTGAATTGCACAAGACCCCCTATATGTTTGTATGTTTATCTTCAGTCCATAAAATAAAATTTCAAGTGTATTATTTTTGTGAAAAATTGCAACCAGGACCTTGAACTTTCTGAAATTACATTTTGGTCCCTGTGGGTGTGGATCACGTGTAGTCCCACGTGATGGTCAAATTGCAAGGGGGCCCTGGCGGGTTTGCTTATTTGGTTTTAGTCCTTGAAATTGCAGAACATGTTCATATATTTTTGTGTTTTTGCACTGTGACCCCTGCGTTTATTCTTATTTGCAAAAATGCCCCTACCAGGCTGATTTATTTTTACTTGATTCATGAATTTATTAAAAAATGCCTAGCTAGCTCCTAAAAATTCACAAAAATTAGGGTAAATGCCTTGTAGCTTGTAGATGCACGCTGTATTTTTGGTTGGCATTTTTGAGCATTTTACCTAATTATTTAAAAATGAAAAAAAAGAGCCACTGTTGCACTGTTTTAACTTATAAAATACCAAAAAAATATAAAAACATTTGGAAAAATTACAAAAAAATATATATGGTATATATATATATTGAGTCCAGTGAAAAATCCTAAAAATAGAAAAAGAAAATATAAAAATTTCAAGAAGCTCCAAAATCCAAAAAATATAAAAACCTTTAAAAAATACCAAAAATATATTTTTCTATTTTATAAGTATCTATATATTATTATTTACATCTTAAAATTAATTTGGGTAATTTTCGGACATATTTTATATTTTTTAAAACCCAACTTAGTTTCAGCCTAATTAATTTGTCCCATATTAGGGACATCGTTGAAATTAAAAATACATAAAAATTAGTAAAATTCAGAAAAATAATAAAAAATTATAAAAATATAAAAAGACAAAAATATATATTATATCTAGTATATATTGAGTATTTATATCAATATACATATCCTTATATACTACTCCTGTCTCTTCTCTAATATATCTCTTTATATATATGTATGTATATATATTACATAATTAAAAATATAAAAAAATATAAAATATAAAAACAAAATAAAAATTATAAAAACCAAAAAAATAAAATAAAAAAACATATACATTCAAAAACCCACAAAAATAGAAATCATTTAAGAATGACCTGGATGTATATAAATACCGATAGGCTACTCATTTTTTTTGCTCTCTGTGGTTCGACCTCTACATGCTTACACACTATGCATTTTTATGGTAGAGTTAATAAATGTTAATTCACAATTTTGGGACTTAATTGGCTTATTCTTTGATGTGGGTTAATTTCTGATCAACAAGGGTTTTGTGAGCGGTCGCCTCAGCGACACGATCGTCCCCGTCTCGTACGGGACGTATTTTTGACCCTCGTAAAATCCTCATTATCAGGTAGCCACTTTGTAAATCGGGAGGTGAAGAAACTCCTAAAGGACTACAGCATCGAACACCGTGTCGCTAGCCCTTACCACCCACAAACTAATGGTATGGCTGAGGTGTCGAATCGGGAGGTGAAGACTATATTGCAAAAGCTTGTCCGCCCGGACAGGAAGGACTGGTCTCAGATCTTGGATCAGGTCCTATGGGCGTATAGGACAGCTTACAAGACACCGCTAGGAACCTCCCCATTCCGAATGGTATTCGGAAAGTCGTGCCATTTGCCCGCAGAATTGGTGCATAAATCAGAATGGGCAATTAAGAAGGTCAATTGGAACACGCACCTAGGGCAGAAGCAGAGAGAGATGGATCTGAATGAGCTTGTGGAAGTCAGAAATCGTGCATATGACAACAGTTTGGTGTACAGGGACAAGGTGAAGCGTTGGCATAATAGATATATCAGACGAAAGACCTTTGTTCCTGGACAGAAGGTATGGTTGTTTAATGCAAGGCTGAAGACCTTCCAAGGCAAGTTGAAATCCAAGTGGACGGGCCCATTCATTGTTCGAGTGGTGCATGATAGAGGATGTGTCGAGGTCTCAGATTTCGCAGATGACGCACCGACATCCCTTGTGAATGGACAACTGTTGAAACACTTCGTCGAATCCAATGAGCAGTTAGTCCATGTTGAGGAGATTGTGTTTATGCGTGAGACAGATTCAGCAGATACACCTCGAGCCGCGCAGGAGACCTTGCAGCAGTGAGCTCCAGCCATCAGCAGCATCTTGAAAGATTCAGACTGATTCACTTGTATATACCATCATTCCTGTACATTCTCTCCTTTCTCCTCTCACGACTCTAGTAACTCATCCCATCTTCATCTATCTCTACCTTGGACTATTAGGATGACCAGATCCTAAGTATAGGGGGGATGAGGCACCTGAGTCTGTTCTCTGTAAATCCTCCAGATCACATCGGTTCTCATACTCATTCATGTCATATACTTAGGCTGACCAAAGCCTAAGTATAGGGGGGACCGATGCCCACCTTGTATATATTCATCCATTTCCCCTCTTCCCCTCGTCCGCCCCATTTTCTATCTTCTTCCACACTTAGGTTTCCAGAACCTAAGTATAGGGGGGCGGAACGACTTCTATACTTTTTGTAATTTTAGCTCTCCTACGCTTAGCCCGAGCTATGTCTTTTTAGTCGCTTTTCTTGCTCTGAGGACATATCACACACTAAGTATAGGGGGCGTGTATATATTACATATATACTTTACCCATAGCTCGTACTTTCGCGTATTTTCGCCTATTTTTGTATATATTATGCAATAATTACAGGTGGGTAAAAATTTGAGAAATGTTTTTATAAAATACACTTGTATAATCTGTATAATACTCATAAAATACTTGTATCATAGGAGGTATACCAGAGTGTGAAAAAAATGTTGAAAATAAAGGCTTCTTATTTACGCTTGTACATCATCTCTGCATCTGAAAAGAGTCTTGCATTTCATTGCATAGCATGTCATCTGCACCTCATCTGCATATCTTGCATATGCAAGGTGAAAAGCCAGTGGGTTCTGAACCAAGTTATGAGTGGATATTGAGGATGGAGTGGATTTGACCTTAATCCACCTAATTTCAGAGGAACCTTATAGGAACTGGAGTTAAGATTTCTCAGGTCAAGTGACTTAATTCTTTGAGTCCGCAAGTCTATGTTCACATGTCATCTTGATTAGTCTAAGTAGAATATCTTGTGCACACACATGATTCTTTTAGACAGTGACCTAACTTGGATAAGCACAATGCACGTAGCTCTTCATTGATGAGGTGGCGAGGAGGTAGAATCCTTTAGCTTGGAGTAGCACATGGGTGGAAACATCGGTCCTCCTCTAGGGAGGGTAGTGCATCTCAACCTAGTCTGGTGGTGTTGAAGTCTAAGGACAGTACGTTGTGGGTTGCAATAATGCTCCAAAAGAGGGATAGTCTACTGGCTCAAGAGGAAAAACTCCTAATGTACATGCTGCTCCTTGTATATAGTTCAAAAAAATCAGACAGGTCCAAGTGAAAATAAAATACCTGTCGGAGTATGTATATTAGCAAGAAGTCTGCAGCTGGATGACTTGGCTACACTGGTCAGGCATCCCGGGATAGGTAGCTACACTGGCTACCGTTCATTTTTTCCTGTACCCCCTTCTCTTGAGCTGGTCGCACTTGAACTTAGAAGGGAATACCCCGTTCCTCGAGGAAAGAGTTACTGGATCGGGTTTTGAGTTACCTTGTTAGAGGAGGCTGGTTCTGAGCCATTTCTGATGTGGAGAGCTATTTTACACTTACACGGTGCAAGTAAGAATTATAGTCATCAGAAATTTACGTTTGGGGATTTGTTCTGACCTGACTGTTGAGGCGTCTTGAATAGAAGACTTGTGGAACTTGAAGTCTGTTAGGTCTTAAGTTCAGGTCGCAATGAGGTTCCGCCACACAATTAATCCAAACGTCGAGTCAAGCTCCATTTTCAACTTTTTTCATGACCTTGGTATGGAACCCAAAATCATTTCACTCTTGCATTTCATTTTAGTTGCTCGGGGACGAGCAAGGTTTAAGTATAGGAGTTTATGAATCTGTGATTCATCACTCTTAAAGTTGAAAATAGAGCTTTGTTCCCGAGTAAATAGATGTATATTTCTACTTATATTGCATAATTAACATTCATGCATACAGTGATAACATTTGCATTTTAGCATTCATATATTGCATTAAATAAGAAGCCAAGATCACTTGTAAAATCCCCCTATAAAATAACACCTCCCTTATGATATATACACCTTTAGTTAATAATATAAGGAAGAAAGTCAGAGATCTCCTTTGTAAAACACCCAATAAAGCCCTAGAACCCCTGGACCTTAGAAGGACCATACTTCTCTTGTACCAACTTCAAAATAGGTCTACTCACCTTCAGATGAATACACATCCAGAGACCTTTAAAATGAGACTAATTTCATCCAATTCAGAACTCGTAGGAAGAAGTTGGATTTTTGGGCCTCTATGTATATTGTATATGTGTATATTTGTATTCATGTACTTTTGTATCATATTTTACCTCATCTCCATTTTTGATCAACATGAAACTTGTAGATCTCATCAAGATCTACAACTTTCATGTTTTGAGTTTTTCCAAATTCAGCCTCTTTCTCTCTCTAATCTCATTTCTTCTCGCAGCCACTCACAGCTGGCCACGTGGCGCCCTCTGATTGCACCATGCGGCCCGCTCCCCTTGCCTTAGCCGCCCACGCCCACAGCTGTTGTATCTTCATCCCGATCCAACAGTTGCGCCATCTCCACGTATGCCCTTTATTCCCACCGTCTGATCATTCCCCGCTTCTAATCCTCACCGCACGTCAGCGCCAAACCCATAGCTCACCACGTGTCACTGTGAACGCCGTTGGATGCAGGTCTAAGAGCTTTAATCATCACCGCCCATCCTCCATCCAAGCTCGACCATACGATCAGCACCTTCTTCACATCGCATCCATCCGCTGGCGTCTCGCCTCCGATGCGCTACATGGAAACCCCACAGCCCTTCGATCATGCACTCGACCTTTCCATCTGAGCCGCTAGCTCCGCAATCATCGCCAACCCTTCGATCAATCGCTGGAGTCAATCACGGCCGCCCGCTCACGCTTCGTCTCCAACACAACACATGGCGCAGTCAGCGCCCTCGATCGCTTCACCTCAGATCTTATCAGAACCGCTATCTGGCGCTTTGATTTGGGCCGTTAGATCACAAGATCCAACGGCCATGACTCCGTCTTCTACCACTGGCCTCCCTCTCTCCCACGATCTCGATCTTGTGCAAGGGGCCGCCCCTTTCTATTTTCGTCTCCACCTCAGCCACCTTCTCTGATCACCAACGCCACCACGACCATCACCACTCTTCCTGAAGGATATTGTGAATCTTTAAGCGCATCACGGAAGCGTGTCGATCGCATCGTATGCAATCGGAGCAACTACTCGCACTAGATGCTAGATGCGACGGAAATTAAATTTTTTAAATCTAAAGATGAAACCACATGATCACGAGAACACTTCTCGGATCGTTTCATAAAACCACCAAGTATAAGGAATACCTCTAGAAGCGTGGTTGTGATCGCGAGATCCCAAAGTAGAGATCCTCATGTCTTAAGTCCGATCCACGAAGAACGCACTTGCGGGCGCGATGATGAGTCACGTTCCTTCCCGCAATCCTTGATGAAGATCCAAGCGATGGCTCCCCCGATTTCGTCAAACGAAATCCGTCATCTTCCTTTAGAGTAAGCAACTCCAAAGAAGAAGGAGATCCTCGAGTCGTCGAAGAAGAAACCGATAGTCTCTCCTTTCTCAACACAAGATGGATGGTCATCTTTTGGAGGAGAGAAAGAGAGAGGGTGAGAATATGAGAGAGAGAGAGAGTTGTAACCTTGTACAACTCTTAATGATGTACTTTGGAAGGCTACCCTAGCCCTTCTTTTATATTAGTTTAGGATCCAATGGATCTCAATCCATGGGACACATGGATCCAACGGCCAGGCTTGGTCCATGTAAAATCAATGGCTATAATTATTGTTGGTTAAAACCAACAACATTTATTTATGATTAAATTAAATATATGTTGCAACATTATCAACACATTTTTAATTTAACATAAATAAGTTAGTTGAGAGATTAATCATCATAATAAAATGGAGATAATATTGCCTCCTAAAATTGGTGGCTTTATTTCTCCTTTTTATTATATTACATTATCTCTCAATTATCACAAAAATATCCACCAAATTAATTCCAATTTAATTTGTGAATATTTCAATCATGCCATTGAAAATTATGTGAATCATATTCACATCCAAACTAATTTGTAAATGACATTTCCAGTTAATTAACAAATGTGAATCCAATCCACATTTAATAATTAACAAATGTTATTTACTAAATTTCTCTCTCTTGAATATATGTCTATTGAAAATCATATTTATAATACACAAATGTTATGGATAATAATATCCACATTCTCTTGATAATTAAATCCCATTTAATTATCTTGGATAATCATTCTCACAACATGAATCATATTCATATTAAGCTTGATCATTAAATCTCATTTAATCATCAAGTTCTACTTGCTTGGATATGAATTTCATCAAATGAATTATTCTCGAACCCTTTCAAGAATAATGTGCTTTCTCCGCAGATACTTGGAGATAAGGACAGGGCGATTGTATTGTTCCACGTATAGTGACTTGGATATTGAGATCTTATCTCAAATCCAGATCTTACGAACCTCCCATAGATGCTTGATTAAATCAAGACCGCAAATCTAATCTTCTCATTGTATCTGAATCTCATTCAGACCAATGTCCAACACTTGGACTAAGATCAGATTGCTTCTCTACTGAAAGGAGTCACTAAAATCCAGACCTGTTTCATCACTCCCTCGGAATGGAAGCGTCATGGATATACAATCGTTTATGATCACATCACCCTCAGGTATTCCCAATACCTGTACATCCTGCATACTGGAAGACCCATGGTCAACCCGAAGATCAAGATCAATTTTACACTGTTTTCTTCAGGGTTTGATCACTAATTTTCTCATTTGATCATTGGGATTTGGTATCGATCATATACTTTTCAAAAGCATATATCATACCTAGGCCTTGATCATATACTTTCAAAAAGTATATATCAAACCTACAAATTCAGTCAAGCTTCCAAAGCAAGACGACCGTGCAGGGAATTTGATTCTTCCCAATATCTTATGAGTGAGCTCATGTCTTCTGGTTCAGTAGTGAACCTGTATGATCCCTTTGAGAGATCGTATTACTCATATGCCCTTACATGCACACCAGCGTGCCGGTGTATAGACCTTGGTTAGGTCATCAACCTATTGGTCTGCCAAATGTACACATTCAGACATATAGTAACACATCTGTCTCCGATCAGAGGATGCGTGCCTATGCCGTGACAGCATTCAACATAGGACTTAGGTTATCTCGATCTCGTTAAGTCAACCCATTGACCTAGCTAATCTGACACCTCCGAATCTCTATTCCTATGCAGAGGACCTGCATCAAGAGGTCGGTCAGATATCAGCCTTTGTGAGAAAGGATTGCCATCTCCTACTCAGGCTGGAGATCACATCTTAACAATCACTTGACGGTGCTTGATGAGTCCTCAATCTAACTCTTTAGATATTCATCCAAGCACCAGCCTCTATGATCCAATAATTGAATCAACAGTTGTATGATCATTAAGATAGCCATGGTACATAACCCTAATTGTACAGAGGGACCTGTTATGCAAATTATTTATTCTTCATTTCAGATCAGGGAATGATATTTGCAATAACATTTATTGCATAATGGCTTGCCGTGGGCTCACATGCCCAACACTTCCCTCATCCTCGCCAGCTCCCTCGCTCCTCACGACTACCACCAGAATCGACCCACGACTCTCACGAACCTCACCTCGTCACCAGCTACCCCATCACCTTCATCCTATAAATCATTGTCCTCCATCCACATTCTTCCCCATCCGCCATTCCAGAGAGATACCCTTAGCTCCGCCCTTCCAATTGGTGACAGCAAGACGTTGAGCGATAACCGAGCTTCTTCTCCGACGAGATCCACGGCCTTCTCCGCCATGCCGCAGCCTCCTCCGTGAGATGCACGAGCTCAGGCCTCCTACCGACCTTCGAGCGAAGACACGGAAGCCTCCCCGGAGCTTCTAATCCCAGGTAGCATCCTTCATCGCCCCTCCGATCTTCTTATCTGTCCACTTCATTTTTCTCCGATTTAATTCGCCATTCACGCATATCTTCACCACCTCCCGACCATCCTCCGAGCTCCGCCTCGGAGTAGGGATCCTCGCGCTACATTCTGTTCACACCGACGAAACCCTTCATCCTCCACCGTTGCCGGCTCTGCCACCTTGGCAGAGCTCAACCACCAACCATCCACACTCCCCCATAGGCCTCGCCTCTCACTCAGCACAACTCCACAAACACACGCACGCTTCGGCTATAGCTCTAACCCTTGCAGGGGCTCTTTCCTTGACTGACCGGAGGCTCATCGGAGCTTCATGTGAGCTCCTCCGCCACCGAGCTCCAGCGCACCTCCTTCCCCTCTGAGACGACTGGATGCTTCGCCGCCTCGCCCCGCATCTTCCAAGCTACGTCACAATCTACCGCGCCCCTTGCCGACGGCTGGAGGACATGGCGGAGCAAGCCCAGCATCGTCGGAGCCCAGCCTTCTCCTCCGCAGGAGGCGGAGGGACGTTGGGGACGACATTCCCCAGCCGTTCGATCATCTTGATCGAACAGTCAAAAGCACTCCACGCCGCCCTCTTCATCAAGCTCCAGGTACCGTTGGATCAATCTAGATCCAACGGTCACTGATCACGCCACGTCGTCACATCAGGAGCGAGCCCACCACCGTTGGATCGATCAATGATCTGAAGGACTCAGACACGCCACGCGTCATCAGCCAGCTACCGTTGGATCATCCTTGATTCCACGGTCCAGATTGCGCCACATCGCCCGATCCGAGCCTCTTCCCCGACCTCTAGGCTCGGATCTCCGAAGCTATTCCGAGCCAACGCTCGAACCTCTAGAGTCGCCCGAGCCTCGTCCCGAGCCGTCGAGGTCCATCGAGCCTAGGGCCCCCCACGTGATCTGTACATGCGGCCTGGGAGAATTGCATTGAAGCCCCTGAAGGTTTCTAATATTACATTTTAGTCCCTGCAAAGCGACCCCACGTGAGGAGCATGTGATCCGTGGAGAAATTGCATCCACTCCCCTGCATTATAGGTAATTGCATAATAGCCCTTGTCAGCATATTTTATTTTTAGCAAGTTTAATTCTTGTATTGCATGTATACCCCTGTCTTTGCACGCATATTTAGGCATTCATATTAATTCATTTTTGAGTTTTAAAAATTGCATTGTGTAGCTTACATTGTCCCACTTATTATGTGACATGTGCCATATTTTTATAATATCAGTGGAATTATTTATTAATTAATTGGTTCATTTTTTGCCATATTTTGCCCAATTTCACCTTTTAATTAATAGTAGTTTCTCTGTGACTCCAAAAATTCCTAAAAAATTACATTAGATCTACGATAATTAGCTTCACCTTGCATAAAAATTTCATCTCAATTGCACGATTTCGAGGCCTAAATAATTCATTTGGTGAATTCCTTAATTTATTTTTAATAGGTTCATTTCACATCAAAATTATAGTCTGATAATTTTCCTGGATTCCTCATCTTTAGATCTATCTAAGATAATTTTTATTCCCAAAAATATTGTGATTTGATATTTATTAAAATTAAATTAGTCAAAATCACCCTGCATTCATTTTTAATTCACAGTAATTTATTTTAGTGTCAGAAAATTCCAAAAAAATTAGCGTAATCTACTTTCATCCCATTTCATCATCTGGCCAAGTTTCATCATTTTTGGACTTCATTTGAACACTTATTTGATTTAACTTTTAAACTGGCCTAATTTTGCATGTGTCTTGCATAAAAAAACCGAAAAAGACCAAAAAAATATTCCCTCTGAAAATCGAACATTAGAAATTAGCTAAAAATTCACCTAAGGAGATAGCTGCCTCCTTGAGTTCGACCTTGGACTCCCAAGTAAAAAAAGTTGCCACTCAAAATTAAGTTGTAAAAACAAAAATTAAAAGTGATTTTTGATCTGCTCTCATTATCCTACTACAACGAATATTCTTAATTAATTTGAACATTAATTTGCTCGAATTAACAAGGGTAATGGGATCGGTTATCACCCGCGTCCTAGTTTTGATCTAAGCCCTTAGATTAACCCTCTCCACAACCATCAGATTTGAGAGGTGATTTAATCCACGTTGTCTGTTCCGAAGCACCATCCACCGTTGTGCGACCGATGCGTGTCAAGTGAAGCACCAACAACCTCTTGATCCAATGCTTTAGGGGGGAAATTCCATATTTCCCCCTGTTTTTGTAGCATTTTATATTTTAGTCATGTAACTATTTTAAGTAGTTTAAAACTGTAGGTAAAAATTGCATGAGCACCCATGTACTTCTTTAATATTTCATTTGGGTCTGTACCACGTCACCTCACGTGCCGTCCCACGTGCGGTGGGAATTTTTTGAAGAACCCCCTACCGAATTTTGCATTTCATTTTAGTCTTTAAAAAAATGATATTAGTTGGAACTTTTTAGTTTATTTACATATTCATCCCTATAATTTTTTAATTACAAAAATACCCTTTCTAGTTCAAACAATGTTGTGGTTGTCTTTTATTTATTAGAAATACCTTTGCGCTCTTAAAAATATGCAAAATTAGGGTTAAGTGCCTGCTAGTGCATACATTCATGTTATATTTTTATTTTCACAATTTAGGCATTTTCCTTATTTTTTAAAATCAAATAGAGCATATTTTACCCCTATTTGGATTAAAGAATCCAAAAAATATAAGACCTTTTTTAAAAAATCCAAAAAAAATATTTTTTTTTATTTTAGTATTTTATGCCTCTAGATTAAAAATCGCTAAAAATAGAAAAATATTAAAAATTAAACAGATCCAAAATCCTTTATAAAAGTATAAAAATCATCAAATTTTCCAAAAATATCAATTTACATTTTGTAATTTTCTTTATATTATTTATTATATATTAAAATTGATTTGAATAAATGTTGATATTTTTTGTTATTTTTAAATTCCAAATCAATTCAGCCTATTTATTTCCTATTTGGGATATTTTTTACTTTAAAATGCTAAAAATTAGCAAAATTACTTGAAAAATCATAAAAATAGTAGAAAATTATATAAAACCCAAAAACATTTTATTTCCTATGCTTTGTTTATTTTATAGTACCTATAATTATATTGCCTTGTATTATATATAGTTATATATCTTTTTATATTATTTGTTAAAGAAGAAAGGGAAATTTAAAATCAGAAAATATAAAAAAACATAAAATTAAAAACAATTAAAAAATATAAAAATTTAAATCCATAAAAAATATACAATTAAAACCACACAAAAAGTAAAAAACAACAAGAACGAGAAAAAAAATTTTGATTTATTTTCCCAATCTGTCATTTGTTCCATGTGTTCGATACTCTACATATTTGCACTATGCACATCTTTTGTAGAGTTTAATAAAAATAAAATTTAACTTCACACATGTTTATTTGCATCGCTATATTTTTTGTGGTTTAATTGTTGAATCTAGTGGTTTCTTGAGTGGTCAACTCAACAACTATTGATCCACCTTGTGGATTGACACGACCCTCTAGAAATTTGTTATTTCAACTTCAACTCGATTTTTCACTAAAATCAACCCCTGATCAACCCAATACACACCTAATCCTAAAATCTTTTGTACATGCCATCTATTCTCCAGAATTCACCGGTCAATAAGTACCCTCATCTCTGTTTATAAATAACCCTACTTGCCTCCCTTCTCTAGTTGATCACCCTTCAAGCCTTGAAACCCTTCACCTTGTGTGTGTTCCCAGTGACAAAGAGAGCATCCCTCAAGATCGAGGAGTCATTAAGAGGAGAGGAGGCGATCCAAGGTGGAGCTCCGCGCGACACCTCTGCTCCTTGGTGAGATCCAGGTTTGAGCTACGTATTTTACCCATTCTTAAGTAGACTTAATTTTAGCCTTTTGATTCTTGCATTTTAGTTTTGTAATTGCATAGTTAGTTTAGCTAGAATCTCAAGATTTTTATCACCGGAGCTCCTAGCTCTAGCTTTGTTCCATCTTGTTTCCACCCGTGTCTGATCCCCCATAACACCCCCATATCTTTCCTCGATGCATTCTTCACCTCCTACACCTACTTGCACCCTATGATCTTGCACATATCAGAGGCCACGGCTCACTCTCTATCGTACACTTGAGCCACCTCCATTTCACCCATTTCCCATGCTCTTCAGCTTCAATCCGGGTCAAGGAGGATCACCTCGAGCCTTGCTTTATCTTGTGCAGGTCACTAGGTCAGCAGAAGGCCCTGGAGCAAAGAATCAAGGCACATCAGAACTCCCAAGTAACCTGAGCGAGAAGGATCCCCATATCCCTAGCGTTGGCATCTGGACATCATTAGTCGGTACCAGCAGGCGCAGAAGGAGCCCAGGAACCTCCTAGGCTTATCGGAGGAGCAAATCATTGAAGAAGGCAGTCCGTTAGTCGTCGGATCGAGGAATGCTGCCAGATCTAACATGGACCATCCAATCCACAATGAATTGATGCGGGTATCAGCCGCATGATGTGCTTAAGCACGTCTATGTGACACGCTCATGGCCGTTCCATTCTGTTGATTAAAGGGATAAATTGCACTGCATCCCTTTATTTTATTTTATTTCATTTGCAACCATGTAAATAATTTCCATAGTTGTAAAAATATTGTAATTATTGCAAAAGGCCCCATGCTTTTAGTGATTTGCATTCTGCTCCATGCCAGCTCACCTCACGTCGGCGGCCACGTGAGTTGAGCAATTTGCAGGGGTGCACCCCCAGTTTTTGTAAAAATTATAAATTTGTCAATGAAATTTAAATTTCATCTGTAAACTTTTGGATATTTACATATTCACCCATGCATTTATTTTTAATTGCAAATATGCCCCTACTAGTTTAAATATTTTTATGCTTGTTTTCTATTTTCTAAAAATATCATTAGTGCTCCAAAAATTATAAAAAATTTGAATAAGGTATTTGGATGCACGCTCTTTCACATTATATAATTTTCTTTACATTTTATGAATTTCCTTATTTATTAAAAATAAAAAGTGCACATCCTGTCCATATTAAATTTAAAAATAAAAAATATAAAACCTTTTAGAAAAAATAAAAAAATTATGTTGTCTATTATAGTATTTTCTAGTTCCAGATCAAAAATCCAAAAAAAGTGAAAGAAAATAATTAGAAATTAAAAAGATCCAGATTCGTTTTAAAAAAACAAAAATTCTTCAAAAATTACAAACATATTTATTGTTATCTCTGAATTTTCTTTTCACTATTAAAATATTTTTAAGGAATTTTAGTCTTTCACATTAATAAAATTTAGTGACAATTCCTGAAAAATCATAAAAATATTAGCAAGATATAAAAAACATAAAAATACTTTCTTGTCAAATTTTGACTATTTTTACCTATATTTATCTCTATTATACCCTATCCTCCATATATTTACATATACAGTATTATATATATACTATAATTATTATAAATATTATAAAAATCTTATAAATATTTTATAACCTTCAAGAAAAATAAAAAGGATTGTTCCTGCAGTTATTTTTTTATTTTTTTTATATTTATCATATATTCTATATATAAACCTTATATCATATATACATTATCTTATATACATTAATATATATATATATGTAAATCTATATTATATTATATAATATTTAAAATTAAAAAGAAAATAAAATTGTAAAAATAAAAATTAATAGATATATATATATTATAAAAATAATATATATATGTATAATATTTAAAATAAAAAAACCCACAAAAACATTAAATCATTCATTGATTCATTTATTAAGCAGATGCTTGGAAAAATATACGTTTATTAATTATTAATTATTTATTTATAATTAATAAAAATTGGATATCATGTCTTCTCTTAGTGGTTCTAGCTATATATGCTATCTTTATTTGTAGAATAAAATAAATTGTACTTCACAATTTTGTTATTCATTGATTATTCATATGTTGTGAGTACTTTTTGAGTAGTCCATTGATTTTTGAGAGCTGTCACCACAACGACTTAGTGGTTCCGCCTTGTGTGGACCACAAGCAGTTGCTCATATATTTTTGGGCATATCGAAGAGTTTTACATATCCTTGACTTGCTTAATCCATGTATTCGAGTTAGGGTAACTATTCATGAAGGGAGGCATTTTTATCTCTCATCTCACGTGAAGGTTCACAGGGGATAAAGGGGGAAACATGGGTTGAGGATGATGAAAGTAATCTATGGAAGGACTTTAATTAATAAACTTTAATATATAGAAAAAATATTGTCACATTTAAATTGTGGATCAATTATTCAAAATTTCACAAAAAGATGTTAATAATGGAGGTGAATGTATCACAATGTTAAATGCCTCAATGGCAAAAATTTATAGAGGACACAATGTACTCATGAAATAAGTAGACCTTAACATTTATTTAGGAAGTTCTATAGATGCACAAATGTAAAAAAAACTTATATAAGAAACATGCATGGTAATAATATCCACCAAAAATACATTACAGTAATTATTAAATAATATGTAAAATAAAAAACTAAGGTGATGCATATAAATTGTAGATTAAATTTTCTATGGAAAGAAACAACATATTAATATAAAACGAGAAAAAGTAAATGGGTATCATTTTTTATATTTGAAGTTCCAAACATGTAGATCCATGCATGTCATTGATCCTCTTACTCGTTTTGTAAGAGCTTACACTCCCTTCATCCCATATCAACATCTCCCTCTCTCGCATTGATGTTGTAGGAAACAATGAAGAGAAGCACATTAATTTATAATAATGTTTGAAAGTGGACCATATATGTGGGGGGGGGGAGATGGATTGCGTACTAAAAAAACTTATGCAACCAATAATACAATTTAGTTTACAATTTTTGAGATCGAGTTTTCATGAAAATTCCACCAAGTAGAAACCATGACTTAGAACCTCAGTCTAAGCTTTCTCTCCCATTCTCAAACGGAGTCATTGCTTTACTTTTACCTTGCTACTTTGAAACTAGGTATAGCATGCTCAAAGGTACTAGCAGTATCCGTTTCTTGAACATGTTCAAGAAAAGAATTTCTTCTTTTATAGAAAGGAACCTATACATTGGATACCTAGGATACAATTTATTGAAAAAATATAATAAACTAAAACAACATGATTAGGTTATAATTAAATCCCAACCCAGGATAATGAATTGAGTTGACTTTCTTGAATGGTAGAGTGAATTGCATACAATATTGAAAGCTATCTCTATCAGCTCCTTTCCCGATCGGAGATTGAATTGGATTACAAATCACTTTCCATGATCTTGAATATGGAGTAGACAATGAGTGCTTCAAGTCAGGAAACAAATAGATTGAGAGTATACACTTTAGATAGTATAGAAAGTTGTAGCAAATGTTTTTAAGCGGAACGAGCAATCATTCTTTTATAATCATCAATCAATAGAGGGGAGTTAGATTAATTAGCTCAAGATGCTCTTGTGAATAAAAAATATCTTTAAATGTTCAAATGCATTGTTCAAAGGTATAAAACTCAACCCCGGTTGACTAGCTAAAAAAATTGTTAACTGATTTGGAATTAATCATATGAAATATTCAATGTTCATTAATTGTCCATAACCACCAATATAAAAGTCGACTGGAGTTTCATGGTTAGTCAACTACAATTAGCCCATCGAATTAAGTGTAAGTTGATTGAAAATGAAATTCGACCCCAATGGCAGGATTGATCAAATTCTTGACTTGGTTGACCATATGGATAATCATTTAGCTTAATGCCTTAGTTTGTCGAACAGAAAATTTGTGAATGTTTTTTAATCAGTGATCTTTTTACATAAATCCTATTGTAAAGGAAGTACAATAAAATCACGAGATATCTTCTGAGGATTATCTTCTCTTGTAAAGCTTTTTGTAATCCATCTATGCGTAGCATCTTTTAGATTGATCAATGCATCCTATAGTTTATTAGGATTGCATGGACATATATTTTATAACCGTTCAATCGTTCAATCCTGCATGATAAATCACTATCAGTTGCATGAAATATTTATATAGCAGATACTATGTAATACTATAAATATTCATTATCAACACCTTGATAGAGCTTCAAGAACTAGTAGTATGTATACTCAAACTCAAATGATAAAGAGAAGATGAATTTATTTATAATAATGTTTCTAGTCAGTGCACATGTTTTAGTTGCAAGATAAGTAAAAATCATTAATTACATGCTTTTAATGCTTGAGACATTAAAGGAACCCTAAGCCAGGCTTTCTATTCTCTATGGACAGCAATAAATATGAGTAGGGGGACAATGCCTGTTATTTTCTATATACTTGTTAGAATAGGGATCTACCTTTAGTTTCTTGTAACATTAGGTCCTAGAATTATGACCATCTACATGTGGGATCCCATTCATGCATGAGCTCGCGTCCATGAATGCGATCCATGGCTAGATACAGCGGAATCGCCCTTTTGTTGTGAGGGGGTCATGGTTACAATTCTACAGGTCAATCAATAGCATATCTACAAAATTCCTAAACAGAAAAAATATTCGTCGGGATGGATGGTGTTAAAAAAAGAATGCATCTACCGCCTTCGCGTGGAGAAATAGTGATTTTTCAATATGTATGTGTCGGATATGTTTGACTTACGAAGTATTAAGAAAGAAGAAGGATTCCCATTCCCAGTATTAATTAATAATGGTGAGGCAGGTGAGCGAGAAGTTGCGTAGCTGCTATATTACTCTGACGAATGGACCGAAATAACATAAAAAACGAGCCGTCATCAAATTCCTCGTTCCCAATCCCCGTCCACCATTCACCCACCCCCCCCTAACCCCCTTCCTTTCTGCACCTTCTCTCCCCTTCCCTTTCCCTCTCATCTTCTTCCGCGTCCATCTCCGCCTGTCTGCTCCGACCTCATATAGTATCTACAGCTTTTAATACCCACATCTCGCCTCTCGTCCCCCTTCTCGTATCTATATATCGATCTATCAGCCTCTGGCCGTCGGTGACTCATGGCGAAGAATCTGCAGCTAACATCCCTGTCTGACGGGCGGAAGTGGAGGGAGGAGGACGTGGATTTCAGCGACGATGAGCTGGGAGAGGAGGTGGGCCTCCTTGACGCCTATGATCGTGAGGAGAGGGCAAATGGTGCTGTGTGCGAAGAAGGAAGTGGGTTGAAGGTTATCCAGTTGAAGGTCACGGGGATGACGTGCTCCGCTTGCTCCAACGCCGTTGAGGGAGCTGTCTCCTCTCTACCAGGGGTTTCCTCTGTCTCCGTTTCCGTCCTGCAGAGCAAGGCCCGTGTTGTCTTCGACCCTTCTCTACTCGAGGTTCTCCTTTTTTCTCGTTTCTTCTTCTTCTTCTTCTTTGTTGCAATTTCCGGAGGATTTGATGCCTGATGAGATGAGGTGTATAATACTATTCATGGCTCCCGTTTCCTTTTTTTTTTTTTGAAATTATTGAACCACCTTTTTTTTGTTCACATTCTTTTATTAATTTTAGTCTCCTTGGTCTTGTCTGGTAGTGGAGATATGTGGGATTTCCGCCTCTGTAAGGTTATGCTTGATTTTGCATGTGAAAGAATACATCCCTAGTTGATTTGCTAGCCCACAATATTGATCACCTGTATTGCGGAAATGTGGATTGACCGTTGATTCATCATCGTTTGAGTATTTGATTGCGCTGGAAAGAATGGCTGGTGGAAACAACAATAAATAACATGACATTCTAGCTGTTCTTATCCTCTCAATATTTGATTTTACCAATAGAATATCCGCTAATTACATTCATCATCGTTAGAGAAAAGATTGGATCGATGAAGAATTTTGTGAAATGTATAAATGGCTCCTCATGATTGCCACTCATGTCGCTGCATTTCTAAATAAATTCTAGAGGGTATCTGCATCTTATTATTACAAAGTTAAACCGATACCAAATAAATGACATAGAATGCTGTGATGAAGATAGAGAAAGGACAACATAGGGTGCACATAGCTTCGCATCTACCATGTTCATGATCATGCCTCTACAATTGGGACCATATGCATTCTGAGACATCCAAGGGACTTTTTTAGACCAAGTAAAAAGAACCTTCATATGGCCTTTATTTTGGAGAAGGGTTATGATGCTGTACCAAGATAAAATCTTGTGATTCTAAGAACAAAGGGGCCTATATTTTATAAAATTACTTTTTACATGCAAGACCAACAGCTTGTTAGAGGACTTCAACTTGACTGACAAATCATTGTAATTGAATCGGGTTTTTACCAATGATGAACTTTAGAGGTTGCATAACTCGATTTTCAGTATATAGTGGAAGGAAAACTGAATAAAAAATAGATAGTATTCATGCAACTAATAAGGAACATTTAATCATGTAATTTTATTATTTCAAAGATAACTAATTATTTTTAACGCACATGTTCTTATATATTTGTATATTTGTATAGATTTGAACACTATTTAACAATATTAATGTAACAATTGAATGTCTATCATATATTGAGCATCTTATTTCTAGTTTAATTTTAAAATCTCAAAGTTAGTAAAAGAATACTAACAATTATTTTTTGGGATTTGTCGGGTCAAATAGAGATTTCTATTCCATCACTCCCCTATATATATATTCTTCGACTAGTTATTTGGCTATTGCAAAGATGTCATTCTTAAATCCTTGCATTTTAACCTTAGTTATGGACAAATTAACAAAGAACTTATATGGAAGCTGTGTAGTTGCATATTGCTTGCCAATTTCATTGTCTTAGCAGAGGAGACATGAGATGAAGTCAACATAGTGCTGGACCTTTGGAGGAAGGGAGTAGATAGTAGAAAGTAAGGGTTTGTGGCTAAGTATAACTAAGACAAAACTGTAGAATATAAATTCAATGACAAAGAAGTTAAAGATGTGACAGACAAAACTTGGAACACATTTTACATAAAAGAAGGATGCCAGGAAATACCATGGTAGGAAATATCGATATAGATATTGTATCAGTCCACCCTAGAAAAGGATATATCAAGATATATCGTCGATGTATCCTGATAGCTCAAAAAAGTCATTTTTTGCTGTTTTTTCAGAAATTAAGATTATCCAAGATATTAAAACAACAAATACACACTTATGTCACATATATCGATCATTTATACCCCATATATCGCTCATATCAATCATATCGAATGTATTGCTGTTAATGTCGCTTCCTGACTTATAGATTTTGGAAATGGATTTCATTCAAGTTCTTATAACATTAAATAACTTAGAAATATATACTCTGACACATATAGATCATCTATGATCCTTATATCACACATATCGATTATATCGAGCACACTGTGAATGGCATTGAGATGAGTCATTTGATTCCAAAATTGTATATAATGATCATTGACTAATGAAATTTTTTTTGGGTATAAAGATTTATCTTTTGACAAAAATAAATGGAAAAATGTAAATTAATGAAATATTGTAATATAGATTACGCAGAACCAAGAGTATCGTGGAGGATTTGAATCGGCCCCCTACCCTGTTTTCTCTCATAGCGGATCACTGACTTAATGAACTTGCAGTTGTTTTCCCATGTCATGTACGAGTATATGACCTTGTAATCCATGACATACTGCTGGTATTGATGGTCATCGATCCCTATGAGTATCTTGAGATGAGGATAAACGATACTAGATTTGGTACACGAGGGGTACGACGAGGTTGCGAAGTACTGGCTTGAGATCCTCGGGATACGTCGAAGGAGTAGGATAAGATCTCCGCGGAGGAGGAGGCACGGATGTGTACTCGGGGAAGAAACCAAAATTTTCACCACCAAAGAAGCTACCCTGGCTCTGATAGGGTTGGCTATCTTGGTAGTTGTCACCGTTGTAGCTGCTATATCCTGCATACCTACTATATCCATATGATGGAGGTGTATACGCCTGAGGAGGAGGAGGAGGTCTTGGAGGAGGAGCATGAAAGAATTTCGGGAAGATGCCAAACGATCTCTCATCGTGTGATGATCCATATCCACCCATGTGACTTGGTGTTCATCTACGATATTGGCTGTCAATGCCCATGCAGCTCAACGAACCTACAGATGATATTAAATCGTTCATGTAGCTGTCCGTAGGATGATGTCCACGTCCATATGCATCGTAATCCATAGGTCCTAGACTCGAACTTAGGACAAACTCTCCATGCGTGTTTCCATGACGCTCCATGTATTCTCATCTTGCCTCAAATCTTGTATCGTCATGTGGTCCATGACCGCCCCTGTTGACCTTGACCCCCTTGTATATGTCTCCCATCACCAGATCCACCACGATCGCCAACATCATCGTCATCGTCATCATAATCATTACTTCCACTGTCATCCTTTGATTTGGATTCCGAACTAGTGGAGAGAATGTTGTTAACAATCGCATCAAGCTCTACCTCTCCTAAAGGGTTCGTGATTCGCCTGGATCTGGTCATATAGTCACCAACATCTGCTCCCATTTGCTGGCTTATATTCTGATTTGGCCTGCCTCCTGGTTGATCAAACATTGGAGCACCATTAGAATCCATCTACCTTGCAGAACATCTTCATCAGCATCATCATCGTACATCTTGAAAATGTATTCAAGATCGATATGGTCTGTGTAGTCGTCTTTGTCCTGCCCCTCCCTTGCATGTTTCATCTTTAACCTCAAGTTGTAATGTAAGAAAACAAGATCATGGAGCCTCTATTCTCCCAACTTGTTCCCTTTCTTTAAATGTATCAAGTTGAATGTGCTCCAATTCCTCTTACAGCCACCGACAGATGTGGTTTGAGACAATACTTTCACTGCCACTTTCCGTAGGTTGGGAGCTTCCATCCCGTACAGTAACCACCATTCGGCTGGGAAAAATCTGAAAGGAGAGTAAATCAATAAATATAATGCCTTGCAACACAGTTAATGGACTTGTTCGTTTTAGTCCTTAGACTCCTTACCAGGAAGAGTACTGCCCCGTCCAGTAACCATGGTAATTCTACTGAAAAGCCCAAGGCATCCTTGAAGTACTTGATTTGCACATTGTTTTAAGTCGTAAATTGTTACATGACATCATATAATGACATCTCATGATGACATCATCTATGATGTCATCATGAATCTTACATTGCATATAAATTCCAATTTCAGTTTATTATATATATATATATTTTAACAGAACGTAGGTCTGCTACAATTATATTTTTTATTTATTATATATTTTTTACCAAAAAAATTACTTTATTTGTCATACTTAAAGTTGACCGTATCCGCGCCTCGAATGTCCGTTTTCGATGCGCCATATCTCGTTTTGATCATCTCTAAATGCCGATCGATATGAATATAGTATTGATATAATTTTAATCAGGTTTGCATCCCCAAAACTTTCGAGATACGGTTTCGGTTTGGGGTTAAATTTTGCGATTTAAAAATGTCAAACGATATCCAATTGATGAACGGTCGATTCCGTTGGTCTTGTTTCATCGAATCGAATTTAATGGTGGTCTCGATTTATTTTACGGATTCCGAATTTACATCACGACTTTTCTGCAGCATGCATCACGATACAATCGACTTTTGATCGATTATGAATGAACGACTTTTGATTTGCAATCAATAGATCAATTTAGGCTATTTAATATTGCATGATAACTTTATTGGGTTAAACAGACCTTAATCGGATCAGGTTTGGGTTTAGTTGGATCTGGATGTTACATGCTTGCAGAGTTCAGGGACAATAATCACATATTCAAGAGATTGAATAAGGCTCTTATTTTTCTACTTTCGAAGGACACAATGAATAGGGCGGAGGTGATGAACGCGAAATCCGCCTCTTTAATAAAGGAAAATTGTCGTAGTATAGGGGACAGATTTCGGTCAGCAAAAACCACAATCGTTTGAATATTGTAGAATATTTTTATTTGACAAGTCTACCAAGGTCGAACATATGGACACGAGCTACTTTAGTTCTTTGTCAAATTTCGATCACTTTAGAGTATGTGTGAATAAATCTCAATTCCAAGGTCTTCGTGCAGATTACAATGCAATTAAATGATGCATGCAATTTTTTTAGTTGTTTTTCAATGCATATGTAGGAATGTGCATAAAAATAATGCAAGGTTAATGTATGTAATTGTCTATTACAAATATGCCCTAAAGATATTACTTAAATTAAGCAACTGATTAGAATATGAAATCAGAGTCGAATTTTGGCACAAAAATACGAGCAGCTAACTATTCAGGCAAAGACATGTAGAGAAAAGAACTCATCTAATATAAAAATTCACTTAATTAAAATGGTGTCAAATAAGAAAAGTAAAAATGCCATGAGATAGACGAAGAAAGAAAGGTCAAAACGACACTAAAATCATGCAATTTTGACATACAATGCTCAAGTTGTGAAGAAAACAATGCAGGGGCATAAATGCAATAAAAATACGAGGAATAAAAAGATAAATATCACAAATAGGTCCAAGGAGGGGCCTATTTGTAATTTGCAAAAACCGGCTGGACCGTTCTGTAATTTTCCATGTAGTGTAGGAGCCATTTTGTAATTCTGTATTTCTGCCTGGGCCTTCATGTAAATAATCCAGGCGCGCACGCGAGGCATGTGCCTAAGGACTTAATTGCAATTATGTGAATATCTAGGGGTGCTCCTGCAATTTACCCAGCCTGCACGTGACATACATGCAAGAGCCAGGTTCGATGGGCGTGGCAGGCTCGGAGGGCACGTGGCAGGCGCTGCTGGCACGGTGTATGGGGCTCGACTCCCGAGCTTCCAACCTCGGAGTGGGCAAAGTGGCGCAACCTAGGCCGTTGGATGGCCGTTGCGGGGCGCCATCCAACAACGCCTGTGCTTCTCCTCCGTTGGGGGAGATGCAGTGTAGATGGAGCTCCGATGAGCTCAACAGAGCTCCGTCGGGCTCCTCCGTGCTTGTCAAGGGGTGGCGAAGCTTCCTGATCTCCTGGCGAAGGGGTTGGATCGGAGAGGAATGCGCGAGGGTAGTTGGAGGTCACTATCCATGACCCAATGGCGGAGCTGAAGGTCGAGACCGTCGAGGGCGTGATTTCTTCGGCCATTGAAGATTCTTGTACATGCAGGCGTTAGAAGATAACCGAAGCATTGGTCGTGCATAAGTGCGAGTGAGATGGAGTGAGATGTGAGCCGGGCAGAGATGAAGAAGGTGGTGGCTCTGGGATGTCCTCCGCCGTGACGACGAAGGAGTGGGGTCGACTCGCGAGGGGGTTCTGGAGGAAGAAAATGGCGACACATGAGTTGTTGGTGAATGACGAAGATGCGAAGGGGGTTAGGAGGCAACGATGGTGGTTATAGGAGGCGAGATAATTCGGAGAAGAATGAAAGAAATGAAGAAAAATACCTGGCCGGAGGTAGGCGATGGGCGAAGGGATGGTTGGCTTGGGCTGAGCGACGATTATCGCTCCGGTCGTCGCACAACGAAGACAGCCGGGCTTTGGTGCTCATCGGCGCTTAGGGCAGCCGTAGCACGACGGAGTCGCTGAGGGTCAACACCTGCACCTGGGCACCATTGTCGCTCGTCGACTCCGTCCTCCTCTATCGCTGGAGGAGGAGGATGGTTAGGGCTTAGTGTATTGAGTGGTGGACGCTCGACAACGGTGGCGGAGGATGTTGTTTTATAGGATGGGTGAACCGACTGTTATGTGGTGGTCGGGAGGTGCTTAATGGAGGTTTGAAGGCGGGACAGTAATGGAGTAGGGAGGCTATAGGTTACGCGAAGATGGAGGATCTGGGGGCGTCACGCTAGTGGCATTACGAGAGGGAGAGCGAGCCAGGGGCATTGGCTGGAAATGGAAGGGGAAGGAGGGGTGACGAGGCGTAGCAGACGAAGAAAGGGGTTACAGAGGTAGACGATGAGCTTCTGACCATTGGATCTGGGGATCCGACAACTGTGAGCTGGATATGATCAAAGAGGTTAGATTAAATTGAGGATCTGATCGAACGGCTGAGGAATGAGCGCTGATGGAGGGTTATGATGAGATATGGAGACTCATCCCACGACGGGGGGTATGGGGATGACGTGGCTCAAGGATAGTTGTGGGATGATGAAGTGATCGGTCGGCTGAGATAAAGAGGTGATGTGGAGAGATAGAAGCCGTATAATGAGTGATGAGATCAAGTGGCTAAAAATGAAGCTGAAGGGGGCGGTAGGGATTGAATTTGAAGGCTGATATGATGACTATGATTAATGCGGGAGCGAATGGTGGGGATGTGTTCAGGAGATTCATCCAAGGGCTAGGAGGGAAGGGTGACGTGGAGGGTGGTTAGCCTTTAGATCTGGAGGAGATCTGTGGCTGAGGTTGAGGCGCGATGGCGTGGTCAGGATTTCATATGGAGGATGATGGGGCGGTTGTGAACAGGCGAAGGACGAACAACTGCGGTGAAGGCAGGAATGAGAAGATGCAACGACCACGAGGGTGCCGGGTGGTGAGAGAAGAGGCGGGCCACATGGGCGGCCCAGAGGGCACCACGTGGCCCAATAGGAAAATCAGAAATTGGAAAAAATAAAGAAAAATATAAAAGAATTAGTTAGAGGCAAAATTAGGAAAAAGTCAAAATATGAAAGTTGCAGATTTCGATGAGATATACAAGTTTCATATTGGATAAAAAGCCAAAAGAGGTCATTTGTACAAAAAGTATTTTTTGGGGTATTTTTAAGGGGTTAAAAACACCAATTTTTTGGGTTTTGAATTGTTTTTTTAAGGGTTAGGAAATTATAGACAATTAACAACCTAATTTTTAGGGGTTTTTGATAATAAAATAATTACAAATTTAATAATAGTTATTATACAATAATTATAGGTTAATTATACACAATATAATACAATATAATAATGAGGAATTATTGATGATTTTTATTGGATTATTTAAGCTAGGGGTTTAATTTGTGACTTTTAGCATGATGAATATGAGATTCATTAGGAGGATTACATGTTGATTGCACTGTCTAATGCTATCTACCTGATTGTATCAAAAATCCTTACGAATACTGAAAGGGGTGTTTGATGGAATCTTCTCGTCTGAGAAGACGACATTTGTGCATGGGAGAGCTATGGTTGATAGTTTGGTATTGGCGGCGGAGATGGTGACATATTGGAAAAGAAACAAGGTGAGAGGGGTGTTGTGGAAGGTTGACTTTTCCAAGGCATATGACACTGTAGACTGGAGATTCTTGTGGGTTTCATTGGAGAAGAGGGGCTTCCTGGTGTTATGGATTGCTTGGGTCAAGCATTGCGCGGCAACGACATCCCACTCTGTGCTGGTGAATGACAGATTGGAGGGGAGCTTCTTTCAACTCCAGAGGGTCATCAAGCAGGGTCGCCCCTTGGCGCTGCTTCTTTCCATTGTTATAGCGGATGCTTTAACGGTTTTGATGCGGTTGGTGGCGAGTGGGGATTGCTGCTTTGGCTACGTGAAGGAGATATCCTTCTCGCTCTTGCAGTTTGCGGATGACACTGTTTTTTCATGGGGTCTGAGGAGGAGAAGTTGCATCAAGCGTCGATCATTTTGGGCATTTTTGGGGACATATCCTGCCTTCAGATCAGTATGAAGAAATATGTGGTGGTTCCTTTTGGTCTCACAGACCTGGAGGTGCAGATTGCGTCGGTGATGTTGGGATGCCCAACGACCAGGCTGCCTATCACGTACTTGGGGCTGCCGTTGGTGGCGGGGAGGCCGAAGGCTATGGACTGACATGCATTGCTGGATAGGTTGGAGGGGAGATTGGCATGATGGAAGGCGATGATGCTTTCGAAAGGCGGGAAGATGGTGCTCTTGAAGCATGCCCTTTCGGCCATATCTATCTTCTTCTGTTCCACGAGGTTGCTGCCTACATGTATACACATAAGGATCGATGCATTGATGAGGAGGTTCTTTTGGGCAGATGGAAGATATAGTAGGAGGGGCGTCCACTTGGTAGACTGGGGCAAGGTGACGACATCATGAAGAAAGGCGGCTTAGGGGTTCTTCAGGTGGGAGAGATGAACAATGCTTTCATGGCGAAATGGATGGTCCATTTATGGGGGAAATATGAGGACCTAGTCTACAGGTTGCTAAGAAAGGTGTATGGGGTGTCCATGTCGCTGGCAATCGTTCCGGGCCGTTTGCCTTCATTTTTGTGGAAGGGAATCACCGAGATCTCCCCGGAGTTGGCCTTGAAGTTGAGACTAGTTCCGGGGGACGAGACTGCTTTTCATTTTTGGCAAGATGATTGGACGAGCGAGTACACGTTGGGAGAGCGATACCCATGGTTGATGCAGATGGCTGGTAACAAGGAGGTGGTGGTGCTGCAAGTTTGGGAGAATGGGTCGTGGTCTCCAATTTTCTCTTTAAGCCTAGCGGATCAGAGGGTTGTCGAATTCATGGCATTACGATCTGATTTGACGTTGATTGAGGGGCCGTTGGCTGGAAAGGATCACTTCGTATGGGGGAGATGGAAAGTTCTTGGTAAAGAAGGCATATTGGTTTTTGGTGGAGCACGATGAGGTGGTGGACAATGAGTTTGTTGTTGATACCATGCTGCGTTGGAGAAGTAAGGTGCCAAACTTGTAGAGATATAATTTATGTTATTTGTACTGTTTTCTATTTTCTATATCCTGATGAACTCCCTATGTAATTTACCCATAGGCTCCTCTCCTATATAAGAGAGCCTAGGGTTTATGGAATAAACAACTCTTTTGATTTTTCCAACATGGTATCAGAGCGGCAGTCTTAGACCGGAGCTCTTGTACCCTAATCCTAACCCCACCGCAAGCCTCCTCCGCGTGCCGCCCCCTCCGCGCCCTCTACGCGCCGCCTCCTCTGCGTGCCGCCACCTTATGCGCGCCGCACCCCCTCGCGCGCCGCACACCTTCACGCGTCGCACTACCCATTCTTCCGTGCGTCGCCTCCTCTGCGTGTGCGTGTCTCCCTTTCGCGCCATCACCGCCTAGGCCCTCTGCGTGCGCCTCCTCTTCGCGAGCCTCCTCTTTGCGGGCCTCTTTGTATTGCCTAGGCCATCACCGCCTAGCTCCTCTCTCGTTCCAGGGCCGTTATATAGGTTCTCGCCGAACCTTCTTCCTTATGGGTTTGGTTGCTTGAGTCTACACATGCAACCGAACTCGTGAATGTCAGTGTAGACAACCATATCTCCAGTCTACAACTCTAGTCTTATATTATCATCATGTCAGAAAGCAAGGCTGATATTCCATCCACAGACGCCTTCAGAGGTCCTGCGCCTATTGTGAAGATGGACGGGTCAAATTATGAACTGTGGGCAATGCAGTTCATGAGTATGCTGAAGTCGACCAGTAAGAAACATATTCTTACTGAGGAAGAGCCTGCTGAGAAGACTGGGGTTAACGCCTCATGGGAGGCGGATGATGCATACGCCAAGGTTTGGCTATCAGGAACGTTAGCAATTGAGATTGCAAATGATATTCTCCATCCGCCCACTGCAAAAGCAATGTGGGATATTCTGGCTGTTACCTACTCACATGCAAAGAATGAGACGAAGATTCTATAACTTCAGCATGACATCTTTACAATCAAGCAGAATGGACGACCTCTACACTCATTATACACGTCTTTACGTGGAATGTTGGAGAAGCTTTATAGCTTCATGCCTCTCACATCTACTCCTGAGCAACAGAAGACCTACATGAATGCCACTATGGTTGGTGTATTCCTGGTAGCCCGTGATCCAGAGTATGAGGCAACACATTCACTATTCCTCCTATGGAGGAAGCCTTTCACAGACTGAGTCATATTACCGTTCCTTCATCTACTGCCAATCAGACCGCCTCAGCTACGACAGCATCTCGAGGTCGCAGGGATCATCATCAGTTTCGTGGTCGTGGACCTCGAGGCAGAGGGAGTCATGTTAGCCAACCATGCACTTTCTGTGATCGTTTCGGACATACCGAGGACACATGCTATTCTAAACATGGATTTACTGCTTCTGCACGAGTAGCTGAACAGACTGAACCTCCATCTGCTTCTTCTTTGGACCAACGATTTGATGATCTCGTAGCTCGTTTGCGGGGTATTATTCCTCCATCTGGTCCTGTTACATCATCGCCAGCTTCTGAGAGTCATTCTGATGTTGCTGCTTCTGCATCCACCAGTACCTCAGGTAATATTTATGTATTCACTAGCAGCAGTGGATCCGATACCTTAGAGTGGATTATGGAATCTGGTGCCACACATCATATTTGTAGTGATAGAGGTCTACTTACAACCTATCGACAGGTTCCTCCAGGACGTACTGTGCTTATTGCTAATGGGACACACTCCCCGATTACAAGTCAGGGGGAGATTATCCTGGCACCATCTATGCATCTCAAGAATGTGTTGCATGCACCTGATTTTTCTATGAATTTGTTATCCATTAGCCAGATTACGAAGGATTTAATTTGTCGAGCAATTTTTGATCCATCTTCTCTCGTTTTTTAGGACATCCTTACGGACAACGTGATTGGGTGTGGCCATGAGCAGGGTGGGCTGTATCGCCTTGTTCGGACTCCATATGCCAGAATCTCATCTCTTCCTACTGGACCTATCTCTCCATTCATGTGGCACCTACGCTTCGTTCATCTACCTCTTCAGAAACTGTGTTGTGTTTTATCCCAGGTTTCGCCTCGCCATCACTTCAATGTGAGGCTTGTATGATGGGAAAGCATCATCGGTCTACCTTTCTCAGTCGTCTGAGTCGGAGCAATAGCTCCAAATTTGAGTTGTTTCATGTTGATATTTGGGGTCCTAGTCGTGTTCCTGATCATCAGAGACACATGTTTTATATTGTCATTGTTGATGATTTTTCTCGCCTGTCTTGGGTCTTTTTATTAAATAATAAATCTTAAGCTGGGAATATTATCATAAATTTCATGAATGAAGTTCATAATGTCTTTTCTGCGTCTGTGAAAATTGTGAGAAGTGATAATGCCTTGGAGTTTTGTACTCGTATTCTCTCAAAGTATTTTTCTACCCAAGGAATTATCCACCAAGCATCCTGTGCCGATACTTCCCAACAAAATGGAGTTGCAGAAAGGAAACATCGTCATTTGCTTGATGTCACCAGGACGCTTCTCATACAGAGTCGTGCTCCTCATTCTTTCTGGGGAGATGCTGTACCAACAGCATGTTATCTCATTAATCGCATGCCGTCATCTATCTTAGGTGAGAAGATTCCTTTCTCTTTGATTTTTCTTGAAAAGGAATTGTTCTCACTTACCCCACGTGTGTTTGGCTCGGTTGCCTTTGTCCGCCAGTTGTCTCCAGGTATTGACAAGCTTTCTCCTAGAGCTATCAAGTGTGTTTTCGTCGGGTACTCCATGACGTAAAAAGGCTGCAAGTGTTATGATCCGCTGCGCAGGAAATATTTTGTTAGTGCCGATGCCACCTTTTTTGAGTATGTTATGTACTTTTCTCCTACATGTGATCAATTGGTGTCCTCTGACACTGATGAAGCCATATAAATGCCACCACCACCACCCCCCACCTACACCTGCACCACCACCACTTTCTACATCACCTGCACTTCCTGTTACAGTTCCTGTTCCACCATTGCCACTCCACTATACCCGTCGGCCTGCTTCTGCTCATGGTCACTGTCATTATCTAGCTCGCATGAGGTATGTTCTGAGAATATAATTTCTAATGATGGATCTAATGCTTCACCTGGGCAGGTTGTGTTACAGAGGACAGATGAGGATGCGAATGATTTGGATCTACCTATTGCGCTTCGGAAATAGAAGCATAGCTACGTGTCATATCCTATAGCATCCACAGTTTCGTTTGATCATCTATCTGGTGCATTCAGGAGTTTTTCTATTGCACTATATGCCATGGACATTCCACGAAATTACTAAGATGCATTGAAGGACAGTAGATGACACTTAGCTATAGAAGAAGAGATGTCTGCTCTTCAGTCCAGAGGTACCTGGAGCCTTGTCCCTGCACCTACCGGTGTGTCTACAGTGAGCTGTAAGTGGGTGTTCACAGTGAAGCAAAATGCAGATGGGAGCATTGACATATACAAGGCACACCTAGTTGTCCGTGGGTTTACACAGACGTATGGGGTGGACTATCTTTACACATTCTCACCTATTGCTCGTCATTCCACCTTACGGATCCTTCTCCCTGTTGTGGTTATTCGAAATTGGCCATTGTTTCAATTAGATGTTAAGAATGCATTTCTATATGGTGATTTGCAGGAGGAAGTCTACATGCAATAACCACCTGGTTTTGCTGTTGAGGGGGAGTATTCCAAGGTGTCTAGACTTCATAAGGTTATCTATGGCCTTAAGCAGAGCCCTAGAGCTTGGTTTCAGAAACTTTCAGACTTGTTTGAAAGACAGGGATATAAACGTTCTAATGCAGATCATTCCCTTTCTATACAGAAAACATCCAAAGGTATGATTGCAATTATGGTGTTTGTAGATGATATCCTGATTACATGTGACGATGTACAAGGAATTCAGAGGGCGAAAGAAATGCTAGGTCGTGAATTTGTCACCAAGGATCTTGGAGTACTTAGATTTTTTCTGGGACCGGAGTTCGCCAGAAATTCACATGGATTTGTGATGACCCAGAGGAAATATGTCACTGACTTGCTAAGTGAAACAAGAATGCTTGGATGCCGACCGACCACTACACCTATGGATCCAAGCATGCAATTATATGATGATGATATTGATGAGGTGGATAGGAGAAGATAAAGAGAACTGGTAGGAAAACTTCTTAATGATACCATTACTGGACCCGATATTTCTTTTGCTATTAGTCGGGTGAGCCAGTTCATGGAGCAACCACGTCAGGTACATATGGATGCTATACATATGATACTCAGGTACCTTAAATCATCTCTAGGTGCAGGTGTATTATTCAAGAAAGACAAGGAGATTGCTATCTCAACATGTGTAGACGCATACTATGCAGGATGTTTTAAGGATAGGAAGTCCACCACTGGATTTGCTGTATATGTTAGAAACTCTCTCGTCTCATGGAGGAGCAAGAAGCACACTGTTTTAGCCAGATCCAGTGCATAGTCTGAATATAGGGCTATGGCCCAGGTTAGTACAAAAATGATGTGGGTAAAAGCCATTCTTACATACCTATATGTAGAAGTCCCACTTCATATGGCTCTGGAATGTGACAATCAAGCTGCTATATTTATTGCTAATAATCCAGCATTTCATGAACGAACCAAGCACATTGAGGTTGATTGTCACTATATACGAGATATGATTCAGAAGGGCTTTATTTCTACATCTCATGTTAGCTCAGGGGACCAGACTGCAGATATTTTTACCAAGGCGTTACTTAGAGGGTCATTCCAGAAGTGCTCGTCCAAGCTGAGCATGATCGATATCTGTTGAGAAGAGGAATGAATGAGATGTTTATTCTATAGAGCTAGGGTCTCTTATATAGAGAGAAAACCCTAGAGAGTACAAGGGTTATGGAACCCGAAGGGTCACGGGGGTTACAAAACTTGAAGGGTCGCAGAGGGTTGCGGAACCCGAAGGGTCACGGGAGGTTACAGAACCCGAAGGGTTACAAACATAAATGTAAATCTAATAACTCTAACACTCCCCCTCAAGCTGGAGTTGAGAAAGATACAACTTGTAACAAAAAGAAAAAGTATACACCACATCTTCACACGATGCATCATAAGAACATATGTCCGCTTCTGGTAGAAGACCTCGCTCGAGGACGGGTCTGCGGCTTTCAGGTCACCGGAATGTATCTCTGCCATGCCTGTAGAGTCGCTGCGATATCAGGTCACCGGAACGTATCTCTGTCGTGCCTGCAGGTCATCGGAACATATCTCTGTCGTGCCTGGAGAAGAATCGCTATAGAAGAAGTCCAGTGCGGAATTTGTCGGATCGTAAAAGAATAAGTATACGTCCTGATGAAGAAGTCGATGCTCGGTGAAGATGGATGACCTGAGTAGTAGTCTGGAGTGTTGATCTGTCAGTCGTGGTAGGATAACAGACATCCTGAAGAATCATCGCTGGCTCCTCGTTTCTCCCATACTTGATAGAATAGAGAGGGAGAAATATAAAGTTGGGAGAAACAAGTCGTAATGAAACATGAGCTGTTGGAGGGGGGAGGCTCCAGGAGGTGCGGTTGGAGCTGCTGGAAACTCGGACGACGCTTTAGGTGGAGTTGGTGGCAGCAACTAGTGTTGCTGGGGTCTTGGACTGCCTTGCGCGAGACCATTGAATCCATGAGTGATGTAAGATGTCCATCCCTCTCTCCTTATGGGCGGAGAGAGGGCTGGTGGTGGCAGCAGATTTAGGGTATTAGACTTCGGTCTAGGACCGCCGCTCTATTACCATGTGGAGAAGAGGAATGAATGAGATGTTTATTCCATAGAGGTAGGTTCTCTTATATAAAGAGAAAACCCTAGAGAGTACAAGGGTTACGGAACCCGAAGGGTCACAAGGGGTTACAGAACTTGAAGGGTCGCAGAGGGTTACGGAACCCGAAGGGTCACGGGATGTTACAGAACCCGAAGGGTTACAAACATAAATGTAAATCTAATAACTCTAACAATATCTATGCTCCATCTTGAGGGGGAGTGTAGAGATATAATTTATGTTATTTGTACTGTTTTATATTTTCTATGTCCTATGAACTCCTTATGTAATTTACCCATAGGCTCCTCTCCTATATAAGAGAGACTAGGATTTATGGAATAAACACCTTTTTTGATTTTCCCAACAAAATCGTATGAAGATCTTTCTGTATCTTCTAAGGCTTTGTAGGATTCTCACGTAGGTGCATCGGGGACAGATGTTGGGGGTGCATCGAGGGCATATGCGGGTCAATGGCTTAGGATGCAGATCATTTGTTCTTCTTTTGCCCCTCTTCTGCCCAGGTGTGGAACTGGACCAGCATTTCATGGATTGGGGACTACGATTGTACTGGTTTTTGGAGGGGTTTCAAATCGGTATGTGGTTTTAGGCACGATGATATTTCTTATCCTTTTGCGCTCGTCTGGGCGATTTGGTGTGCTAGAAATGGTATTATTTGGGAGGGGGAGGGGGGCAAACTTGTTATACTGAGAATATAATTGAGCACAATAGGGCATTATGTACATCATGGAGAGTGTAATATGCTGTAACTAACTATCTATTAATTAAATGCATACTCTTTGCAGTGGGTCCTATCTTGGGGTGCCATTCTTTTACCTCTAAAAAAACTATGATTAAGAAATATCTCTTTCAATATGTACTTAAAGTTAAATAGAAAGTTTGTTAGTAGCTAAAATAGAAAATGCGAGGTGCATTTTATTATCAATTGTAGAAGGTAGGAGTCATTATATGTCATATGTAGAACCTAAATAAGGATAATGATGTTAAAAATATTATAGGTGATGTAATTATGTCATTACGTGGTATGCAGTGTTGGAGGATGATCTCCACTAGAGTTCTTCGATGCTGCTGATGTTCGCTTCACATGGAGAAATTCGTATTTTAGGTCTTAGACTATACCATTTCCTAGTGTCAGGGGAACTGTTGGAGGCTTTACTTTAGCTGGCGCTTCATCTCGTCCGCATTCCAGATCAGGCTACACGCCTCTTGTATTGACTATGGGGAGGGAATCATACCTCGATCTTTCTTTAGATTCAAGAGATCTTGGTTGCTGGCTATTAGCTAATTAGTGGACTTCAATAGAGTGCACGGACTCAACCGCTGCTCGATTTATACAAACGTTGGTCACACTACATGGGTGACTTTGTGCTTATAAGGAGATATGGGATTTGCTAAGTGGTCGTTATACATGTGTTGAATTCGAAATTTGGAGATTGGATAAGGTCAGGGATGACATGGACCTATCCTAGGAGGAACTATCCGAAAGAGCAAATTTACAAAAGTTCATGGTGGAGGAGGGCAAGAATCAAATGCAAGGTTCGAAATAACGATGTCATATCGGTTATGGCTTGAAAAGGGATATATCGAGGATATATCTAGATATATCGAGGATATATCTAGATATATCGACTATAGCAGTAGAAATCTTAGAAATGACGCAAAAAGTGATTTTTTCACAAATTAAGATCATCATATTTTATAAAACAATAAATAAAATACAAATACACACCTATATGTAAGAATGAAGTGTATTCAACACACCAATACACATGGGTGATAAACAAGGTCTCTAGAGTAGGTAAACAAGTAGCGAAAATCAAGTCACATCTGTGATATCAATGATATACATAAAGATCGAATCGACAATATTTGTCGATATATGCGAAAGTTTGTATTGAAATCCATCAACTTTGAGCGATGTGGCTCTTATATTGATATCTCGTCGATATCTCGCAAAATATCAGTCAATGTCCTGGAAAATGATACCATAAGCAGATTTCTGAGTGGAAACAGAGATCCACACAGATATGTCTCATAGAGGGGGACATTAATACAGAGTATTTCCATATGGTGGTTGGTTGTAGGTGAATTAATGTGATGTATGCTGTTGTGATTGATGGTTCCCATATAGATAGATTGTGATATGGGCCGAGCATGACATATTATTTTCACAAAGTTTCACTCAGAGAGGGAAATAGAAGATGGAGATGGAAGTGTGCTAGGGCACCTATTGTCTTTGACTCTCAGCGAGCCCATCTGGTGAGCCCTTTCAGTCGTGACAAGGTTAGAACCACAATGATGGATTTGAATGCAAACAATTCTTCGGGACTTGATGGCTTCCTAGTTCTCTTTTACTAGAGTTTTGGGGTGTTGCTGGGGATGGTGTTATGGTTGTGGTTGAAGAGTTTTCCCATTGTCATGTAGGTTTTGATCCATGCATTCCCCTTTCGAGTGCCATTTACTTTATATTGTCTAAATTCTTGGTAAACATGCTTGATGGTATTTTGGATCTATTGTTTCTCTGGTTCAGTCTACTTCCATCCAAGGCATATAGATTGGAGCAACTTGGTAATGGCCACAGAAATGGTGTTTGTCTAGAGAGACGAGAAACTAATGGTCTTCTTTGGAATGACAACATTGATTGGAGATTTTTGTGGTATGCTTTAGCAAGATGTGATTTCGTAAACACTTGGATCTCGTGGATGAAAAGAATTATCACTATGGTGTTCTTGTGGAAGGCCAACTTGAAGGCGGTTTCTGCCAACCATAGTGAGGGGTTCATTAGGGGTTGTCCACTGACACCTTTTTATTTGTTCTAGCTATAGATGTTCTCAAGGCCTTAAAAGTCGGATTTTGGTTTCGTTTCGGTGAGGGACCGAAACGAAATTTCGGCCATTTCGGTGGTTTTTTGAACTAGACCCCCCCAAATTTCGACCGATATAGCCATTTCGGCCGAATTTCGGTCACCTACCGAAACCGAAATTCGACCGAAATTCGGCCGAATTTCGGCGAAATTTAAGGCCATGGATGTTCTTACATGCAAAGTGGATCAAGTAGCTTGCCCAAGACAATTATGTAATGTGCATATGACACCACATTTTTCATTAAAGTAAGCATGGAAAATGCAAGGGGAATGACTGTTGTTCTGGACGATCTTTGATGAACTCTCTGGTTTGAAGCTCGACAGGACAAGTCGATTACACTCTCCTCTGGTTTCTCTCGTGTTGAAGTGGAGGAATGCGGTAGGGAACTTGGCACTACTTGTGGATGTCTACCAATTCAATATTTATGGCTACCCTTGAGCAATGGCCATCTCTGTATGTCTGATTGGTTGCCTGCCATTGAAAAGTTGGAGCGGAAGCTCGTTGGATGAAAGGCTTCGGTTCTTTCATATGGTGGACATCTGGTCCTAGCAAAAGCTGTCCTTATGGCTATCAATGTTTTCTTTCATGTCCTCGTGACTATTGCCGGTTGGGATATGTCGTCGCTTTGAGAAAATTATCAGGAAATTCTGTTGGAGTAAGTCCAACCATAATTTGTTGGGAATACCCTCTTACTTGATTGGAATATCGTTACGCTCCCAAAAGCGGAGGGTGGCCTTTGTGTACCCCGATTAGATACCATGATCAGGGCATTATTTTTGAAGTGTGTTGCAAGGATCTAGGGTGATGGGGAGGACTTGTGCATCGGATTAATCCGTGGAATATACAATATCCATACTCAGAGGTCCATTGCTCTATGGTATCATCCCTTTCATGTAAGGGAGTTTGTTGTGTTCTTGTTGTTATCTCTGTTCGTCTGTTGCAATATGCATATCATACCATCTTTTTTATTGAAGGAGGCAAAGAGGAGGATAAAGGAATGGCAATGACGTTGGAGATTTTTTGAGAGCTGTCAGGGCCCGTTCTTAATCGTGACGAATCTACTGCTATCCAATTTGATCATTCAGACATAGATGCACAAGCTTGTTGTGAGGAACTGGATCGAAGTGGGGCTCTCTCCTGATCCACTAGTTAGGCCTTCCCTTGTTCGCTTGTAGAAGTAAGATATCCGATTGGTTGCATATCATAGAAAAGATGGAGAAAAGGCTCTCAGGTTGGAAGATGGTTATTTTATCTCGTTGTGGATGATTGGTGATTGTAAAGGCCGTTCCCTCGACTATTCCTATTTCGTTCATGTCACTTCGTCTTCTCCCCATTGGTATTGGGTGCTGGATGGAAATTATCATGCAGAGATTTCGTCGGGGCAAAACATGCCATGATCGGTCTGGAGTGCACCTAGTTGATTGGGAGACTGTTATTTTGCCAAAAGCGATTGTTGGCCTTGGATCACCCACATGGAATCCATGAATGTGGTGCTTCTCCTAAAATGGGTTAGTAGGATTTGGAGCAGAGAAACGATAACTTGTGTTGCAGTTTCATTCACATTTATAACATTAGGGACCAAGGCAATTTGCATCATCAGCTGAACTTTCATCCTTCAGTTTTTTGGAAAGGCATTAAATCAGTGTTACTTCGCTTCTAGGAGTTCTTTCATTTGGTGCTTGGTGATGGTAAACCTTTTCTTTTTGGACCAATAACTAGATGAATGAGGGACTCTTTTCACCTGCTTATTTGTTTTGGCTGCTAACCATGATGCATGAGTGTTGGATTGTTTGTTAGACAACAACTGCATGCTATTGTTCTTGACGGATTTCTCTGACCAACGCTTATAAGATTTCCTTCTACTTTTGGAATCCTAAGACATATTGATAGACCTGTTGATGGGATGGATCAATGGGCGTTGAAGGATAACTCATTTTTGATTAAACGAGCCTACAGAGATATTACCAGACCACCACCTTTAAGGACAGATGCTTTGGTTTGTGACTGCAACTTTATTTGGGAGCTAAAAATGTCGAGTGGAGTTGATTTTTTATGTGGCTGATGCGCAGAAAACACATTATGACACGAGTTCATTGTGCAATGTGTCCCCTTTGTGAAATACATATTGGAATGATGGAACATCTTTTCTTCCATTGTGTGAAGATGCCCCAATTTGGACGGAGATTGGCGCTGGCTAGCTAAATCTTCAGAATCTGGGCATGTTGTGGGACTCGTTGATTGCGTCAAAGCATCGACTTAGAGAGGACCTCCCGTGGCCAGTCACAACTATCTGGGCAATTTGGTTAGCTAGAAATGATGTACTCTTTTTCTTTACATCGTTTTTGTTGCGAAAATATAATTTTTCACTTTAGGAGTCTTCTTGAGTCTTGGCTTCTCTAAGTCTTCCTGTAATTTTTCTTCGTCTTTTAATATATTTGGGATGGACTCATAATGAGTTTCCCCCTTTTTGACTAACAGAATGATTTTTCTTGGTACTGTATTGTGAGCCTTCTTTACATTAATAAAAGATCATATGAATAGTTTTACTTATCATGTAAGCTTCCAACAAATGCCTTAAGGGATGTATGTCCTCTGTCGTATACCTGCTAGATATAAAACAAGATTGGTTTTTAAATTGTTGAGACTTTTCCATCCTCTAATAAATCACCCTCTTACACAACATAGTATAATTGACCAACTTTGATTTTCTTGCAAGTCACACAATTTTGCACCTCTCTTTTTTCCTTGCATAAAGACATTGTAATACTTTTTATCCATTCATTTGACATTTTCTTGCTTTTTGAAGTAAATATTGAATATCTTTATAAGTGATGCAATCCTTCCTCAACATCTCTGCCAAACATCAACATAAATCTCATCTGACCTATAAACTTTTCCCAAATTTCATTGCTTTTAAAGCTTCATTCTCCTCACTCCTTTGAATTTGTTAATAATGAACATGACTTAGGGAACGTCTAGAGTCCTTGAGCTCCCGAAGGGTGATCTCGAAACACCATTTACATTAAAAAGTTGCAAAATATTATTTCCACTTATATCTCCACTTCTTGCTGTTTCTGGTATGCTTTCAGCCTGCGTAAGGTCCTTGATTTTTGGCTTCTTGATCTTAAATAGCTTTTTCTAAAACTTTCCTTTTTATCACGATTCACATGCATGTGCTCTGAACCTTTCTCCTTTGCCTCATTTTCTTTTTGCCTTGTTAGACTTTACCAACATTTTGTATACCTAATTCATTTTCATTTGAAGTTTTTATTGTACTCCTTCACTCAACAGAGTTTTCTCTTGCATTGATGGGCATCCCTTTTGAAACAAATAAATCGTCTTCAGCATTTTTTTCGATACAACTTGCCATTAAATCCCACATGTGCAACTTAATTTAGCATGTTCTATTTGAACCCACACATTCCATTTTGAGCTCATATTCCTTTGTTTCTTATACAGATTCTTTACGCGGACATGCAAAATTAGTGTTTTGGATCGTTAAAATATCGCTGAGAATGTTGCTATCTTTACAAAACACCCAATCTGTTATCCTTTAGCTCAAGTAGTTTATATGTGTTTTTGTTGTATCATTGTTTGATCAAGTATTCGCTTCTTACATGAAAGTATTTTCTATAGTAAGGATATATGCTACTGTAAAATTAAGATCTCTCCGTTTCTATCTCATTAGCCATGCTAACAATTCCAATTGATAAATTCCAAAATATCTAACCTTCGTACTAACTTGGGGGCAAATAACTATATATGCCATTTTTCAACATGTCAATAACATATAGTATCCAATTTCATCGGTGGATTTCTCTCGTTGAATGGGTTTAGATGGCCATATATGCCATATTTCAACTGTTACATTAAACTTCTTTGAATTGAGCTCATTTTATATATGAAAAGTTGTGAAAAATTGAATTAATATCAACTTACTTATCTGGATTTGAATCTTTGCGAAATTGTATACGTTGGACTCGTCTCATCTATGTGGTTCCACATAGTAGAACTAAAACTATGACATGGACCAGAAAGTCATTTTTTGTTTTTCACAATTATATAGTTTCTTTTGCTGTTGTGTATACCCTAACCCAGCCTCCCCATGTAAAGACTATGGATCTTTTCTCAATAATGAATGTTTCTTTTCTATGTGTTGTCAGCATAATAGATTACATTTCTGCACCCTCTTGGTCTTCTCACCCACCTAAACCCTGTTATCTTGGAGCAAGCATTGGAGCGTCAACACAACGCTTGCATTGGGTCATTCTTTAGGTTGCAGACGAGGTACTTCACTATGAGACCCTATATGTGATCTAGAACAACCTAAAGGAGTGGTATTCACATGATTTGTTGAATCTAGCTTTTGAGGAATGATGTGGTCTTCCTGGATGCAAGGTCGAATGTTGAGAATATTCTCTCAAATACAAATTACATGATTTCTTGGGAAGTGTAACTTCAAAGCTTGGTCGTGATCTTTATTTAATGAATTTATGATTTCTATTAACCTTTAATAGTCATCCTTTGGCTTTTCAAAAAAAAATAAATAAATGAGCTACTCACACCCAACTCTCTCGCAGTAGGTGCTGTGTGACCAAACACATGACCCTGTACCACAGTAGGTGAATCTTTTGAAAAGATACAAATCCCTATGTAACTGAAAAGCCTTCAGCATTCTTGCCATAGTAACGAAGGATTTGGGTAAATGGCATGCAACCCCAAACAACTCTAGAAATGGAAAATGTACTAAAGAAAATCTCAACAGGTTTAGTACATGCATGGTGTTTATGTAGAGATTGGTCAACTTGCTTAAAATCTTTATGTCCTTTTGTAAATAAATAGTTCTCTGAACTGCGTTAGCACCTATCAGGGGTGCTTACCCTCGTACTTACAAACCCCCCTTAAACAAAATTTCAAGTGGAAAAGCTCCTTTATATTAACCATGTATTAATTAGCTGATACATTTCCATTTACAGAGGCAGTATTTTGTGGAATTTGTCCAAAAGTGAGGATCGCAATGTGGAATTTTCTCCCTTCTTCTAACTTTATTCACTGTCTTGTGCAGGTTGAGCACATTAAAGATGCTATTGAAGATGCTGGATTTGAAGCAGGGGTCTTGTCTGATTATGGCAACGAGCAACTAAAAACACAGAAGACTGTCACTGGGCAGTTCAGAATCGGTGGCATGACTTGCGCAGCATGTGTGAACTCTGTTGAAGCTATCCTCAGAAATCTTCCTGGTGTTAGGCGCGCAGTTGTTGCCTTGGCAACCTTGTCAGGAGAGGTTGAATATGATCCTTCTATCTCGAGTAAAGATGCTATTGTTAATGCCATTGAAGATGCAGGTTTTGAGGCTGCTTTTCTGCGAAGCAATGAGCATGATAAAGTTCTGTTAGCAATAAAGGAACCCCATAATGAGAAGGAACTGTATCTCATAGAAGAGATTCTAAGAGAAACAAACGGTGTGCAACACTTTATTATAAACAAAGTGTCCAATGAAGTTGAAATTACCTTCGATCCAGAAGTTGCAGGCTTGAGATTTATTGTTGATGCCGTGAATAGTGGAAGTCATGGCAAAGTTAGATTGCATGTCCAAAATCCTTACACGCGCAGTGTATCCAGCGATGTAGAAGAAGCCTCCAAACTATTTCGACTTTTCATTTCCAGCCTCATACTTAGTGTGAGTATGACAATTTTTTACATCACATGGTATACGAGTACCATATTAAAATAGCAATAAACACATCTATCAGGAAAAATAATCCTAGATTTATCAATCATTCATTTTTTTCTTTCATTCTGTACAACAGGCCCCTTTGTTTCTTATGCGCGTGGTTTGCCCCAATATACCCTTCATATATTCTATATTACTAATGCGATGTGGTCCGTTTCATGTGGGTGATTGGTTGAGATGGGTACTTGTCAGTGTTGTTCAGTTCGTCATTGGTAAAAGGTTTTATATCGCAGCACATAGAGCCTTACGAAATGGATCAACAAATATGGATGTCCTAGTGGCATTGGGAACTTCTGCATCGTATTTTTACTCTTCTTGTGCACTTATATACGGCGCTTTTACCGGATTCTGGCCCCCCACATATTTTGAGACCAGTGCCATGCTTATTACATTTGTTCTATTTGGAAAATATTTGGAAGTTGTTGCAAAAGGAAAGACTTCAGAAGCTATCAAGAAGCTGGTGGAGCTTGCGCCTTCTACAGCTCTTCTGATTGTTCAACATGCAGGTAACTGTGCAAACAACTAGTGCAGTTAGATGATTGCTATAATAGTTATCAAGCAGATAGAGCCGTGATCTTTTCTTCCTTTGATACACAATATTTATTATGATGACATTCTATTTTGCTAAATATATTTAACATGGATGGAATTATTGGAAAGTGAGTTTGTTTTTCGGAAAATAAAAGAAAAACATCAATCAACTTTGACGATTAAATCAAAAAACATGGGTTATCTGAAGTTTTTTTTCTTTGGGGAAATTTCTAAAAAAGCATCTGCCTTTGTTGGTTTTAATAGCTTGCCTTTTCATCATGATAGGCTATAGTTAGAAACTTTTCCTAGCATGTGCTTGTTGGAAACACTGGCATTAAGCATTTAATTTTGTTAACTACTCCTATTAGAGTATGTGTCCTTAGGTGGGTAATTGGATCCCTCTAGGGTCCAATTACTACATGCACCTTGGCTAATCCCACATCATTTATTAGTGGGACTTGGTCATTATGGTTAATCTTTATAAGAAGCCTGACACCTTCTATATTCAGAGAGTGAGAGAGATTAATAGAAACATCAACCCTTTAAGGCGGTTCTCTTGTGGTCTCCGTATGGAGTAGAGTTCCACGTAAAAATTCTGGCGTTCTTCATGTTCCATATTCTTTTATCTCTGATTATTACGCTTTCGCATGGTCGTTTTTTTATGGCATCAGAGCGGGTTTGATTTTAGGATTTATTCTTCATGATTATTTTTATTATGTTTATGTTCATGATCTTGTTCAAATGTTGAAGATCATCATCATCTGATGAAACCTTAATTCAATCTGTAATCAATAACAACCAGAGCGGTTCGATTCTGCAGTTTGATACTGGTTATTATTCGAGATTTTGATTCTGCCACCATGTTCGATTGCTATTGTTCAAAGTCTCAAAGATCAAGTTATCACCACTGTTAGAGATTACAGTAGATTACGTTATTCTAACCCCATGGTGGTATTTTTGTATTTTATCTCTTGAGCTCTCCGGGGTTTAGTCCCATATAAGGACCCCTAGACCTCCTTAAATAAACATCGATTATACTTTCTCTCGTATTACACATGGTATCAGAGTAATGGTCCTAGACCGGTGCTTTGACCTAAAGTCCCACCTCTACCGTCGACTCTTCCATCACATGAGACTCTACCGCCGAAGAAGGCTCTGCCTAAATAAGGAAAGATGAATTTAACTCTCAACATAATCTATTAACAATTCTTCTTAGCATTATTTATCCACCCTTTTTTTTTGATGACATATTTATCCACCCTTTAGTATCTTTCCTTTTTGTTTTAGAGTGTTCGAGTGATGTTTAAGGCAAGAGGATGCCTATCTACCTCAAATTCGCAACTAGCAATTTGTTAATGTGGAAAGTGAGTAAAAATATTTAAAGATGCCTAAAATCGATAGGAGACCGCCAACCAAGGTTGTAAAAGTTGGTAGTCGGTACTCGGTCGGTCAGGTCACTGACTAAGGATTAATCGCCTGTCGAACGACTAATTGGATTTAGTCAAGCTTTATTGATTTTGGATTTTTAAATTATTTTAGATGTATAAATCACTTGTATACATACATACCTATATATGTACATAGATTTGTACATTTTTTTTACTATCTGAATGAAATAAAATAAGTAATTGACCTTAAATAAAACGGTAAATTTATTAAAATAAGTTTGCTTTTAAAAACAAGCAAAAAATAAAAATATGGTATCTCCAAGAAAAAATTGGTCTATTATGATTGGGCATCAGGCTGGGTTGGGTTGGGTTTGAGTTGGCCCGGCCCAAGCCCATTTAAGTATATGGGCTAATGGGTCGGGCCTAGGCCCATTTTATTTTCAAATTCCAGGTCGAAGCCCAAACTCGACCCAAACAAAATGGGTCGGGTTCGGGTCGGGCTGGCCCAATTTAACACCTATGTTTACCAATATCATGTGTTCTATTCCTCTTGCATTTATTTGGTTGTTTCCCATGCATATGTGCATGTTTAATACTTTAAGTACGCCAACTAATTCGTGATTCTGACATTAGTTGTATGTTGGAAATAGAAATGTGGTAAAAAATATGGTGACTTAAACCACCATTCAATTCACCATTACATATTCTATTGTGGATGCTGGCACTATGACCCAATATAGATCAGTTACTTACAATTGTTGTTGAGAATCTTGTATCTCTAGTTCGTTATTTCTCTAATCTATCTTATGTAATTTTTCCTTAAAGCTTTTCTCCTATATAAGAGAGCTCGAGGGCTTTGAGGAATAATACTCTTTCATTCCACAACTTCCACATGATATTAAAGTGACAATCCTAGACCAGAGCCTATGCCTTAGAGTCCGCCTCCACCAAAACCCTAGCACGCATCCACACACCAGCCCAACCGTCAGCCCCTGCGCCATGCCTCCCAGCTGGGGTGCGACACCACTGCCCAGCCGTGTAACCTGCTCCGCCAACGCCGCCCAGCACGCTGCTCAGCCGCTCTAGCGTGTCTAGTGCGCCTCCTGCTCCGCCCGCGCTAGTGGTACTATGGCCATAGTGTACCTCCCGTGCCGACCAGCCACCCTCCAACGGTGTGGGGAACCGTTGTCCAGCCGCCCAGTTGACCCTTCCGCACCGTGCAGTCTTCCGTATCGCTCAGTCCGCCATGCCATCCTACGTTGTGACCACTGTACTCTTGCTCTGGGGTTTCTAGGGTGTGACATGATTATCTAAAACACCCTAGTTACCTGAATGCGTCTTCAAAGAATGGAAGAGGTTGTGGTATGAGTCTACGCCCACAACCATCTTCCTGTATGTTAGTGTAGACACACGTTCCTGTTGATAACCCAGTCTTGGAGTTACGTTGTCATCATGTCTGACAACAAAAGTGACATTCCATCCATGGGTGCATTCAAAGGTCCAACACCCATAGTCAAGATGAATGGGACAAACTATGAACTGTGGGCTATGCAGTTCATGAGTTTAATGCAATGCAACGGCAAGAAAAACATCCTCACAGTGGAGGAGCCAAGTGACAAGATTGGGATAAATGCCTCATGGGAGGCCTGCTTATGCACGGGTATGGTTATCTGGGATCGTGTCACCAGAGATAGGCAGTGATATTCTGAGTCAGCTTACTGCGAAGGCTATATGGGACATTCTAGCCGCTACATACTCTCCGGTGAAGAATGAGTTGAAGATATTGCAACTCCAGCACGATATCTTCACATCGAAGCAGAACGTTTGCCCCCTTCATACGCTCTACACTTCTTTGAGGGGTATGTTTGAGAAGTTACATGGCTACATTCCCTTGACTACTACGCCAGAGCAGCTCAAGGTATACAGAGACTCTGTGATGATTGGGGTCTTTCTAACAGCTCTTGATCCTGAGTATGATGCCGCTCAAGTCCATATTCTTACTGATGCTACCATACCTCCAATGGAGGAGGCATATTGCAGATTGAGCAGGCTATCTATATCCTCCTATGATACCATGCAATCCTAGACATCTTCAGCTATGGCTGCATCTCATGGTAGGGGTAGCCCTACACCATATCACGGTAGGGGGATCTCTAGCCGTGGCAGAGGAGGGGATGGTCGACCCTGTCAGCCTTGCACTTACTGCCTCACATCTGGCCACTCTGAGGAAGCCTGCTATTCTAAGCATGAGTTTCCTGCTTCAGCTTGGGTTGCAGAGCAGACACAAAGTGTTGGGGGAGAAAATCCCATTCTTGATTGAGTTTCCTGAGATGGATCTTTTCTCACTTACGCATCATGTTTTTGGTTTGGTAACCTTTGTTCTTTAGATGTCTCCTGATCTTGACAAGTTCTCTCCCAGAGCTGTCAAATTTGTGTTTGTTGGGTATTCCAAGACCCAAAAGGGATATCGTTGCTTCGACCCAGTTCGACGAAGGTACTATGTCAATGCAGATGTCACCTTCGTTGAGTCCATTCTATACTTTTCTCCCATATGTGACAAGCTCATTCCTTCAGAGGATGGAGAAGAGGTCTATATGCCTCTACCTCTGTCTCCTACACCGTTTCTTACATCGACACCTCCTCCACCACCTTCTCCAATTCCATCACCTCCACCGCCACCCATTTTCTATCCACATGTCTACCAACGACGGCCCCATGTTCATGTATCTTCTCCATCATCCAGCACGTCGAAGGTATGTTCTGATCATTTGGGTTCTTCTAATGTCATTGGTGATTTGCATGAACAGACTATAGTACAGGAGGGCTTGAATGATACACTTTCTGCGCGTCCTGACGATCTGGATGTACCTATTGCTCTTCGAAGGAAGAAGAGGGCATGCACTATGCATCCCCTTGCTTCGCATGTTTCCTTGGAGCGTCTTTCCAAGGATTTTCAGAGATTTGTTGTGGGCTTGTCTGCTGTGGAAATACTCCAGACCTATCAGGACATGTTGTAGAGTAGCAGTGACGTTTAGCCATGGAGGAGGAAATGACAGCTTTACAGTCTTGTGGCACATGGAGTGTTGAATGAAACCAATGAGCTACCAACAAATACAATGAAGCCTTAGATGGACTTCCTGTCCTTGGTACACCCAGCATAATCTGCATCTGTACATTCAAAAATTGTAAGAGGCGTATCTCTTCTGAAAGGTAGACATGCACCTAGAGAGGACTTCAGATATCTCAAAATCATACGCATTGCATCCATGTGAACATGTCCGGGTTATTCCATAAACTGGTTGACTCTACTCACAACAAATGATATATCAGAACTGGTAACAGTAACATATAACAATTTCCCTACCAGCTCTTTGTATCTTCTTTTATCCACCTCTTCAGAGTCATCATCATAAAGCCTAGCATTAGGGTCCATCAGTGTAGTGGTAGGTCTGCATCCTGTCATGCATGTCTCATATAGCAGATAAGTAACATACTTCCTTTGCATCATAATCATATCCTTCTGATTTCGTACAAACTCTAATCCAAGGAAGTAACGTAGTGTGCCAAGATCCTTGGTTACAAACTGTTGTCCAAGGAAATCTTTACCTGTATGAATGCCATGATCATCGCTGCCAGTAACAATGATATCATCAACATAAACTAGAATAACAATAGTACATTTCTGAAGAAACAAACAGTTATTGCTCTGTCCAGCGCTGAATCCGAATATAGAGTTATGACACAAGAGAGTACTGAGATGATGTGGGTCAAGTCTAGGGATGCAAACGAACGAATACGAATGTGAATTCAGGTCAAACCATAACCATATCCATATTATTTTACGAATACGAATACGAATACGAATGTTACACGAATGTAAAAAATCGAGATCCATATCCTCAATATACGAATACGAATACGAAACGAATCTTTTACAAACGAATATGAATATACAAACGAATGTTAACTTTAACATGAATATTAATTATAAATAAAAATTTACCTAGATTATTGGTGACCACTTCTGCATAAACTTCCGTTTTTTGTTTAACCAAATTCCATATTTTAAACGAGCTGCATATGGCGCATAATACCTACATTATATACCATAAAATAAAAGATCATCTTGTGCAATCATATAATAAAATGGTAGAATGGAATGAACATTGGAAGATTAAGATGATATACCAGATCAACTGCAACTACGAGGGAGGGCGAGGGAGACGAGGGAGGCGCTTGCCTGTGGCTGCGAGAGAGGATGAGAGAGGTGAGGGAGGGTGGCTGCGGCTGCGAGGGAGGGTGAGGGAGATGAGGGAGATTGGCTGCGGCTGCAAGGGAGGGCGGGGAAGGTTGGTTGCGGCTATGACGGAGGGCAGGGGAGGTGAGGTAGAGGTTGCGGCAGAGGGCGGGGGAGGCGAGGGTGGTCGGCTATAACATAGGGAGGAGGGTGGGGGAGGCGAGGCAGTGGCTGCATCGGAGGGCGAGGGCTGCAGCAGAGGGAGATTGGGTGGGGGGCGGAGATCAGGGAGAGGCGGAGGTCGTCAAAGGGAGGCGGAGGGTGCATGGGATGGAGGGCGCAAGGGGCAGAGGGTGTGAGGAGGCGGAGGGCGCATGGGGGCGGTGGGGCGACAGGGAAAGGTCGAGGGCGCATGGGCGGAGGGTGCGGGGGGGAGGCGAGGTGGTAGAGGGAGGTGTAGGGCGCGGGGGGGGGGGGAGGCGAGGCAGTAGGGGGAGGCAGAGGGAACATGAGCGGAGGGCGCAGGGGGAGGCGGAGGGCCGCGAGGGGAGGCAAGGTGGCACGGGGAGGCGGGGCGGCAGGGCGAGGCAGAGGGTGTCAGGGAAGGCGAGGGTGGCGGGGGAGGTGGAGAGTGCACGGGGCGGAGGGGGCCGGGGGAGGCGAGGGTGGCGTCGGGGGTATAGGGTTGGGGGGGTTGGGGGGATGTTAAGTGTTAACCCTAATGTTATTTAAAATATTAAATATATAATACGAATATTCGTATTCGTAACCGTATCCACAATTTTTTTCGTATTCGTATTCGTATTCGCATTCGTTAACTCAGGATTCGTATTCGTATCCGCAAAAAATTCGTTTCCAATATTTGTATTCGTATTCGTATTCGTCTGTTTTAGGAAAACAAGATCCATATCCTCTTTAAAACGAATACGGATACGGACGAATACGAATATATCCGCATCCGTTTGCGTCCCTAGTCAAGTCTGTTCTGACTGACCTAACTGTTGAGGTACCTCTTCCTATGCACCTCAAATGTGATAATCAGGCGGCACTATTCATAACTAACAATCCATCCTTTCATGAGAGAACAAAACACATTAAAGTCGATTGTCACTATACTCGTGATTTGATCCATAAGGGCCTTATTTCTACTTCTCATGTTGCTTCAGGTGATCAGATTGCAGACATGTTTACCAAAGCTCTTGCGAGGAGTCCTTTTCACCGTTGCTGTTCCAAGCTGAGCATGATAGACATATATGCTCCAACTTGAGGGGGAGTGTTGAGATTCTTGTATCTATAGTTCGTTATTTATATTTGTTATTTCTCTATTCTATCTTATGTAATTTTTCCATAGAGCTTTTCTCCTATATGAGAGAGCTCTAGGACTTTGAGGAATAATACTTTTTCATTCCGCAACTTCCACAGTTATACATGCTCTAACACTTGATGACGTAGATTCCATTCTTGCATATTAATGTAATAATGTTGCATATTCATGTAATAATGTCCTCAATCCACGTTAATGGATATGATTATTAATGGGTCTAAGTATTTATTCTAAACTTGAAATAAGGATATGAAAGGTAGAACATGATATTTGGAGCAAACATGAATATACTGGATATAATTATATCATATAGGTAGAGCTATCAGATTTGCGGGTTTGGGTCTTCTCAGGCCTGAAACCGACCAGATAATCAATACATGTTCATTTTGATACCTACATCCTGCCCACTAAATTTCGGGTTCGGGTCGGATTATGCAAGTTGGGTTTTGGGTCAGGTCGGGCCGGTTCAACCCAATGCCCAACCCTATAGTCGACTAGTGGGCCTAATCGGCATTAGTCAATATTCGGTCGGCCACCTCACTGACTAGACTAGTCAGATCTACTAGTCGAGCCAGTCAAGCGACTTTTACAATACTGCGTAGTTTAGACAGAAAAGATATCTAAAACTGTCATTAAACAGCAGGTTTATTTTGCCTTATTTACCGATGTTTCGAAAAGTATGTCAATTTGAGTCAAGCTCATGTGACCTGAAGAGGTCTTGAAGTTACTCACAAACCAAATAAAGAAGCTAAAAATCGAGCATCCAACACATGAATACAAATCCTTTACAATAAGGTAAGGCGAAACCTTTACAGATCGCATCGCAATATTCACTAACATAATCAATCCTCTTAAGGATCTTGGAAAAGATTATATGACGAAGAAAAAAGGCTGGCTAATTCATGCAGACCTAAAGTCACGACGTTAAAAGAAGCAAAAAATCTATAGCTTGTTCTTGAAAAGTTAATTGGAAATATCATGACATGAACTCCACAGGACTTGCAAAGTAGACCAATGAAACAACTAGAATGCTACAAAGTATGACATCCCAAGAAAGCACATTTGATTGCACATTCCGACAGTTTATATGTAGGATGAAAGCTGAATAAAAGCAGTAAAAAATGCCAAAAAGAAGGGAAAAGGCTTCAGTTTCAGGATAAAATAGAGAGAAAGAGGTGTCTTCCTTCCAAGAACAGACGTTGGCACCTTGCTTATCTAGTATATGATAGTCATGATAGCATCACTTTAGAAAGTCTCAAAAACCTTCATCGGAATAAGAAAAGTATGGGTTATGTCAAGAATGTTTCCAAACTTCTGCTCAACAACCTTTGGTTGCGATGTACATCAGCATGCAATTTGATATAATGTCCTTAGACCCAAACAAAATGCCCAAATCCTTCTGCACATGCAGGAACTCCTGAGTAATGTCGATCAAATTTTTTTGGGTTGAACCAAATGATATATTTATTTCATGAAAGATGGATTTAACAATAAAATTGATCTCATTTTATTCTTTTATAAGATAGACCCGATGACTATAGAAATCATGCACAAAACTATCAAAGTAGCGATTACCTAAAACAATGCTTACATGACATGTATTGCATACATCAATTATCACATCAAAAGGAGATTACGGTTGGCGCTTCATGTATTGAGGGAACACGGCTTGATGCTTCGTGAACTAACATGTCTTGCACTTAAAAGGCTACGTCACATCAGTTCGTGAAATGTCACTGAGAGGGGCAAGTCAAACATATGGCCAAGATGATGTTACTGTTGAGATATTTGTTATCTTTATTATTGTTTTCTTATTTTCTATTTTTTGTCTTCTTCTTGTAATTTGCCCAATAGGTTCCTCTCCTATATAAGAGAACCCGAGGGCCTCTCATTAGTATAATTCATTCTTCTCCCCTTACATGGTATCGGAGCGACGATCCTAGACCGGAGTTCCCCTATCCCACCCGATCTACCTGCTCCACCTCCTCCCCACGCCGCCGCCGCTGATGCTTCAGGTCGTCGCTGCCACCCAAGCCTTTGGCCCCCGACCGCTGCCCCATGCTGCCCAAGGCTGTCAGCTACTACCCTCTCGGTCGTCTCGGGCTGCCGCCGCCTCTCCCGTGCCCTCCGTACATCCCTACAACTTGATCTAATGTTTGATTCAGTCTGATTTTGACAGGAGAATGCGATTTCAGACTTAAATCGTGTTTTCCGGCCCTAGAGAGCAACATAGATTGATGAGGATGGTAGTATAAGTCTACACATATAACCAATCCTGTGTATGATCCTGTAGTCTTGTTTATATCGATCTACTCCCCAGTTGAGTTCTGTTGGCCAGACATTTTTCTGTCATGGCAGAGAACAATGGTGATATTTTTTCATTCGGAGCCTTCAAGGGCTTAGCTCCCATCGTTAAGATGGATGGGACCAACTATTACTTGTGGTCCATGTAGTTCCTCACCCTCATGTAGTGCAACAACAAGGAGCACATCTTGACAAATCCAGAGCCAACAAATAAGACTGGGGCAAATGCTTCTTGGAAGCAAGATGACACGTATGCGCGTGTTTGGCTTTGTGAGACCCTCACTACAGAGATAGCCAATGATATTTTGAATCGGCCCACCGCTAAGGCGATGTGGGATACTTTGGCATCCACCTATGCTCAAGCGAAGAATGAGGCCAAGATTCTTCAACTACAGTTCGCTATCTACAATGCAAAGCAGAATGATTGTCATATGCACGTGTACTACTCTTCGCTCCGTGGCATGTTCGAGATGCTTCATATCTATATGCCGAGTCAAATTCCTAAGTAGTATCTGGGAATTACTTAAATACCCAGGTTCTACGACATGTTTTTTTTACTCAAAAACTACAGAGGTGTCGCATGTTCAACATGCGACACCCCTGAAGTTTTTTTTAATCAGGAACTACATATATGTCGCATCTTTAATATGCGCTATAGATAACGCATGTTCGATATGCGATATAAGGGCTAAATAAGGGTCGCACCTATCGGCCTTGCCATTTCCCCGCTCCTTCCAGCTCCTGCACCACCCGTGCCGCCCTCGACCCCCCACTGCGCCACCTACGTTTTTTGATCTCCTCCTCTCTCAAAGACACCCATTTTGCTCACTCCTAGGCCCACGGAACACTCCTTTTCCGTGGTTTCATTGGTTGGCTCCGTCCTAGCCGCCCCCGCGTCCCACTAGGGCTTAGCCGTTGTTGCGAACACTTAGACTTTTTAAAATTTTTTCTTGAGTTGATTGTTTGTATCATATGCATATTATTTTCATTTCTTGAATGTATGACGTTTGGTTGTACGTTGTGTCACGTATTAGGTTAGAATGGAGCAGTTGTATTGTATGTGTCATTTGAGTGGTACACTCATGTGCGGATCGTCGACCAACGTAAGGGGGTTTGTGCTCACGCCTAATATGACGTTCGATGAGATGTTGAACTTGGTTTACCGTAAGTTCAACCTGGATGCCGATAGTCAAAAAATCCGATTATTACATCGCATCCCTCGAGGCCCAGGGGAGGAATCATCATTTTCATCTATTGTCGACGATGATGATGTGCAGGTAGTTCTTGTGTATGCTCGGACTATTGGGAAATCAATGCCTACTGACATTTATGTTGAAGATGTATCTGTGACCGAAGTCCCAACTGTTGTGACTAACAAGGGACCGTCCGTAGTCCCGGGCACACAACCAGCAGTTGTCCGTACCACGCAACCAATAAATGTCCCAAACATGGAACCCTACTTTGACACTGATGCGCCTGTTACGCAATCATGCATGGATCAGGATTTGGGCCTGAGTGAGAGGTTCATGCGAGAGGTTCATGCTTTGGATGATTTCATCCCTTGGAGGACCGATGATGACCTCGAAGCAGGTAGCGAAGATGTCGACGATGATGCGGTGGACGAGGAGATCCTAGCTGATGAACAAAGCACGCATACTATTACACCCCGTATACCCTTTTTTGGGGTTAGAGGATCAAATACTCGTTCAACATATGAAGTTGATGGTGTCGCTGACGAAATACGCAGGGGTAGAACGTTCAAATGTAGGGAAGATTTGGTTTACGCTGTGAAGAAGTACCACATTCTGTCGCACTTTGACTTCATTGTGAAGGAATCCACCAACTTTATATGGTCTGGTTTTTGCACACAGAGATCAAATGGCTGTGTTTGGTATTTACGAGGACATTTTAGAAAATTTGATGGTTTGTGGGTGATCTCCAAGGTTGTTGGGGCACACACTTGTATAAACCCTACAGTTAATCAAGATCACCATTAGTTGGACTACAAATTCATATCCAGATCTTTGCTAACTCTTGTTAGGGATGACCCTAATGTTCGTGTTTCAAGTTGTAGAGCTCACATCCACGAGATGTACAACTACTGGGTTTCAAAGAAAAGGGCTTGGGATGCTCGAGCCTACATTTTGCAGTTGCTTGGTGGAGTCCTATTCACGGACAAGTCAGGCTCGTTGGTATCACTTATCGCTCTACCACATCTGCATGATTTCGAGTACTCTGGGACACTGAGCTGGGGATCCGCAGTACTTGCATATCTATACAGACACCTGTGTTTAGCAGCAAATATGGCGACCGAAGAGATTGGAGGCTTGGTCATACTCCTTCAGCTATGGGCATGGGAGCATTTCCCCCACATTGCTCCAATTGTGAGGGACGACAGAGAATGGTACGGGCGCCCGTTAGGAGTCCGCTGGGCAATGGCGTTTGCCCATCGTAGACAACCTACACACGTGGTGAGACCTTACCGGGACGCTTTTGACATGCAATCACCCGAGCAGGTAATTTTACATTCACAAAATTTTCCTATATCAACAAAAAAAATACTAATCGAAATATAATTTTCGCATTCAGGTACTTTGGACTCCATATACCGATGAGATCCGCGCCCATCTCCCAGCCAACTCTCTTGAAGGCGAGCGCATTTGGAGAGCGGAAGTACCGTTGATATACTTCCACATTGTGGAGTATTACTACCCAGACCGTTTCTTGAGATAATTTGGGGGCCATCAAGATATTCCATGTCATTGCTTCACCTTTGAGGAACTCCATGCAATCGGTTTGAGGGGGAAAGTGCATGTAGATTGGAGGGCAAAACACTGGTTGCATATTGCCCACTAGGATGAGCGGGAAGATAGAATTGTTTGTATCAATCGGTCCAGAGGGATATTCGCGACGCCCGCATACGAGCAATGGTATCGGACCATAACTCGAAGATTTGTCGGACGTTTAGGTGCAACTCTGGCAAGCAACGTAAGTGCTCCAACTAGAAGTTTGTGGTAAATTAATTAAGAAAACTGCTACAAATTTACCTCTACGTTTTTTCCTTGGATGCAGCTCGCCAAGTGAAGCCGTGTGTACGACTTTGGACACGAGGAATGCCGCGAGATTGCGGCACAAGCGAAGGCGGAAATGACGGAGTGGCTGACGTTTCAATTTGCAGATGCGGTCACGTTACATGACGAGCGTGCTGATGTGGCTAGGGAGGAGGAAAGGCGAGGAAGGGCAAGAGGACGGGGAAGAGGTCGAGGTTGGGCGCGTGAACAAGTGGCGGAACCCATTGACTATAAAGAAGCCGCTGCGGAAGATGAGAACCTTGCGCAAAGAGACTTCTTCAGACCTGCCACCGAGCGACCACGGGACGACTTGCCAACGCCTCAAGCACCGTTGAGGCATGGATTGGACGCCAGCGAGACACAACCAACTTACTGCACACTAACGCCGCCGTCGATGCCAACCTTCGAGGAAGATGTCTCAGGGCCCTCTCAAATCCACATGATAGACGAGGCGAACCGCCTGTTACCGTTCCATCCTCCTGATTCTACGATTACATACCAGCGGAGGAAAAAGCGTTGACTTGTAATCATTGTAGTTTTTAATATGACACAAAAATGTAATGTATATTCGTGGACAAGTCTATTTATATTTAATGTTTGGAATGTCTTTCTGAATCACACTATTTATCTGTGTTGTGAATGTCTGTGTCCATAGCCTGCTTTGGTAATTGTCTATACATCTTTGAATGCGTGAATGCGATGTCTATTTATATTAGAAATATGAAATTGGCCATGCTTTTTCAAGGGTTTTTATGATATGTCGCATGTCACCCATCGGACATGTCACAAGATGACTAATGGCCAAATCCACAACTTCAAAAGTTCATATGTCCCAGACCTGGCCATTCATTTTCTAGGGAAATTCCCTGGAAATATGTCGCATGTAGAACATGCGACATGTGAGAAATTCCCTGGAAATATGTCGCATGTAGAACATGCGACATGTGAGAAATCCCTGGAAATATGTCGCATGTAGAACATGCGACATGTGAGAAATTCTCTGGAATGGCAAAGCTGATAGGCGCCGACCTTATTCAATATGCGTTATCTGTATCGCATATTCAAGATGCGATATATATGTAGTTCTTGAGTAAAAAAATAACTTTAGATGTGTCGCATGTTCAACATGCGATACCTCTGTAGTTTTTGAGTAAAAAAACATTTTGTAGAACCTGGGTATTTAAGTAATTCTCAGGTACTACTTAGGAATTTGACTCGCTATATGCTTATTATGACATCTACTGATCAACATAAAATGCATAGGAACTCCACGATGGTTAGAGTCTTCATGGATGGACTTGATATAGAGCATGATAATACACGTCTCAGCTTCTTACTGGAGCTATCATACCTCCCATATAGGAGGCATATAGCCGTCTCGGTCGGATGATCATGCCTTCTACAACCACTTCTCCACCCTCTTCAGCGATGATCACTTCTCGTGGTCGAGGAGGGATCTAGTCCAGAGGACGCACCCCTCGTGCTAGAGGAGGTGGACACCAGCGTGACCCTTGCACTTACTATCGTAGGCCTGGACATGCAGAGGATACATGCTATCAGAAGCATGGATATCTTACTTCTAGTCGTACAAAAGAAAAGATTGCTCTTTTAGAGACTACAACTTCCCGGACCGATCCTCGCCTGGATGATATTGTCTTTCGTATTAGAGAGATCATGACTCACACTGCTGGCACCACCACTATAGATACCGCAGCTGCATGCCCGCAGCCAGAGCCTCTTCGAGCTCCTCAGGTTTCGCCTATGCATTTACTAGTAGTACTGGTGCAGACATAACATAGTGGATTATGTACTCTGGTGCTTCACACCCCTTGTGTGGAGACAGAGCGCAGTTGAGGTCCTACAGGACCATACCACCCGGTAGGTGGGTTACAATTGCTAATGGCGATCACTTACCCATTACAGGATAGAGGGAGGTGCATTTGATGCCGTCCAGGCACCTTTAGAATGTTTTATATGCTCCTGATATTCAGATGAGTTTACTTTCCATTAGTCAGATTACTAAGGATATGCATTGTCTTGCCATTTTTGACCCTTCCTCTCTTGTTTTTCAGGACATACTCACGAGCAGGCTGATTTGATGTGGCTGTAAGCAACGAGTGCTTTACAGACTAGTCCAAACTCCTCATGCTGGTGTTTCCACTATACCTACTGGATCAGTCTCGCCATATCTGTGGCACCTTCATTTTGGCCACCTTCCTTTGCAGAAGCTGTGCCATGTTCTCCCTCGGATCTCTACGATATCTTCTTTCTAGTGTGAGGCATGCCAGCTTGGGAAGCATCACCGTTCATCTTTTCCATGTCGTCAGAGTTGGAACAATTCTCAACTATTTGAGCTCCTACAATTAGACATTTGGGGTCCGAATCATGTTCCTGATCATCAGTGACATCGTTTTTATCTAATTGTTGTCGATAATTTTTCCAGACTTTCCTGGGTCTTTTTATTTAAGAATAAGTCTGAAACTGGATCTGTGATCAAATATTTTATTAATGAGATAAATAATGTTATTTTTGCAAAAGTCAAATACCTTCATTCTGATAATGCTTTAGAGTTCTGCACTTTACAGCTTTCTGAGTTCCTTAGATCTCTGGACATTGTTCATCAGATCTCATGTGTTTATACTTCCCATCATAACATTGTTGCCGAGCGCAAACACCGTCACTTACTTGATGTGACCAGAACCTTGCTGATACAGAGTCATGCTCCTCATGCTTATTGAGGAGATGTTGTTCTCATTGCATGCTATCTAGTGAACTACATGCCCTCGTCTGTATTGGAAGAGAAGATTCCATTCTCGATTGCATTTTTCGAGAAGGATCTTTTCTCCCTTACACCTCGTGTGTTTGGTTATGTTGCATTTGTTCATGATGTCTCTCTTGGTCGTGACAAGCTCTCTCCTATAGTTGTCAAGTGCATTTTTGTCTAATACTCTCGTACCCAAAAAGGGTACCGTTGCTTTGATCCCTCAGGCATAATTACTTTATTAGGGCTGACATCTTTGAGTTTGTCATGTATTTTTCTCCTACTGGTGACAGACTAACCCCATCTGGCTCTGACGATGAAATCTACATGCCTTCACCTCCTACTGTCATACCACCCCCACCACCACTACCACCACTACCACTATCTACACCTACTCCAGTGGCTCCACCTTCTATTGTGACTCAGTTTTTGCCGTGTTTTTACTCGCAGGTCTTGCTCGGTTTCCCCTGCTCATATGTCTTGCCCGTCATCCATCACGCCTCAGGTATGTAATGAGCACATTGTTTCCACTGATGGCACTACTGAGTTTCCTATGCAGCAGGATTTCATACAGGATGAGCATGTACCCTCTTAAGAGGGAAACTCACAGATGATAGACTTGGTAGATGATCTTGATGTGTTGATTGCTCTGCGTAAGCCGAAATGTAAGTATGCTACTTATCCTCTTGTAGCCCAGATTTCCTTGAGCAGTCTGCCAGAGGATTTCAAGAGATTTACCTTGGTACTACCAGTCATAGAGATACCACAAACATATCAGGTGGCTATTCAAGACAGTCAGTGGAGGTTAGCCATGGAGGAGATGATCGCGCTACAGTCACATGGTACGTTGAGTCTTGTTTCTGCTCCAGTTGACGCATCCGTCATGGGATGCAATTGGGTGTTCACTGTGAAACACCGTGCGAATGGCAGTGTGGATTGCTACAAGGCGAGACTTGGCACGTGGGTTCACCCAGACATATGTGGTGGACTATCAGGATACTTTTTCTCCAGTTGCCATACATTCTACTCTGCGTATTCTACTTTCTGTTGCTGTGACACGAGATTGGCCCATTTATCAGCTTAATACGAAGAATGCCTTTCTCTATGGTGATCTATAGGAGGAGGTCTACATTCAACAACCACCTAGGTTTGTTATTGAGGGGGAGTGTCAGAAGGTTTGCAGGCTACACAATGCTATCTATGGCCTTAACCAGAGTTCAAGAACATGATTCCAGAAGCTCTCGGACTTGATAGAGCAGCATGAGTTTATGCGATCGATGGCCGATTGCTCCTTGTTTGTGCAGAGGACCCAGAGAGGTACTATTGTCATTCTTGTTTACGTTGATGATATTATTGTCACAAAGGATGGCGAGCATGTCATTCAGTGTGCCACGGACATCCTAGGTCAGCAGTTTGTGACCAAGGACCTTGGGTATTTAAGTTACTTCCTTGGACTGGAGCTTGTCAGGAGCTAACAAGGTCTTGTGATGACCCAAAGGAAATATATTACATATCTTCTTTCGGAGGCAAACGTGGCAGATTGTAGACCTGCTACCACTCTTATTGACCCAAGCATGAAGCTATATGATGATGACGTTGAGGATGTCGACAAGAGGAGGTACACAGAGCTTGTTGGTAAGCTACTATATGTGACTATTACATACTCGACATATCCTTTACCGTGGGTTAGTTTATGGAGCAGTCCAGACAAGCACATATGGATGTAGTCTATATGATTTTGAGATATATGAAGACTTCGTCTGATACGAGACTTCTTTTAAGCAGAGACACATCTCTTTCAGTTACAGCATGTGCAGATGCAGATTATGCTGGGTGTCCAAAGGATAGGAAGTCTACATTAGGTTTTGCTATGTTCCTAGTGAATTCCTGATTTCATTAAAGAACAAGAAGCAGACTGTGGTTGACAAATTGAGTGCTGAGTAAGAATACATGTCCATGGTATAGGCTAGAACATAGATGTGGCTCATATATGTTTTTACTGACGTGACTATAGAGGTGCCTCTTCCCATGCACCTCCAATGTGACAATCAGACTGCTCTTTTTATTGCCAACAACATAGCTTTTCATGAGAGGACGAAGCACATAGAGGTGAACTGTCACTACACTCGTGATATGATACAGAAGGGTCTTGTCGCCACTACGCATGTCGGTTCTAAAGATCAGACAACAAATGTTCTTACTAAGGCCCTAGCTAGAGGGCCTTATGAAAGATGTTATTCCAAGCTGAGTCTGATCGATATCTACACTCCAGATTAAGGGAGAGTGATGAGATATTTGTTATCTTTATTATTGTTTTCTTATTTCATGTTTCTTTTGTCTTCTTTTTGTAATTTGCCCAATATATTACTCTCATATATAAAAGAACCCGAGGGACTCTCATTAGTACAATTCATTCTTATCCCTCTACGGTTACACGAACATGTTGATTGAGATCAATGAATTACCAAAAAAAGGAGAAATAAACGAGATATCCAAGTAGTAGAGATCATCATTCTCATAGTTCCACCGATAATCAATTGTGCTTGAATGTCTTGAATATGACAAAATGACTGATAAAAAAACTCTATAATCCAGCTTAGTGTATATAATAGTAACAGTAGAAGTTGATTTTATGTTCTTGTATCTTTTATCTATTTTTCTTTTCGTTTGTCTACCGTATGTAATTTGCCAATAGGCCTCTCCCTTTATAAGAGAGCCTTAGGCTCAAGGAATAAACAACTCTTATTTTTTCCCAACATGGTATCAGAGCGGCGGTGCTAGACCGGAGTTCTCGTACCGAACCCTAAACCTAGCCCTCCACCTTCAAGCCCCCGCGCGCCGCCCTTTGGCTTCGCCCCTCCTCTCGACCGACCGACATCCCCACACGCTCCTCCCTCACATGCTGCCATTCAGTGGCGTCCCCTCCTTCACGTGTCGCGTACTCCTCCCTTTGCGTGCCCTAGGGTTCGGTCCTAGGGTTCGGCCACCCCACGCGCCGCCCTTAGGCCTCCCGTGCTGCCGCCCTTAGGCCTCTCGTGCTGCCGCCCCTAGGCCTCCCCTAAGCCTCCTGTGCCCTAGGGTCTCGCCACCCCTAGGGTTCCGTGCTGCTTCCTACACCCTAGGGTTCTGTCGCCTCTAGGGTTTGTCCATTGTCTATCTAAGGGGCCTCTCATTCGCGCTTCCAGGCTGATGGGTTTGGTTGTGTAAAGTCTACATATGCAACCAAACCTCGTTATGTCAGTGTAGACCAAAGTTTATCTTGTATACAATCCTGGTTCTCTCCAGTCAAAATGTCAGATAACAAGGTAGAGATCCCCACTACCGGCGCTTTCAGAGCTCCTGGGCTTATTGTGAAGATTGATGGATCCAACTACGAGTTATGGGCCATAGCCTAATGAAATCGATGGGTAAGAAACATATTCTTACCGAGGACGAGCCAACGGAGAAGACATTGTTGTATGCCTCATGAAGGTTGATGACGCTTATGCTCAGGTCTGGTTGTCTGGTACTTTGATTCCAGACATTGCTAACGATGTCTTGCACCAACCCGCTACCAAAGCCATGTGGGATATTCGTGCTGCTACATATTCTCAAGACAAGAAAGAGACAGAAATCCTATAGCTTCAACATGACATCTTCACGATAAAGCAAAATGGTCGACCCCTGCATGTTCACTACACTGCATTGCGGTGCGGGGAATGTTTGAGAGGCTTCATAGCTTAATGCCTCTCACAGCTACTCCAGAGCAGTTGAAGACATATCGGAATGCCACGATGGTAGGAGTCTTTCTAGCCTCTCTTAACTCACAGTATGAGGCTGCTTCATCCCAGATCCTGGCGGATGCTACCATTCCTCCCATGAAGGAGGCTTTTCGGAGATTGAGCTGAATCAACGTCTCGAGCCTGGCCACGGTGCCAAATTTGTCTGCTATGGCGGCCTCTCGCGAAAGAAGCAATCCATCTCAGTTTCGTGGACGAAAACTGTGTGGCAGGGGTGGCCGTAGTCATGGATCACAATGTACTTACTGTCATCGAAATGGTCATACAGAAGAGACATGCTGCTCCAAGCATGGTTTCCCAGCAGAACAGATTCAACATCAGGGCGCTACACATGCAGTAGATCCACGATATGATGACCTTGTGTCTCGATTGCGAGATATCATGCCTCCAACCAATACTCCTTCACCTGTCTCAGAGAGCAGCTTGGACGTTGCTGCTACTGCAGAAGCGAGTACCTCAGGTAGTGCTCATACTTCTACTTTCTACTGGGGTTTAGGTACCTCAATATGAATTGTAGATTCAGGTGCCACACATCATTTTTGTGGAGATAGACACCAACTCACATCCTACAAGTAAGTTTCCCCAGAAAGGACAGTTGTTATAGCAGATGTGACTCATTCTCTCATCACAGGACAGGGACAAATTGCCTAATACCTTCTATGCAATTGCAGAATGTGTTTCATGCTCCTAATTTCTCAATGAATTTACTTTCAACAAGTCAAATTACTAAGGATTTACATTGTCGAGCGATATTTGACCCATCATCTCTTGTGTTTCAGGACATTCTTACGGACAATGTGCTTGGGCATGGCCGTGAGCAAGGCGGGCTGTATCGACTAGTTGATACACCTTATTGCTAGAGCATCCTCTCATTCCACTGGACCTGTCTCTCCTTATCTATGACATCTGCACTTCGGTCATATTTTGTTTCAGAAACTGCGTCAAGTCCTTCCTTAAATTTCACCTCGCTCGTCGTTTAATTGTGAAGATTGTCAGTTAGGGAAGCATCACCGGTCCGTCTTCCCTAGTCGTCAGAGTCGGAGCAGTAACTCTCCTTTTGAGTTTTTCCATATTAATATTTGGGGTCCAAGTCAATGTTCCCGATCATCACGAACATTGATTCTACTTAGTTGCGGTGGATGATTTTAGTCGTTTATCTTGGGTCTTTTTGTTAAAGAATAAATCTAAAGCGTACAACACTATTATGGATTTTATTAAAGAAGTGCAGAATGTTTTTTTTGATTTCTGTCAAAATTGTGCGAATTGATAATGCCCTTGAATTATGTACTCATACGTTATCTCATTTTCTTTCGTCCCATGGTATTATTCGTCAAACGCCTTATGCCTACATGTCCCCATGGAAGGCCATATCGATATCAATATCGTTTCGGTCCGTCTGGAAATGGATATATCGAGATATATCGACGATATATCGACGATATCGGTGGAAATGCCAAAAATGACGCAAAAAAGCCAATTTTTTGGTATTTTTCAGAAATTAAAGTCATCCAAGATATTAAAACAACAAATAACATACAAATACACACTTATATCACACACATCGGTTCATTTATAGACCATATATCGCACATATCGGTATCGTACATTTCGGTCGTATCGAACATATCGATATTAATATTGATTCTTGACTTATAAATATTGGAAATGGATTTTATTCAAGTTCTTATAACATGAAATGCTACAAATATACACCTAGAAAATACATATAGATCATTATTGAGGACTATGATCCTTATAGTGCATATATTGGTCATATCGAACATATTGTTGATATTGTTAGTTGTTGACTTACTATATATATTGAAAATGGAGTTCATGCAAGTACTTTGATCACTAAATAATTTACAAATGTGCTCTTACTCTCTTAGATAACACATGCCGATCATCTATGAACCTTATGTCGCATATATCGATACGGTGTACTGTTAGTTGTTGACCTATATGTATATATTGAAAATGGAGTTTATCCAAGTTCTTAGATCACTAAATAACTTACAAATATACTCTTAGATCACACAGATCGATTATCTATAAATCTTATATTGCATATATCGATTATTTCGAACATATCGATATTAATGTTGATTCGTGACTTATAGATTTTTGAAGAATAAACTTATATGTAGAGAATTACTTATGTTACGTTTTAAGTGTTTCGTAATTACTACTTATGTTTTGTAAGACTCTGTAATTTACCCAAGGGTTTTCTCTCTATATAAGAGACCCGAGGGCTCTATAGAATAAACACATCTCAGTACTCTTTTACCCTAACATGGTATCAGAGCCATAACCCTAACCCTAGGGTTCTCCACCGCCGTCCCCCCCCCCCCCTCTCTCTCTCTCGCCGCCTAGGGCTCGCTGCCTCCTCGCTGCCCTTCGCAGCCCCCAGCGGGCCCCTCCAGCACCCAGCCCCCCTCCCAGCGGGCTTACAAGCCCCCCAGCGGGCTTCCCAATCGCCGCCAGCCCCTGCCAGCGGGCTCCCACCGCCGCCGGGGCCCTCCTCGACCAGCCGCCAGCCCCTGCTGGGCCTCCCCATCGACGCCAGGCCCTCATCAGCCGACACCGGGCCCCTCCACCTGCTGTCCAGCCGCTGATCGTTCCTTGTCAGCCGTTATTTTTTGCCAAGTAGAGGCTACCAAGGCCTCTACTCGGTGCCGGTGTGCCGCGTTCTTCCTAGGACTCGGCGTTATGTTTGATTCAAGTGCATAATCGTCTACCTATGCACTTGGATCCTACAAGGTCTTGGTAGACAGTATTCTCTTGATCTATCAGTAGTTGATCTTCTCCGGCGTCATGTCAGATCAGAAGCTTGATATGCCCGTCATAGGTGCCTTCAAAGGTTCGGCACCAATCGTCAAGATGGACGGGACGAATTACGAACTGTGGGCGATGCAGTTCCTAAGTCTCATGAAGTCGTGTGGTAAGAAGCATATTCTTACCGAGGATGAACCGCCGGAGAAGACAGGAGTCTATGCCTCATGGGAGGCTGATGATGCGTACGCCAAGGTTTGGCTCTCAGGTACGCTCACAACAGAGATTGCGAATGATGTCCTTCACCAACCTACCGCCAAGGCGATGTGGGATATTTTGGCCATGACATACTCTCAGGTCCGCAATGAGACGAAGATGCTCCAGTTGCAGCATGATATATTTACCACGAAGCAGAATGGCAGGCCGCTTCATTCGCTATACACGTCGCTTCGTGGTATGTTCGAGAAGCTCTATAGCACCATTCCCCTCACAGCTACGCCGGAACAGCAGAAGACGTTCCGCAATGCCACAATGGTTGGCGTTTTACTCGCTGCCCTAGACCCGGAGTATGAGGCCGCACGGTCTCAAATACTAGCAGATGCCACTATCCCGCCGATGGAAGAGGTATACAGGAGGCTCAGTCGTGTACCTGTTCCATCTACTACAGCAACGGCACCTCCGTCTGCAATGGCAGTTTCCAGGGGACGTGGTAGTTCGTCCTCGTTTCGTGGCAGAGGAAGTAGTGGACGTGGACGCGGAGGTCGCATACGTTCCACGTGTTCTTTCTGTCGCCGTACTGGTCATTCGGAGGATACGTGCTATTCCAAGCACGGTTTCCCCCCTTCTGCACGTGTCGCGGATCATGTTCAGGGTCCTTCAGCATCTACTCCAGATCACAGGTTCGAGGAGTTGGTGGCACGACTTCGTGATATCATGCCACAATCGTCGACAGAGGGTGCTGAAGCTTCTGACGTTGCAGCTTCAGCCTCCGCCAGTTCATCTGCCTCAGCCAGTGCCTCAGGTAGTGCCTCAGTCTCATCTACTAGTCATGATCTCACAGGATGGATTGTCGATTCCGGAGCTACTCATCATCTATGCCGTGAGAGAGATATTCTGCAGTCTTACAGAGCTGTTCAGCCTGGTCGCTCTGTCCTCATTGCTGATGGCACTCATTCCCCGATCATTGGTCAGGGGGAGACGGCTTTGCTTCCCTCTATGCACTTACAGAATGTGCTACATGCTCCAGAATTCTCTATGAACCTCTTGTCGATTAGCCAGATTACACGTGATTTGCACTGTCGTGCTATTTTTGATCCATCGTCTGTTATTTTTCAGGATATACTAACGGGCAGGGTGATTGGCTGTGGCTCTGAGCACAATGGCCTCTATCGTCTCGTCCGTACTTCTTACGCTGGCGTCTCACTGCATTCTCAAGGCTCCGTATCTCCGTACACCTGGCATCTTCGATTCGGTCATCTACCGCTGCAGAAAATGCGTCATCTTCTGCCTCAGGTCTCTCCGAGTTCCTCTTTTCGTTGTGAAGCGTGTCAATTAGGGAAGCATCATAGGTCTAGCTTCCCCAGTCGTCAGAGTCGGAGCAGTAGCTCCCCGTTTGAATTATTTCATATAGACATTTGGGGTCCAAGTCGTGTCCCGGACCATCAGGGGCACAAGTTCTATTTAGTTGTAGTTGATGATTTTTCTAGAGTTTCATGGACTTTTCTTCTGAAAAATAAATCTGAGGCAGGAAATGTTATCCAAAATCTTATTAATGAAATCCAGAATGTTTTTTCATCTGCTGTTAAGTATGTGCGTACTGACAATGCCTTAGAATTCTGCACTCGCTCTCTTGCAAATTTCCTTTCTTCTAAAGGCATCATTCACCAAACAACATGTGCGTACACCTCTCAACAAAATGGGGTTGCTGAACGAAAACATCGACATTTTCTTGATATTGCTCGCACATTACTGATTCAGAGTTGTGCTCCATTATCTTTTTGGGGAGATGCCATACTTACAGCATGTTATCTGGTCAACCGAATGCCTACAACTGTTCTTGGGGAAAAGTCCCCGATCTCTGTTCTTTTTCCCGACAGAGACTTGTTTAACCTTACACCTCGAGTCTTCGACTCTGTTGCGTTTGTCCACCGCTTATCTCCGGGACTTGATAAGCTCTCTCCTAGGGCTATCAAGTGTGTGTTTGTGGGTTACTCCAGAACACAAAAAGGATACCGTTGCTATGATCCTGTTCATAACAAGTACTATGTGAGCGCAGATGTGACATTTTTCGAACCTGTCATGTACTTCTCCCCTGCAGGTGACAGATTGATCTCCTCCACATCACCAGATTCCACGGTCTATGTTCCTCCACCTCCAAGTCTGGGTCAAACCTCTCCTCCACCGAAACCACCACCACCTCCAGTTGTCCCTTTCCCTAAGTTCTATTCAAGGCGGACTGGCCCTGCTCAAGCTACAAGTCAACCATCCAACACGCCTCAGGTATGTTCTGACGTTAACACTGATGATGGGTTAGATAATGCACCTGTGCAGGAGCCTTTCCTACAGGAGGAAGATCAACCAGTTAGCACGGTCTTGGATGATTTGGACCGCCCCATTGCTCACAGGAAGCAGCGGAGACAGTGTGCCTCCTATCCTCTTGCCTCTTACGTCTCCTTTCATCGTCTCACTGGGGACTTCCAGCGGTTTGCAGCTGCCGTATCATCAGTCGAGATTCCACGGACATATCAGGATGCCTTGAAGACTGACTGCTGGCGTTTAGCAATGGAGGAAGAGATGTCTGCCTTGCGATCTCGCGGGACTTGGTCTCTTGTCCCCATTCCTCCAGGTGCATCCGTGGTGAGTTGCAAATGGGTATTTACGGTAAAATATCATGCGGATGGTCGTCTAGACAGATACAAAGCAAGGCTCGTGGCACGAGGATTTACTCAGACATATGGGGTTGATTATTTGGATACTTTCTCCCCGGTGGCGAGACACTCTACTCTACGCATTCTTATGTCTGTTGCTGTGGTACGTAACTGGCCTATTTTCCAGCTTGATGTCAAGAATGCTTTCTTGTATGGTGACCTACAGGAGGAAGTCTACATGCAGCAGCCACCCGGGTTTGCTGCTGAGGGGGAGACCCAGATGGTGTGTAGACTTCATAAGGCTATCTATGGCCTTAAACAGAGTCCTCGGGCATGGTACCAAAAGCTCTCCCAGCTTATGGAACAACAGGGGTTCAGAAGGTCAAATGCGGACCACTCACTGTTTGTCCTGAAGACCCCTAGAGGTACTATTGTCGTTATGATATACGTTGATGACATATTGGTCACAGGAGATGATGCTCAGGGGATTGAGCGAACCAAGTCAATGTTGGGGAGCCAGTTCATTACAAAAGATCTTGGCACAATACGTTACTTTCTGGGGATAGAGTTTGCAAGAAATGCACAAGGAATGGTGATGACTCAAAGAAAATATGTCACAGATTTGCTAGCTGAAACAGGAATGACTGGATGCAGACCTTCAAGTACACCTATGGACCCGAGCATGAAGCTGTACGATGAGGATACAGAGGAGGTGGACAAGAGAAGGTACAGAGAAATGGTGGGCAAGCTCTTATACATTACCATCACTCGACCGGATATTGCCTTTGCAGTAAACCGGGTGAGTCAATTCATGGAGCAGCCGAGGCAAGTTCATATGGATGCCGTGCATATGATATTGAGATATCTGAAGTCTTCCCCAGGCGCAGGGTTGCTGTTCAAGAAAGATACAGATCTGTCTATTTCAGCCTGCGCAGATGCAGATTATGCAGGATGTCCAAGGGATCGTAAGTCTACCTCTGGACTTGCTATCTTCATAGGAAGCTCCTTAGTCTCGTGGAAAAGCAAGAAGCAGACTGTTGTGGCAAGATCCAGTGCCGAATCCGAGTACAGAGCCATGGCTCAGGCAACCACGGAGATGATGTGGGTTAAAGCAGTTTTAGAAGATCTGAATGTCAATGTCCCCTTGCCTATGAACCTTCAATGTGATAATCAGGCAGCATTATTTATTGCCAACAATCCAGCCTTCCATGAGAGAACAAAGCACATCGAGGTGGATTGTCATTATACTAGGGACATGATTCAGAAGGGCTTCATTTCCACATCACATGTCAGTTCAGAGGACCAGACTGCTGATATATTCACGAAGCCATTGCTCAGAGGACCTTTCCAGAGATGTTCGTCCAAGCTGAGCATGATAGATATCTATGCTCCATCTTGAGGGGGAGTGTAGAGAATTACTTATGTTACGTTTTAAGTGTTTCGTAATTACTACTTATGTTTTGTAAGACTCTGTAATTTACCCAAGGGTTTTCTCTCTATATAAGAGACCCGAGGGCTCTATAGAATAAACACATCTCAGTACTCTTTTACCCTAACATTATAGATATTGGAAATGGATTTCATTCAAGTTTTACAACATGAAATAACTAGCAAAAATATACACCAAGTTGAAGAACCATTATATGCACCCTCCTGTCGCACGATACCCTACCAGTACGGGGGTCTCGCTGCCCGGTCAACGAGCCTGGGGGGGCTAGGGGGGCCCAGGTTGGCCCCCCCTTGTAGGGGTGCGGGGGCAGCGCCCCCGACCCGGAACAAAGTATATAAATCGTAGATTGTTTTAATACTAGGTGTAGCTAGATAGGTAGTGGAATCAAGCTTGCATGGATAATAACATTCATATATAGGGATATCGACGATATCGGTCATTATGTTTATATTTTGTACTGAATCCATTCATTTTTGACCGATATGGGCCGATACGACGATATATCGCCGATATATTGACGATATCCCTGTAAGAATATATACACTTCGATTTCAATACCCCCAACCTGTCGATACAGATATATCGAAGATATATCGTCGATACGGCCTTCCATGCATGTCCCAACAGAATGGTGTCGCGGAGAGAAAACACTGCCACCTTCTTGATGTTGCCTGTACTCTTCTTATCCAGAGTTGTGTTCCGCACACATTCTAGGGTGATGCGGTTCTTACTGCATGTTATCTCATTAACCACATGCCCTCGTCTGTGTTGGGGGAGAAGATACCTTTCGCCCTTGTCTTACCTGACAAGGAGTTGTTCTCCCTTACTCCTCGTGTCTTTAGGTCTGTTGTATTTGTTCACCAATTGTCACCAGGGATTGACAAACTCTCTCCCAGGGCTGTCAAATGTGTTTTTGTCGGGTATTCTAGGACTCAGAAGGGGTATCGTTGCTATGATCCGTTACGTCGAAGATACTATGTCAGTGCAGATGTCACGTTTGTTGAGTCTGTCATGTTTTTCTCTCCTACTGGTAACAGGTTGGCGCCATCAAACACAACTGATGAGATCTATATTCCTCCTCCACCCATGTATGCACCACAACAAGCTCCTACACCTACACCACCATCCCCACCACTGCCGTCACCTCCACCGCCACCACCTCCACCACCTTCCATTTCTTTGTTCCTCCTCTACCACACCACTACACTCGACAGTCAGCCCCTGCTCATGATCATGGTCAATCATCAAGCACGCCTCAGGTTTGTTCTGATAATATTAATTCTAATGATGGGACTAATGGCATTTATCAACAGGAGCAGGTAGGGGATGGCACGAATGGTGGTACAACTGATGCAAAACTTGATTTGCCTATTGTGCTAAGAAAGTAGAAGAGGTCATGTGCTTCATATCGATTGCCTCTCATGTTACCTTTGAGCGTTTGACATGAGACTTCAGGAGGTTTGTAGTTGCTTTATCCGCTGTGAACAGTCAACGAACTCTCCAGGAGGCATTAACTAATAGTAGATGGCATCTGGTCATGGAGGAAGAGATGGCTGCCCTTCAGTCGAGAGGTATTTGGAGCCTTGTTCAGCTCCTACTGGGGCATCTATTGTGAGTTGCAAGTGGATTTTTACAGTGAAGCAAAATGCAGATGGCAATATTGATATGTACAAGACTCGACTGGTTGCTCGTGGTTTTACTCAGACGTATGGGGTAGATTATCTTGACATGTTTTCTCCCGTTGCTCGTCATTCTATCCTACGAATGCTTTTATTAGTTGTTGTGATTCGAGATTGGCCTTTGTTTCAATTAGATGGCAAAAATGCCTTTTTATATGGTGATCTTTAGGAGGAAGTTTACTTGCAGCAGTCACCTGGGTTTACTGCTGAGGGAGAGTATGGACAGGTATGCAGACTTCATAAGGCAATCTATGGTCTAAAGCAGAGCCCGATAGCTTGGTTCCAGAAGCTCTCAGATTTGTTTGAGAAGCAAGGGTTCAAAAGGTCGAATGCTGATAATTCTCTCTTTGTACAGAGGATACCCAGAGGCACGACTGTCATTATAGTATATGTTGACGATATACTTAGTATATGTTGATGATATACTTATTATAGGAGATGATATGCAGGGAATAAAAAGAGCTAAAGAATTCTTGGGTTGTGAATTCATTACCAAGGATCTAGGAGTACTTAGATACTTCCTGGGATTGGAGTTTGCTAAAAATGAACAAGGACTTGTGATGACTCAGAGAAAATATGTCACTGACTTGCCAAGTGACACATGTATGCTTGAATGTCGACCTGCTTCTACACCCATGGATCCACGCATGAAAATGTATGATGATGATGCTAAGGAGTTTAACAGGAGGAGATATAGGGAATTGGTAGGCAGGCTCCTTTATCTTACTATTACCAGACCGGATATTTCATTTGCTAGTAAACAAAGTGAGCCAGTTCATGGAGCAACCTCGTTAGGTACACACGGATGCTATACATATGATACTAAGGTACCTTAAGTCATCTCCAGGTGCAAGATTGCTGTTTAGGAAGGATGACACTATTACTATATCAGCATGTGCAGATGCAGACTATGCAGGGTGCCTACATGATAGGAAATCTACATCAGGCTTTGCTATATTTGTTGGGGAGTCACTTGTCTCATGGAGGAGTAAGAAGCAAACAGTAGTTGCTAGATCAAATGCTGAATCGGAGTATAGAGCTATGGCCCAAGCATGTGCATAAGTGATGCGGGTTCGTGCAGTCTTTTTTTTTGAAAGCTGCAAGGTAGGGGGAAGCACTCGGTGGTGCCTGCCCCATCAAAATATATTTAAAACAACACAAAAATTACAACGCACGGTTATAACACCCCAAATACACAAAAAACAGAAGCAGATCAACACAACAACCACTCATCTACCAGTTTCCTTGTAAAGCACTCTACATTTTCTTTGTAGAACCTCTGGCCCTAGAGAACCAAATTATTTTTGCCACGCCAAATCGCCCACAGAATAGCCATTGGGTAGAGCCGTTCCCTTCTAGATCTCGCTCTATTCTCATACACCGCATTCCAGAAAGCATGGAACTCATCGGACCGGCACCACAGTAACCCAGCCTCCTGCCATATCTGCGATATCACAGGGCATGCAAAAAAGAGGTGATCCACCGATTCGATAGCATTGTCACAAATTAAGCATTTGTCCAAAGTTATGCCCAGGAGTTTCACGCACCGATCACGCGTCATCAGCCTCTTGTGCCTAAGGAGCCACAGGAAAATCCCTACACGCTCTGGAAGATTGAGGGCCCAAATATTAGCACAGTCCCTGTTCAGGACCTCCGAGGTCACCGGCGACGGTCTAGAGATGGCCCCGTAAGCGGCCTTAACCGAGAAGCTCCCCACCTTTCAGAGCCAGTGATCTCTACCCCCAACAGGGGCACCCACACTCCCCACAGCGTCCAACAGCGCCAAGAACTCCTCAAAGCGCCGATCCAAGAAATTAGCGGAGAAAGAAGGCCACCAAGATCCATCAACCCAGCAATCCTCCACCGAACAGAGCTTATCATCCGCCAGCGCAAATAACCGCGGGAAACGAGAACAAAGTGCTCCTGCCCACGACCAGTCGTCGCTCCAAAAAGCAAAAGAATCCCCCCTACCAAGCACCGGCCTGAAGAGGTTAAGATTCCTGACAAACGTCTGCACCACGCCCCTTCAGAAAGGCGTCATACCCGCAAAGCTGAGCAATTGCAACTGGGGCGCGCCCCTCACCCCGTAGATGCTCCGGAGCACCAAGCAAACAAGCTCATCACCTGGCCCCCATACCCTACGAGCCCATTTAAGCAACAACGCCTCATTTACCTGCTCAAGAGATCTTAACCCCAAAACCCCCAAAACTTTGTCCGAACGACATCCTCCCAACCAACAAGATGGACCCCCTCGCGCCCACTAGAGGCATTGCCCCACAAGAAAGCGCGCATCTTCCTCTCGAGCCTCGCTTGGATCCCCTTTGGAAGCTTGCAGCAAGAAAGAAAGTAAATTGGAATGGACGACAACACTGCCTTGGCCAAAACAAGCCTACCACCCCTCGAAAGAATAGAAGCCTTCCAACCCGCCAACCTCAATTCCACCTTCTCCACCACCCTCAACCAATCACAGAGCCTCGCCCTCCCCAGACCCAGAGGAATGTCGAGATAGACTAAAGGGAGGGAGGCGCGCAACGAAGCCAAACAAACCGCCAAACCATCAGCAACACATTCCGCCTGCCCGAAAGGGATAAAACAAGACTTACAGTCATTTTTCTTTAACCCAGATAGCTCCGAAAAAATCTCCAAAGCTGTGGCCATGGCACTAGCCTCCTTGACACCTCCCTCAACAAGGAAGAGAGTGTCGTCCGCGTATTGTAATATCGGCACCCGCACCTCGCCCCTCGAGAAACCTCTAGAGAGACCATGATCGACCATGCCCGCCGCCATGTCCCCCAGAACATCAACCGCAATGATGAAAAGCAGAGGAGCGAGGGGGCACCCTTGCTGCACCCCCTTACGGGGTTGAATCCAACCCCCTTCCGGCCTACCATTGATCAGCACCGAGAAAGACGCCGTGGTTATACAACGCCTCATCCAAGAAATCCACCGCTCCGGGAACATACCCTCCTCAAGACGGACCACAGAAATTTTCAATCAAGGCTATCGTAAGCCTTGGCAAAATCCACCTTCCACATAATACCACTGGTGTCCCTCCTCCGCCAATCGGCAATGATCTCGGACGCAATCGTCGTGCAATCAGAGATCTGACGGCCCGGAACGAACGCAGACTGCGCAGGGGAAATTAATCCCTTGAGGACGCCAACCAATCTCCTCGCTAAAACCTTGGCCGTGATCAGATAGAGGGCGTTAGAAACAGCGATGGGGCGATAATCATCGATGGAAGTCGACGTCGAACATTTGGGAAGGAGAACAATAAGCGCCCGGTTGATACGGTCAAAGCCCTTATTCCCATTGCAGAATTCCAGAACTACATCGAGCACCTCCTGGCCAATAAGGTCCCAAAAATCCTTGTAGAAGGCAACCGAGAACCCATCCGGGCCAGGCACAGCGTCACCATTAAGGTCCCAAACGGCGTCTTGACCTCCTCCAAAGTGATGTCACGAATAAGTGAATCACAGGCAGGCGCCTCCACCACCCTACAATCACGACCTAGCCATCTCTACCGCCGTGGGATGACCGCAGTGGTGACGACCCTGAAGTGATTAGGAATAGCCGAGCCCATGTTTTTATTCCCTTCCACCGCAACCCCATCAACAGAAATTGACCGTAAAGCATTGGACCTGCGCCTTCCACTAGCAATACGGTGGAAATACGCAGTATTCGCGTCCCCCTCCATCAACCAGGTGCTCCTTGACCGCTGCCTCCACTCGGCGACACGCTTCTTGTCTTCCAAAGTAACCGCCCTCTGAGCCCTCAATCGCGAGTCCAACTCAGCCGGCAAGAGAGGCCTCTCATCCTCAATCGCATCCATGTCTCTAATCACCTCCTCAGCGGCCCTTCTAGCCACGCATCTAGCGGCCCTCGTATCCCTCTTGAACGACGCAAGCCTGCTCCTCAAAGATTCGAGCTTTGGAACAAATTTACACGTGGCAGATCCCAAAGGCTTCGACTCAACCCAGTGCGAAGAAACAAGCTCCCTGAAGCCGTCCTCAAACATCCAGCACTTCTCGTATCTAAAAAGCCCCCTATGCTCCGGAGTAACCCCAGAGCACCATATCAGCGGGGAATGGTCGGACCAAGATCTAGGTTTGGCCCCCACCGAAGCCAAAGGGAAACACTCCAACAACTTACTTGAAGCGAAGAAACGATCCAGCCGCGAACGCGTTTTAGAATTTCTCCAAGTATAGGCGACGTCCTCAGCGTCCAATACCTCAAGGCCAAGCGAATCAATGGCCTCAGCGAAATCCACGGAGCCCGAGTCCTGGCCCCCTCTCCCTTCGGGTCTGTCAGACGAAAGCAAAGTTACGTTGAAATCTCCGCCCACCACCCACGGGGCCCCCCCACCGTCCTCCCGGCCTCCAACAGATCCTCCCACAACTCCCCCCTCCGCCCACTATCACAAGGCCCATAGACACAGAATACCACCAAATGCTGAAAAGAGGCAGTACCTTTCAGGAATACCGTTAGCACATGCCTACCCCGAATCTCCGAGGTACACGACCACAACGTCGAGCGCCACGCCACCAACAACCCTCCCGAAGCCCCCGAGGCATCAATAGACCTGAACTGGTCAATATCACCAGCCCCACAAGTCGCCCAAACCCTTTCCGACAAAGATTGCAACTTCGTTTCCTGCAACATGATGATATCACAACCCCATTCAATTACTCTAGATCCCATCACTTTCCGCTTATCCAGATCCCCAAGACCACGAATATTCCAGGAGAGGATCTTCATTTAGGAACAACGTCTGGCCCCTGTACCTGAGCGACTCCGGCAGCTGCCGCTACAGCAAGCATGAACGGGGGGCGCGGGCTAGATTGCGATCTTGAAACCCTTGTTCTGCTCCTCCTTCTATATCTCTTCCCACTTCTTCTATCACTGCATTCCGCCTCCCGCTCCACGCCCCGAGCAGGGCGATTCTTGACCTCCTGCTCCCCGCCCGCCATCTGAGTGGAAGCTGCCATGTTGGGTGGCCGCAACGGCTGGGCCAACATGTGTCATTTCTAGTATAGTGGCACATAAATTACTCAGGAAGGGATATTCGTCTTTTGTTGCCCTTGTATACAATACAAAAGTAGAATCTATATGTTTAGAAAATATTCCTATAGTGAGGGAATTTCCTGAAGTATTTCCTGATGAACTACCGGGACTTCCGCCAGATAGAGAAATTGAATTCAATATCGACTTAATACCTGGTACTACCCCAATTGCCTTGACTCCTTATCGAATGGCTCCGACTGAACTAAGGGAACTAAAGATCCAATTGCAAGAGTTAACGGATAAGGGATTTATCCAGTCTAGTATTTCTCCATGGGGGGCTCCTGTTCTTTTTGTTAAAAAGAAAGATGGTTCTTTGAGATTTTGTATTGATTATCGAAAGTTGAATCGATTGACCGTACGCAATAATTATCCTCTTCCTCGAATAGATGATTTGTTTGATCAATTGCAAGGGGCTTCTGTATTCTCTAAGATAGACTTGAGATCATGCTACCATCAGTTGAAAATTAAAGCTGAAGATGTCCCTAAAACAGCTTTCCGCACTCGTTACGGACATTATGAATTTTTGGTGATGCCTTTTGGGTTGACAAATGCTCCTGCTGCATTTATGGATTTAATGAACCGGGTATTCCGTCCTTTCCTGGATAAATTTGTGATCGTGTTTATTGTTGACATTTTGGTATACTCGAAGTTTAGGAGGAAAGTTTTGTTTATAAGTAGTTACATGAATTTTCAGTGCCAATCCAGTGTATTGACTATAGAATTATGACTTAGACAGAATGATGGACAGAAAATGTTGAGATTTCGAGGATTTGTTTACTAGTGGAAGTGCGGTGATAAATTAACTGTAAAGATTGGAGTTCACATGAACCCTCAGGTGAGTGGTTTCAAGCCTATTTTAAGATATAATCCCTATTTTCATAGATACATTGCAATATTACAGTTTGTGATGTCTTTTGATTATGTTATGTATATGTATAGTTTAGTTTGATAATTAGACAAGCTGGTTTTTGTCCAAGATTATGGCAGTTTAGTGAAGTTGGTATTGTACGCAAGTTTAATGTATGGTAGAAAAGCTTAGTTTTATGTTTCAGTATTCAATCATGTTGTTTAATACTACAGAAGTTTTCAGATAGATACATATAAGTTCAGTATGATGATATGATTCAGAGATCATAAATTTCTCAGCTTACAGTTATATTACTATAGATCAGAAAATATGTCAGAAATAATTGCCACCACAGTAGCTCTCAGACATGGTCATGAACTAGCCATCAAATATGGTGACGTCATCAGATATGACCCTGAAACACGCCATCAGATATGGTATCCGTCAGATATGATTCAGAGGACTTTGGGTCCGCATTTTGTATACACATAGGCTTTGGGCCGTATGCAGAGTGTTCTTTAGCCTTTGGGGCTGTCTACGCGTATGACTTAGTCTGTTTCAGTGTTCATGGACGTAGTATGTTAGCCACAGTGGTGTTGTTATAGCAGTTGAAATATAGAAAAATTTCATTTTTTTGCAAAGATTTTCATCGCCCAGATAGTAAATTTATTTCAGTTGTTAGTTTGATATTTCAATTTCTGTACAACATCATTATTTTGCAAAGCTGCATTTTTTTATGAAATTGCTCTATTATAGCATTACAGTTTATTCCAACTAGCCAGCACAATTATTTTTAAATAGCCAATATATTTTCTTACTAAGTGCTTGAGACCCACTCGCTGGGTCTAAGCTCATTATGAGTTTAGACTCAACCCTCTATTACATCGAGAATAACACCGGAGCAGCAACTGTCAACCGTTGTGGTGCACCCTCAAGAATATCTCTAAAGCTCCAAGGGGGGAACACTTGCGATTGAGTGGCCGAACAAGAAGGGATGGAGAGGACACTCTTTGTGCCCGACCGCCCGAAGTCGACACCCGGATACGAGAAAAGCTGTGAAGTAGACCGACCGCCCAAGAGGTGACCCGGATCCGAAGCATGACCCGAGTAGCAGAACGTAGCATGCGAAAAGGCCACCAGCGGAGATGGATCAACATACCCTTTGTCCACGTCACCCTGCAGATGGAATGTTTCTGACGAAAGCCTAACCGGTTCATAGCAGTTCTCGAAGCATCGTGCACCACCAAGCCTGTGGGACCTTCGTTCGAAGGGGTGCCTCGGGAAGCCAACCGCCAACGTCGAGCCCAACGCGTCCCTTGGTCTTTCGTCTACCGCCGCCCCCGACGCCACCGCTGGCCACGAAACCACCGGAGGGGCCGGAGGATCATCAATGGAAAGCTCGATCGCAAAGGAATACCTCCCCACAATCAACTCCACGAACTCGCTGCGCCCGCCAATCTTGTCAAGGAAAGATTTAGTGCACTCGAACAATATCTTGGTCTCCTCCACCGCGGAGCCTGGCCGAAGTCCATCATCAAGGACTTCCCGAACACAACCCCAACGCCTCAGCGCCCCTCGCAAACACCCAACGACCGGGAAAGGAAGGATACTCCCCTGACCGTAGCCATGCAAACCTCCAACTCCTTGCGACACTCATCACCGAAGCGCAACCTTCTCCACACCACGTTCCCGACGTCTCCATTATGAATCAATCTTCCCACCTGAGCTTCCGATAGGCCTCAGACACAGCAACACCTACTATCAAGCAAGACCACGTCTCCCGCGAACTGAGCACCGAGGAACCCACGTAAATGCGACGAGACACCTTCCACATCGATAACTTCTCTAACCGCGGCACCGATAACCGCATGCATCTTTGGAGCATGCACGTTTGGAACGTGCATGCTACGAACTCCTCCAAAAGCAGACCTTCCTCCTCCCGCCCCACCATTAGCAGGACCACTACCCTCCGCGCTTAGGTCCTCGCCCGCCGATGAAGATCTCCCGACCACTTCCGCATAGGAGGGTCCCCCTTGATGCATCGCTGCAGACCCTCCTCCTTTGCATCGACCTCGGTAGGCCGCCTGTCTTCTGATAGGATTCACAGCGACCGACGAGGACACCATGCAAGAGGCTTGCCGATGGCCAACCTTCCCGCATGAGAAGCACCTCGGCGGTAGCCGACACACCGTAGCAACATGGCCGCCCTCCCCGCAGCGGAAACACCGGCGACCCGGCTTCTTGTGAGAGACTACCGTCCAATCTCCACCGGCTTCGACGCTGCCCTCCCCTTTCGCCTTTGCTCTCCAAACTGACGAGACTTTGCTCTTTCCTCGACCCTTGGAAGCTCCACCCGCACTCGCACTCGCTCTCGCCCTCTCCATCCTCCTGTCCCTCAGCTATCTGGGTTCGTGCAATCTTGACAGATCTACATATAGATGTTCCTCTTCCCATGCCGCTAAAATGCAACAATCAGGCTGCCTTATTCATTGCAAATAACCCTGCATTTCACGAGAGGACAAAGCACATCGAGGTTGATTGCCATTATATCCGTGATAAGATCCAGAAAGGCTTCATTTCTACAACCCATGTTAGCTCAGTAGACCAAAGGACATTCTTAACCAAAGCTTTGCTTCGGGTCCCTTCCAGAAGTGCTTATCCAAGATGAGCATGATAGATATCTATGCTCCATCTTGAGGGGATTGTAGAAGTTTATTTTATGTTCCTGTATCTTTTATCTATTTCTCTTTTCGTTTGTCTACCGTATGTAATTTGCCCATTGACCTCTCCCTATATAAGAGATCGTAGGACTCAAGGAATAAACAACAACTCTTATTTTTTCCCAACAGTAACAAATAGTATGCTCGTAGGAACTGCAAGTGCACACTAAACTCCATAGACCTAGCTGGAAGTAAAATAAATTGGATTGACTGAAGTGAACAATGATGAATCATCATTGGCCAAATTTGTTTAATCTCATACTCATGTAAGATTATGAATTAGATTAAAGGTAACTTCCCCTATCAGAATAGTATAAGCACTTAAGTTGATCGTCTGAGGAGGTGAAGTAGTAGTATGAGTCGCAACACCGGATGTAGTAAGGCTTGCAATATCGAAATCTTTAGTAGAGAAGCTAATTCAAAGAACTGCATCGAGTATAGTTAGTTGAGAAAAATGGCATAGAAAAAGGAGACTTAATGGACTCACTGGTCATATCATGTCATGAATAGAGTAACTATAATGACCAATCAAGGAGCAATTGATAGCAGGAGCGCTCAACCTCATCTAGCACTGATCGGATGGATGATTGGTCCTTTGGGTACACACAAGGAGAGAACGTGTCCTTCTTGATGACCTGGATATATCTAAAAGAATTACAGCCTACGCCTCATCCTCGAGCATTAAACCAGTCTCCACCTTCACGCTCACTAAATACAACTAGTGTAAACATTGTGGAAACTACAAGAGGAGATAGAGTAGCATCAAATTGCTGAAGTTGAGCGAAAAGGTCAGACAAAGAAGAAACCACATTAGTTAGGAGAAATGAGTCATTCATTTCTCTCCAAAAAAAAAATTTGTCGACTCGTGCTGCTCCTCTGCAACTGGCTCGTAGAGAAGAAACCGATCTCTGCACTCTCAACTAACTCGACTTTCGAAGAAGTATGCTGATCCTGCGGGCCCCGCACCACTTGTCAACACACAAAACTATAAAGAAAACAAAAATCAAAAGAAAACCGAAAAAGAAATCATAACTCGAAAAGAAAATCAAAACAAAAAAAAAGAAAAATTGATAAAATCGTAAAACAAAAAACCGATCAAAACAACAAGAAGAAAAATAACGAAAAGTCTCAAATCCTAAGTATAGTTAGTGCCTCCCTGGTAAGAACACCATTTTGATGAGCACGCTCCACCTTGCGATTATTTTTTTTGATTCGTTGTGTTGTAGCATTCCGCAAAGAGAAGCATGCTTATCAAACAAAATATAGAAGAGAGAAAGAATAGAAAATGAATAAAAAGTGTTAAGATAAACATCTTTCTATGTCTATTTTATGTAACCACATTTTCTATGGGTACTTATCTTGTAATTAATCCAAGGGCTATTCTCCTATATAAGAGAGCCCTCGGTCTATTCTAATGGTTGATTCATTTTTCTTCCAACATGGTATCAGAGCAACGGTCCTAGACCGGGGTTCTTGTATCCCACCCCAAAACCCTAACACTACACCCGCCCCCTCCTCCTTCCCGGCGTCGCCCACCAGCCTCCAGCCCCTCTGGCACTGCAACGGCCCCCTCCGGCCCCTCTCCTAGTAGCAGAGGCACCCTCCAGGGGACCCCAGTCCCGCCCCTAGCGCAGCCGCGGCACCCCTCCTGCCGCCAAGGACTGCAACCTATCAGGGTTCTCCCTACGCTGCTGCAAGAACTGCCAGGTGCAGTCCGGAGTTTCCAGCAGCGCGTACAGACTGCTGTAGCGCACGCTAGGGTATTTTTCCTTGGGCCGGAGACCTCGCGCGTGAAGTAGGGATGGTTGTATGAGTTTACTCATACAACCTACCCTTTCCTATGATTCTGTAGACAACCTTATATGATCTATCCCTAGTAGATCCGTATTTTTGTTGGCTCTTTCCTACCATGTCAGAGAACAAGGGTGACGTATTCTCCTCGTCTGGTGCCTTCAAAGGCCCGACACCTATAGTGAAGATGGATGGGACCAACTATAAGCTTTGGTCAATGCAGTTTCGTACCCTTATGCAATGCCACAATAAGGAGCACATTCTGACTGATTCCGAGCCGACGAAAAAGACTGGGGCGAATGCATCGTGGAAATAAGATGATGCTTATGTGCGTATATGGCTCTCCGAGACACTGACAACGGAGATTGCTAATGATATTGTGAATCAGCCAACAACAAAGGTTATGTGGGACATACTGGAAGACACATATGGGCAGTCGAAAAATGACAACAAGATTCTTCAGTCGCAGTTCGACATTTTCTCGACCAAACAAAATGGTCGACCGCTCCATGCTCATTTCTCTCACCTACGAGGCATGTTTGAGCATTTTCATAGTTTCATGCCAACTACCACCAGCACTGAGCAACAACAGGCCTATCGAAATGCCACAATGACATGGGTGTTTTGTCTTCTCTTGACCCTGAGTACAATGCTGCTCATACTCAACTTCTGACTGGATAGACTATTCCACCAATGGAAGAGGTCTACAAGCGATAGAGCAGGATTACTACTACATTTACGACTACAGTACAGACTACTCCTTCTGCTATGGCTGCAACTCGAGGTAGAGGAGAACCGTCCCACTTTCGGGGTCGTGGTCTGCGTGGTAAAGGGGGAGTCTGACATCGTGATCCTTGCTCGCATTGCCATCGCCCAGGCCACTCTAAGGAGACATGCTTTCAGAAGCATGGCTATCCAGCTTTTGCACGTGTTGCTGAGCGGACTGAGGCTTCCGCTACGCCTTCTACAGATACTCGCTTTGATGATATTGTCTCCAGACTTGTTGGAAAAGAGTCTTCGATAATCATTCAGAAAATCCTAGGCTCTCTTATATAGGGAGAGACCTTAAGGGTAAATTACAGAGAGGTCCATATAAGATAAAGAAATAACGACAAGCTACATAAAGAAATAATAAAGCTATGAAATATCTCTACACTCCCCCTCAAGGTGGAGCATAGATATCGATCATGCTCAGCTTGGATGAACATCTCTGGAATGGTCCTCTGAGCAGTGGCTTGGTGAATACATCTGCAGTCTGATCTCCTTAGCTCACATGTGCTCTGGATTAAGTCCCTAGTATAGTGGCAGTCAACCTCAATATGCTTGGTCCTTTCATGGAAAGCTGGATTGTTGGCAATGAACAATGCTGCCTGATTGTCACACTGAAGCTTCATAGGTAGTGGCACAACTACATGTAGATCTTCTAGTACGGAACGAACCCACATCATTTCCGTGCTAGCTTGGGCCATGGCCCCTATATTCGGATTCAGCGCTGGACCTTGCCACAACCGTTTGTTTCTTGCTTTTCCAAGAAACCAGAGAGCCTCCAACAAACACCGCGAACCCTGAGGTTGATTTTCGATCCTTAGGGCATCCTGCATAATCTGCGTCTGCACATGCTGAGATAGATAAGTCTGTGCCCTTTCTGAATAGCAGCCCTGACCCTGGAGAAAACTTCAGATACCTCAGTATCATGTGTATAGCATCCATGTGAACCTGTCTTGGCTGCTCCATAAATTGACTCACCCTGCTAACTGCAAATTGAATGTCTGGGCGAGTTATGGTAATGTAGAGGAGTTTTCCCACCATTTCTCTATATCTCCTCTTATCTACTTCATCAGTATCACCATCATACAGCTTCACACTAGGGTCCATGGGAATACTTGATGGTTTGCATCTCAATCAGGAAGTCTGTAATGTACTTCCGTTGGGTCATCACCAAGCCCTGTGCATTCCTTGCAAATTCCAACCCCAGAAAATATCTTAGGGTCCCAAGATCCTTCGTAACAAACTGACGGCCTAGGAATGCCTTCGCCCTTTCTATGCCCTGAGCATCATCTCCTGTAACAAGAATATCATCCACATAAACCATAATGACAACCGTACCTGCCGATGACTTCTGGACAAACAATGAGTGATCGACATTTGACCTCTTGAATCCCTGTTGCTCAATCAGGTTGGACAGCTTCTGGAACCGTGCTCTTGGACTCTGTTTGAGGCCATATATCGCCTTGTGAATCTACAAACCATATGCTTCTCCCCCTCAGCAGTAAACCCAGGTGGCTGCTGCATGTAGACTTCCTCCTGCAAATCTCCGTACAAAAAAGCATTCTTGACATCTAGTTGAGATATACTCTAATCACGTACCACAGCAACAGCTAAGAGAATACGAAGGGTGGAGTGTCTCGCCACTGGAGAGAATGTATCCATGTAATCCACCCCGTAGGTTTGTGTAAACCCACGGGCGACCAAGCGTGCTTTGTACCTATCCAAAGTGCCATCGGCATGGTATTTGACCGTGAATACCCATTTACAGCTCACACCGGATGCATCAGAAGGTGCAGGTACCAAAGACCATGTGCCATGAGACTGTAAGGCCCTCATTTCTTCTTCCATTGCTAATCTCCAGCATTCATTCTGTAAAGCTTCCTGGTATGTCCGTGGTATATCCACGGAAGACAAGGCTGTGGCAAATCTCTGAAAATCACCAGTGAGACGGTGAAAAAAAACCTGTGAGGCAAATGGATAAGACGCACATTGCCTCTTCTTCCGAAAAGCAATCGGAACATCAAGATCATCATCTGCTGTACTGGATGGGCTAGTGTCTGCCTGTACTGAAGTATCCTGCACATGTACTAAATATGACCTGTCAGTAGTAATGCCATCTGAACATACCCGAGGCGTGATGATCGGTTGCTGTGTAGTCTGAGCAGGACCTGACCGGCGTGCATAGAAATTAGGAAACGATGATATGATAGGTCGTGGCACGGGTAGTGGTGGAGGTGGTGGAGGTGCTAGCGTGGAGACGGGCACAGGGGACGACTCAAGTGTACTCAATGAAGGTGGTGGAGGAATATAGATATCATCAGTAGTAGTGGAAGGTACCATTCTGTCACCTGCAGGAGAAAAATACATGACAGACTCAAAGAAAGTGACATCAACGCTCACGAAGTATCTCTTAGTTGCAGGATCATAACACCGGTAACCCTTCTGAGTCCTGGAATAACCTACAAAGACGCACTTGACTGCTCTAGGAGAGAGTTTGTCAAGTCTAGGAGATAGACGATGCACGAAACACACGGTACCAAAAACACGTGGAGTCAGAGAAAATAATTCCTTGTCTGGAAAAATAAGTGAGATAGGTATCTTCTCATCAAGAACTGAGGATGGCATTCGGTTGACCAGATAACAAGCAGTAAGAACAGCATCGCCCCAGAATGAGAGAGGAGCACAACTCTGAATCAACAATGTGCGAGTAATATCCAAGAGATGGCGATGCTTTCTTTCTGCCACACCATTTTGTTGTGAGGTATATGCACAAGTGGTTTGGTGAATAATACCCCTTGATGAAAGGAATTGTGAAAGTGAGCGTGTACAAAATTCAAGGGCATTATCCGTCCGAACATATTTGACATAGGAAGAAAAAACATTGTGCACTTCATTAATCAAGTTCTTGATCACATTTCCCGCTTCAGACTTATTTTTCAAAAGAAAGACCCATGACACACGAGAGAAATCATCCACTACCACAAGATAAAACCTGTGTCCCTGATGATTGGGAACACGACTCGGACCCTATATATCTATATGTAACAACTCAAAAGGGGAGCTACTGCTCCGACTCGAACGACTAGGGAAGCTCGACCTGTGATGCTTCCCCAACTGACACGCTTCACATCGAAATGACGAACTAGGAGAAATCTGGGGCAGTAGATTGCGCATTTTCTGAAGTGGAAGGTGACCAAACCGGAGATGCCAAATGTACGGAGAGACTGGCCCAACAGAGTGAGAGGAGATGCCAGCATAGGAATCCCGAACTAGTCGATATAAACCATTCTGCTCAGAGCCACATCCAATCACCTTGCCCGTGAGTATGTCCTGAAAAATGAGAGAAGACGGGTCAAATATAGCACGACAATTCAAATCATTCGTAATCTGACTAATATATAGCAAATTCATCGAGAACTGAGGAGCATGCAGGACGTTCTGTAGCTGCATAGTGGAAGATAGGAAGACCTCCCCCTGTCCAACAAGGGGCGAATGGGTACCATCTGCTATCTGCACTGAACGACCGGGAGGAATGTCCCTGTAGGCCAGTAGTCTACCTCTATCACGACAGAGATGATGTGTGGCTCCGGAATCGATAACCCAGTCAGATATATCATGAGTAGTAGATCTACTTGAGGTACTCGCAGCAGCGGATGAACTCGCAGAGGCAGTGGCAGCAATATCCGAAGAACGACCATACGAATCCCCGGACGCTTGTGGCATAATATCTCGGAGACGGGCCACAAGTTCGTCAAATCGATTATCTGCAGTAGAGGCTAATGGAGACTGAGAGTGCTCTGCAACACGTGCCGATGCTGGAAATCCATGCTTAGAATAGCATGTGTCCTCTGAGTGTCCTGTGCGATGACAGTAGGAGCATGTCTGACTGATGCGACCACCCCTTCCCTGGGGTCCACGTCCACGTCCACGACCACGACCAGAAGGCAGTCCACCTCTCCCACGCGAAACTGCCATCGCCGATGGGGGTGGAGTAGAAGAGCTGGAGGAAACTGGAATGCGACTGAGCCTTCTGCAAATATCCTCCACTGGAGGAATAATTGCATCCGCTAGGATCTGGGACCGGGCGGCATCGTACTCAGGATCAAGAGCCGCAAGAAGAACACCCACCATGGTGGCATTCCGAAATGTCTTCTGCTGTTCAGGAGTAGCAGTGAGAGGAATGATACTGTATAACTTCTCAAACATCCCTCTTAGGGATGTGTACAGAGAATGGAGAGGTCTGCCGCTCTGCTTCATTGTGAAAATGTCATGCTGAAGTTGCAACATCTTTGTCTCATTTCGCACCTGCGAATAAGTAGCGGCAAGAATGTCCCATATTGCCTTGGCAGTGGGCTGATGAAGGACATCGTTAGCAATCTCCATTGTCAATGTACCAGATAACCAGACTTTCGCATAGGCGTCGTCAGCCTCCCATGAGGCATAGATCCCTGTCTTCTCTGTTGGCTCATCCTCGGTAAGAATATGTTTCTTACCATTTGACTTCATGAGGCTCATGAACTGCATAGCCCAGAGCTCATAGTTAGACCCGTCCATCTTCACTATTGGCGCAGGACCTTTGAATGCGCCGGTGGAAGGGAAATCGACTTTCGATTCTGACATACTGCTGCTTGGAGAAGAACGAGGGTATATAGACACGTTGATAAATGTCTACACAAACTGCATCGGATTTGAGTGCGTATGTAGAAGCTTACGCACTCAAACCCACATATCGGATGAAGAGAGAGCTAGGGCACGCCTCAACGTAGGCTTACAACCCTTTAATCGGCTAACAGGTGCCGACCGGTGGACTGGGAGCCGCTGATCTGATTTGCGGCTGTGCTGGAAGCGTAGGGCAGCCGGGCTGGAGGACTAGGGCGACACCTGGGACCTCCGGGGCTGGGTTATGGCCGCCTTGTGACCTAAGGCAGCAGGCGAGGAGGTGCTGGGGGCCGCCTGGAGGCGAAAGTCGGTAGGCGGAGATGTGCTGGGGCCTTCGGCGGCGGTCTAGACCCGCTGGCTGGGGGCTGGTACCGTCGTTGGTGGGCTAGGAAGAAGTCCTAGCGCGGCGCGGGAGCCTCGATCGGAGCCAGAGAGGAAGGGCGGCGCCGAGGAGGGAAGAGGGCGGCGGGTGGGGAAGAGAAAGGGGGCGGCGCGAGAGCCCTAGGGCGGCTCTGATACCATGTTGGAAAAGAGTCTTCGACAATCATTCAGAAAACTCTAGGGTCTCTTATATAGGGAGAGACCTTAAGGGTAAATTACAGAGAGGTCCATATAAGATAAAGAAATAACGACAAGCTACATAAAGAAATAATAGAGCTACGAAATATCTCTACAAGACTTCGTGAGATGATGACCACTCCTTTGTCTTCGTCTCCAGGTTCCACAGATGCAGCTGCTTCTGCGAGGGCTTCTTCTAGTTCATCAGGTATTCATTATGCGTTTACCGGTACTACATGCTCAGACCTGACAGACTGGATTATAGATTCCGGGGCATCCCATCATATGTGTGGCGACAGAATGCAGTTTACTTCGTGTAGAGAAATAACACCTGGCAGATCGATGGTCATTGCCAATGGGGGGAGATTACTCTAGCCCCTTCTCTGCGCCTTCAGAATGTTTTATTTGCTCTTGATTTTCAGATGAACCTTTTGTCAATTTGTCAGCTTACGAAAAATTTACATTATCGTGCTATCTTTGATCCCTCTTCTTTTGTGTTTCAGGACATACTGACTGGCAGGGTGATTGGTCATGGCCGTGAGCAGAGAGACTTGTATAAGCTTGTTGTACCACCATGTGCTGGCATTGCTACTATTCCATCTGGATCTGTTTCACCCTTCATATGACATCTCTGTTTTGGCCACCTTCCTCTACAAAAGATGTGTCATGTGCTACCTCAGATCTCTCCCCGTACTGCGTTGGATTGTAAAGCCTGTCAGCTTGGGAAGCATCATCGCTCATCATTTCCGAGTCGTCCGAGTCGTCACAGTAGTCGGTCCTTTGAGTTGTTTCATTTTGATATTTCGGGTCCGAGTCGTGTCCCTGATCATCAGGGGCATAAGTTTTATATGGTTGATGTTGATGATTATTCTAGATTGTCTTGGGTGTTCTTGTTAAAACAAAAGTCTGAAGTATGTGCTATCATTAGAACCTTTCTTATTGAAGTCAAGAATATTTTCTCTGCCAATGTAAAGTTTACGGATAATGCATTGCAATTCTCAACACTTCATTTGCCTGAATTTCTCAGTTCTCTTGGGATTGTTCATCGAACTTCTTGCAGTTACACTCCACAACAGAATGGTGTGGCTGAACGCAAACATTGTTACCTTCTTGATGTCACTCGTACATTGTTGATACAAAGTCGTACCCCTCACTCCTTTTGGGGGGATGCTGTTCTCACTTCCTGCTATCTGGTAAATCGAATGCCGTCTACAGTTCTTGGAGAGAAGTTTCCCTTCTTGATTGCGTGTCCCGAGAAGGAACTGTTTCCTCTCACACCCAGAGTTTTTGGTTCTGTAGCTTTTGTCCACAATTTCACTCCTGTTGTGACAAGATCTCACCAAGAGCTCTCAAGTGTGTCTTTGTTGGATATTCTCGTACTAAAAAAGGGTACAAATGTTTTGATCCTGTGGGCAGAAGGTATTACGTGAGTGCTGATGTTACTTTCTTTGAATCCATTATGTATTTCTTTCCTACAGGTGACATGTTATCCAATAATAACTCTGGGGAGGATGTTGTTGTTCCTCCTCCTCCATCTTTTCCACCAGGTGTGCCAAGTATCGCACCTCATCAACCATCATCTCAACCATCACATCCTCCACCTCCACCTATTCAACCGCAATTCTTACCTCTTGTATACACTCGCAGGTTTTCTACCAGCTCCTCTGCTCATAGGCCGTCCACATCATCCAGCACGCCTCAGGTATGTCATGATAACTTTGTTTCAACGGATGGTACTGGCGATCTACATGATACACATGTCGACTTGGTCCCAGAAGACAGAATGGATGTTGATCTGGACATTCCTATTGCCCTGAGGAAGCCTAGACGTAAGTGTGCCACATCCCACTTGCTGCACATGTTTCTTTGGATCACCTTCCAGACGAGTACATGAGGTTTGTAGTGGGACTCTCTGCGATTAATGTACCATGTACATATATGGAAGCATTACAGGACAACAGGTGGCGCAGTGCTATGGAAGAAGAGATGGAAGCTCTAACATCACAAGGGACGTGGAGTGTTGTACCTGCACCGCAAGGTGCGTCGATTATAAGTTGCAAATGGATATTTTCTGTCAAGCAAAATGCAGATGGTAGTGTGGATCGCTATAAGGCAAGGCTTGTGGCACGAGGTTTCACCCAAACCTATGGGGTGAATTATCAGGACAATTTTTTTCCAGTGGCGAGACATTTGACACTACGAATTCTTCTGTCTATTGCAGTATCACGAGATTGGCCGTTATATCAGTTTGATGTGAAGAATGTCTTTCTATACGGGAACCTTCAGGAGGAAGTTTACATGCAGCAGCCACTTGGGTTTACTGCTAAGGGGGAGTCCCAGAAGGTGTGCAAGCTACACAAGGCAATATATGGCCTGAAGCAGAGTCCACGAGCTTGGTACCAAAAGCTTTCGGAGCTAATTGAGCACAACGGGTTTGTGAGGTTTATTGCAGACCACTTACTGTTTGTTCAGAAGAAACATAAAGGTACAGTTGCTATACTTGTGTACGTAGATGACATTTTTGTTACAGGGGATGATGCCCATGGCATTCATATAGCCAATGAGTTCCTAGGTCAACAATTTGTGACTAAGGACCTTGGCAATCTACGTTACTTTCTGGGATTAGAGTTTGCCAGGAACCAGCGTGGTCTAGTCATGACTCAGAGGAAGTTTGTGATGGATCTCCTTTCTGAGACATGCATGACAGGATGCAAACCTGCTACTATTCCTATGGATCTAAGTATGAAATTGTATGATAATGATGCTGAGGAAGTAAATAGTAGGAGATATAGAGAACTGGTTGGGAAGCTTTTTTTATGCTACTATCACTAAGCCAGATATTATGTTTGCAGATATTATGTTTGCAGTAAGCAAAGTTAGCCAGTTCATGGAGCAATCTAGAAAGGTACTTATGGATGCCATCTATATGATTTTGAGATATTTAAAGAATTTACCTAGTTCAGGTCTCTTATTCAGTAGGGATACATCCCTTGAGGTGACAGCTTGTGCAGATGCTGACTATGCAGGTTGCCCCATAGACAGAAAGTCTACTACGGGCTTTGCGGTCTTTGTTGGGAACTCACTTGTCTCATGGAAAGGCAAGAAGCAGATAGTGGTATCTAGATCTAGTGCAGAGTCAGAATACATGGCCATGGCACAAGGGAGTGCAGAGATGATGTGGGTTAGATCTGTACTGACTGATCTTACCATTAAAGTTCCTCTTCCTATGCACCTTTTATGTGATAATCAAGCTGCATTATTTATTGCCAATAATCCTGCTTTCCATGAGCGTACGAAGCCTATTGAGGTGGACTAACATCACACTTAGGGACATGATACAGAGAGGGCTCAAATCTACCTCTCATATTTCAACAGGAGACCAGACATCAGACATCTTCACCAAGGCTCTTCCTCGAAGTCCATTTCAGAAGTGTTGTTCCAAGCTGAGCATGATTGATATATATGCTCCAGCTTGAGCGGGAGTGTTAAGATAATTATCTTTCTATGTCTATTTTATGTAATCACGTTTTCTATGGGTACTTATCTTGTAATTAACCCAAGGGCTATTCTCCTATACAAGAGAGCCCTCGGTCTATTCTAATGGATGATTCATTTTTCTTCCAACAAAAAGATACATGTCTCTCTCTTTGTTGGGAAACGTGAATGAGATGCTCTATTCCATAGCCCTAGGCTCTCTTATATAGGAGAGTAGCCTATAGGTAAATTACATAAAGAGAATAACAAGAAAATAAAATAACAAAGAGATACAGTTATTCAATATGCGTCAACACTCCCCCTCAAGATGGAGCATAAATGTCAATCATGCTCAGCTTGGAAGCACACTTCTGAAATGGACCTCGTAACAATGCCTTGGTGAATATGTCTGCAGTCTGGTTCTCTGAAGTAACATGAGATGTGGCAATGAATCCTTTCTGAATCATATCACGTATGAAGTGACAATCCACCTCAATATGCTTGGTCCGCTCATGGAATGCAGGGTTGTTTGCAATAAATAAAGCAGCCTGATTATCACACTCCAAGTTCATAGGAAGTGGTACATCTAAGCATAAATCTGTCAGCACCGCTTTCACCCACATCATCTCTGTAGTAGCCTGGGCCATAGCCCTATATTCGGATTCAACACTAGATCTAGCTACCACAGTTTGTTTCTTGCTCCTCCATGAAACTAGGGCATCTCCAACATAGACAGCATACCCTGAGGTGGACTTCCTATCCTTGGGACATCCTGCATAGTCTGCATCTGCGCATGCTGAGATAGAAATCCCCTTTCCTTTCTTGAATAGCAGACCTGCACCTGGAGAAGATTTGAGATATCTAAGTATCATATGTATTGCATCCATATGCACCTGGCGTGGTTGCTCCATGAACTGGCTCACACGGCTTACTGCAAATAATATATCTGGCCTAGTGATCGTGACATATAACAGTTTGCCTACCAGTTCTCTATATCTTCTCCCGCCCACCTCCTCTGTGTCATCATCATACAGCTTCATGCTAGGATCCATTGGTGTCGTAGCCGGTCGACACCCTAGCATACCTGTCTCACTCAGTAGATCTGTAACATATTTCCTCTGTGACATGACTAATCCATGCAGATTTCTGGCAAATTCCAGCCCCAGAAAATATCTAAGGACTCCCAGGTCCTTGGTGACAAACTCAGTCCCCAGCCTTTCCTTTGCCTGCTTGATGCCCTGGTCATCATCACCTGTAATCAAGATATCATCAACATAAACCATGATTACAATGATACCTCTCGTCGTTTTCTGTACAAACAAGGAATGATCAGCATTGGAGCGTTTATATCCTTGTTTCTCAAAGAGGTCTGACAGCTTCTGGAACCATGCTCTGGGGCTCTGCTTAAGGCCATAGATGGCCTTATGTAACCTGCAAACCTTGGAACACTCCCCCTCAACAGCAAAACCTGGTGGCTGTTGCATATAGACTTCCTCCTGCAAGTCTCCATACAGAAATGCATTCTTTACGTCCAGTTGATAGAGTGGCCAGTCTCTAGTAACTGCAACTGATAACAGGATCCGTAGAGTGGAATGACGCGCCACAGGGGAGAACGTGTCAAGGTAATCTACCCCATATGTCTGTGTGAATCCCCATGCCTCTAGGCGTGCCTTGTACCTGTCAATGGAGCCATCTGCATTGTGTTTAACTGTAAACACCCATTTGCAACTCACCGGGCTGACATCTGGAGGTATAGGAACCAAACTCCAGGTTCCTCTAGACTGAAGTGCCGCCATCTCTTCCTCCATTGCTAGCCGCCATCTAGAATCCTGTAAAGCATCATGGTGGTTCCGTGGAATGTCAGTAGCTGAAAGTGCCAATGCAAACGTCCTGAAGTGTCCAGATAGCCTCTCAAAAGACACAACTGCTGATACTGGATATTTGGCACAACTTCTCTTCGGCTTGCGTAGAGCGATTGGAACATCCAGATCCTCTGTGTTATCACCATGCTCCTGTAATGCATCCTGCTGAGAAATGTCGTCAGATCCATCAACATTAATATTTTCATTACATACCATAGGCGGGCTAGTTGACTGGTCAGGACCATGAGCTGGAGGAGGCCTGCGGGTGTAATGGAATGGTAGCGGGGATACTGTTGATGGCAGTGGTGGTGGCGGTGGTGGTGGCGGTGGTGATGGTGGTGACGGTGGTGTTGTTGGTGGTGTTGTTGGTGGTGCCATGAATACGGTATCAGGAGATATAGGTGGTGGCTGCATGTTCCCGGATTCTGAAAAATACATAATAGATTCAAAAAATGTAACATCTGCACTGATCATATACCGCCGACGCACAGGATCAAAACACTTGTACCCCTTTTGAGTTCTGGAGTACCCCACAAAGACGCACTTGACAGCCCTAGGAGAGAGCTTGTCAGTACCAGGCGACAACTGATGGACAAATGCGACTGACCCAAACACACGAGGGGTAAGCATGAACAAATCCTTGTCAGGTAAATGAGTGAAAAAGGAATCTGTTCATTCAAGACAGACGCAGGCATACGGTTGATAAGGTAACATGCAGTAAGGACTGCATCACCCCAGTAGGAGTACGGAACATGACTCTGAATAAGAAGAGACCTTGTGACATCAAGAAGGTGACGGTGTTTTCTTTCAGCAACCCCATTCTGTTGAGATGTATGAGCACAAGATGTTTGGTGAATAATCCCTTTTGAAGAGTAGTAATTGGCTAGAATTTTGGTGCACAACTCTAAAGCATTATCACTTCTCACACTCTTGACAGAAGTGGAAAAAACATTTTGAATTTCATTAAGAAAGTGTATAATAATATTTCCTGCTTCAGATTTATTTTTCATAAGAAAGACCCATGACGCTCTAGAAAAATCGTCCACAAATACAATATAAAACCTGTGTCCCTGATGATCGGGAACACGACTCGGACCCCAGACATCGACATGAAACAACTCAAACTTGGAGTTACTACTCCGACCTTGACTACTGGGAAAAGACGACCTGTGGTGCTTTCCCATCTGACATGCCTCACACTGGATAGGTGTGTGAGAGAGACCATAGGGTAGAACTAGACGCAACTTCTGAAGCGGTAAATGACCAAAGCGCAGATGCCACAGGAGAGGAGATACTTGTCCAGCAGGAGAAGATGTGGTTCCAGCAAATGGGGTCTGGTTCAGTCGATAAAGGCCTCCTTGCTCATAGCCATGACCAATCACGTTGCCCGTACGGATGTCCTGAAAAATCAAAGAAGATGGATCAAAAATAGCTCGACAATGGAGATCCTTCGTAATCTGACTAATTGACAATAGATTCATAGAAAAATGCGGTGCATGTAGGACATTCTTGAGCTGCATAGAAGAAGTCAATCTAATCTCCCCCTGACCCGTGATAGGGGAGTGTGTGCCATTTGCAATCACTACTGTCCGTCCTGGAGGAATCTGAGTGTATCCTGTAAGTAGGCTCTGGTCGCCACATAGATGATGTGTAGCGCCCGAGTACATGATCCACGACAATGTACCAGATCTACTACTGTGGAGTGCAAGTGTACTACCTGAAGTACTAGTAGAGGCGGAGGCAGAAGCAGCAGCATCAATATGACTCTCTGTAGTCGGTGCTGGGCCTGATGGTGGGATAATGCCCCTGAGGCGGGCAACTAGATCATCAAATCGTTGATCCAGTGTAGCAGCAGATGGGGGCTCTATCTGCTCAGCGGCTCGCGCAGATGCAGGGAATCCATGCTTTGAGTAGCATGTGTCTTCAGTATGTCCGACCTGGTGACAATATGAGCATGTTGGCCTAGTGCGACCACCCCTTCCACGAGGGGTACGTCCACGGCCCTGGTGATGAAAACCACGGCCTCTGTTAGCCGCCATAGCTGAGGGATTCTGGCTCGCCACTGCTGAAGGTACAGTGATCCTACTCAATCTGTGAAAAGCTTCCTCCATGGGAGGAATAGTCGAGTCCGCCAAAATCTGTGAACGTGCTGCCTCATACTCTGGATCAAGTGCAGCGAGAAACACACCCACCATCGTCGCATTCCTGTATGTCTTCTGCTGTTCTGGTGTGGCGGTAAGAGGCATGAAGCTATAAAGCTTCTCAAACATCCCTCTCAATGATGTATAGAGAGAATGTAAAGGACGGCCGTTCTGCTTTATTGTGAATATATCATGTTGTAGTTGCAGGATCTTCGTCTCGTTCTTCGCCTGAGAATATGTCGCTGTCAGGATATCCCACATGTCTTTGGCTGTGGGTTGATGTAGAATGTCATTGGCGATTTCAATAGCCAATGTGCCAGATAGCCACACCTTGGCATATGCATCATCAGCCTCCCATGAGGCATGAACTCCAGTCTTCTCTGCAGGCTCGGGCTCGGTAAGAATGTGCTTCTTACCGGTAGACTTCATCATACTCATGAACTGCATTGCCCACAGTTCATAGTTCGTACCATCCATCTTGACAGTGGGCGCTGGACCACGAAATGCGCCAATAGACGGGATATCTGCCTTGCTGTCTGACATACTGGAGACAGAAGACTGGAGCGACTGAGAGAAGGTAATCTTTGTCTACAATGACATAGACGGGATTAGTTGCGTGTGTAGACTTCAAGCAACTAATCCCATGTAGATCAGGATGTGTGCCCTAGGGTTTTGGGGCTTAGGGCACGTAAGCACGTGCAAGGAGCACGCACGCACGCACCTGGAGGATCACGCGCGCACTGGCGCACGCAACTGTGCACGCAACAGTGCGCGTAGTAGTGCGCACAGTCGCACAGAAGCGATGCGCACGCTGATGCGCGAAGAGGGACACCGCAGGCACGGAGATGCGCACACACGCGCGAGGCGATGCGCGAGATGTACGCACAGGCGCGAGGCTCTGCACGAGATGCGCGCACAGGCGGCGATGCGCGCACAGGCGCGAGGAGATGCGCGAGATCCGCGCACAGGTGCGATGCGATGCTCGGCGCGGAGAAGATCAGAGATGATCGCCGATCGGTTAGGCGGCGCCGATTCGAGAGAGAGAGGGAGAAGAGAGGCCGGCGGGTGGGGTGTTAGGGTTAGGGTTTCGAGAACTCCGTCCTAGGATCGTCGCTCTGATACCATGTTGGGAAACGTGAATGAGATGCTCTATTCCATAGCCCTAGGCTCTCTTATATAGGAGAGTAGCCTATGGGTAAATTACATAAAGAGAATAACAAGAAAATAAAATAACAAAGAGATACAGTTATTCAATATGCGTCAACACTCTTCTTTCACTTGATATTTATTAGGTGTCCCTCGGTCGAACACAAGGAGGCATGGAGTATACCTAGATTTTAAGATCGATTTTGTGATTAATTTCTTCTTCGAAAGCTCTGTTTGTGGTTTTTAGTTTTTGTTCTTTTTATTTGGTTTTCAATTTTGTAATTTTGAAATTTTATTCTGAAATTTTTCTTAGATTTTAAGAGTAATTAATTGGAAAAAGAATGATACAACATAATCGGTGGAATATAGGGTAATGTATAGTGGTTAAAAGTTGTGAGAAAATGAATGCAGATTTTTTTTTTATTTTCAAAAAGAAGAATATAGTTTGCCAAATGATCTATTATATAGTATATAGGTGAAGTATGATATAGATGCTACTATATAGGTAAAGACGCGAAAGAAAACTGAGCACTGTGCTCGAAGAAACACACAAAATAAACTCAAAACTTAGACGAAGTTCGGGAAATCATATCAAATCAAAGAAATGATGAACATCCTTGAAAAATATACCAAAACATTGCTAGGGTAGTTGTGTAACTACCCAAGAAAAATAAAAAAAAATAAAGTTCCTAGAGTGTCCAATAGTCTTAATGTATACATGGCTACAAATGAAAGGAAATGTTCTGGAAAATAAAAGGAGTTTTGCTTTTAGGTCCCTGTAGAGGTATCTTAATACAATTATGAGAAAGTTCTGAGGCACGTTGGAATTCTGGAATGTTGCGGGCTTACCCAACTTCTCAGACCTGTATCTTGCAAATAAAAACTCCAAATGTATCAAACTCACCTTTAATTGTATATAATTTGAAATAAGCTATTTAATGAAGGTGGTTTGGCATTTGGCGGAGCTACGGTTTGAAAGTTGAGTTTTGGACCCATATTGTATACTTGTACAGATTAAAATATTCATTTTATTATTTATTCATTATTTTCATAATTTTATATTTTTTTAATTCTGTAAGTATTATTTATAATATATATATATGTGCATTAAAACAAGAATAAAACACTAAATTAAACACAGAAATAAAATACATGTATATAACACATAGGTATAATACCCATAAATATACCTATATAATTACTACTACTATTTTATTAAGTGTAAAAATACATCAGAAAAATGCAATAAAAATATACCGATTCGGCTTGAATGGCTGAGATTAAATGGCAAGAATGAGATCTCGACCGCTCGTCTGGGATAGATGTCGTGCTACTACGACGTTTGATGTTCTTGGGGAGTTTTTCCCTAATTGAAGAACACAACGACAATGAACGGCTGTGGAGGTGGTGTAAGCAGCTGAATCAAAAAGGAAAGGCAGAAAGGGGACGCCTTCCCTCTTCGAGCTTTCCTGCTGCGCGAACGTGTCGAAAGTGAAAGATTCAAAGACCCTCTAGGGTTCCTGCTCCTGTATAGATCCTTATCGATTTCTCCAATTGATGCGAGGAGTATGGCGTGCTACACTCTCCAGATGATGCCGTGAATTAGGACCAAGGGAATGGAGTATCTGCAAGAAGAATTGTGGCTTGATTCTACTAGAATCGACCTGGAGACGTGATATTGTTCTTGCACAACAGAATATTCAAAACCTCAGACTTTTGAATCAAATTTCGCAATGATTCAAATGAAAGGAGAAGGGTGTTTGAATGTAATTGATGAATGGGTGATTAATGTGTCTAAATACAGTGATTAAGTGGCCTAAAAAGGAATTAAAAGCTCAGAATTTGTGAATGAAGTTGCTTGGGAATGAAGGTATATAACCTTCTATTATCGCTCGAAGGTCGACACTTGCTCGAGCTTTACACAACAGTCAGAGCCGTGATTCAAGGCGGCGACACCTTGGAACGCCTCCCTGATCTCCCCTTTTCCTCGATGGTGATCCTCCCCCTTCGTCTGTCACCTGAAGATGGAGTTAGAAGCTTGGGAAATGGAGGTCTCGGTTAGTGGAATTATAGTTGGAGAAGGTTGTTAGAATGTGCTTAGTTTGGCGACTTAAATAGAGAAGCTGGAGAGGAGCTAGGGTAGATCAGATGTATGACATATGTAGAAAGGGATGAGAGAATACTATGAGATGATTATTCAAGAGGTCTAGGGTTTCTTATATTGGGCTAAACCCTAGAGAGATCAAAAGGATAAAATACATAAATACCTTCATAGGGTTACAATAAAATATGAAGATGCAATCTACTATAATTTCTAACGCTCCCCCTCAAGTTGGAGCATATCCATCTATTATGCCCAACTTGGAAGATATCCAAGACTGATGTGAATGTCTTTGTGAATATGTCTGCAGGCTGAAGATCTGTTGAGATGTGTGGTGTAAGACTCTTGCCTTCTCGTACTGCATGACGGACAAAATGGTAGTCAATTTCAATGTGTGTGGTTCTCTCATGGAATACAGGATTTGTAGCAATGTAAGTAGCAGATTTGTTATCACAATATAGAGGAACATGAGTCGTGATAACAACATTGAGTTCTTGCAGAAAAGTCAGTAGCCAAGTAATTTCGCATGTAGCCTGGGCCATTAACCTATATTCTGCCTCTGTAATGGATCGGGAGACTACCGTCTGCTTCTTGCTCCTCCAATTAATAATATTACCTCCAACCATCATAGCATAACCCGTAGTAGAATGGCGGTCCTCAGATGAGCTTGCATAATCAACATCAGCATAAGCAACGACATTAGTGTATCCATTTGCCCCATAGAATATGCCACATCCAGGTGATTTATTCAGGTAGCGAATGATTTGAAGAACATCCTGCCAATGGCTATAGCATGGTTTCTCCATGTAGTGGCTAGCTCTGCTCATAACATAGGATATGTTTGACCTAGTAACAGTAAGTACAAAAGTTTGCCAACCAAGCTTCTGTATCGTGTAGTGTTTTCAAAGGCAGGATCATTAGATGTAGAGTGTTTTCTTGTTTCTGCAGGAATACCGGAAGGTTTGCACCCAAGTAGCCCTGCCTCAATCAATATATCTAAGAAATACATTCTTTGTGATATATGGAGTCCCTTCTTAGTGCGTAAAACTTCTATGCCTAGGAAATAGCGAAGTTGCCCCAATTCCTTGGTGACAAACACCTTTTGCAGAAAAGCCTTGGTCTCTAGCATCCCTTTATCATCGTTACCTGTAACAACCATATGTAGCAATATCAGTTGATCGTTTTCTGACGAAAACATAGCAGTCGGATTTAGGTCTCTGAAAACCTAGAGTGTCGATCTCTGAACTTAGTCTGTCAAACCATGCTCTCAGGCTTTGCTTTAGATCATAGATTGCTTTGCGAAGTCGGCAAGCATACTCCCCCTCGACTTCGTAAACATGAGGTTACATCATGTAAACTTCTTCCTTGAGATCTCCATATAGAAATGTATTCTTGATTGGCCAACCCTTGTTTACACAGAGATGATAGTGCATATAGGTCCCATCCTTGTAACATGAGAAAACGTCTCGAAGTAATCAACTCCATATGTCTGTGTAAAGCCTTTCGCCACAATTCTTGCTTTCAACATGTCAATAGAGTCATCTGGAGCATGTTTCATAGTGGAAAACCCATCTGCAGGCAACATGCTTGACTCCATGTGGAAACTGTACTAAATCCCTTGTCCCTCCAGAATCGAGAGCATCCATTTTTTCATTCATTGCGTGTCGCCATTCAGAATCCTGCAATGCACTATGATGGTCTCTTGGAACAGAAAGTGTCATAAGAGCATCTGCATTTTTTTTATCATAACATGATAAGCTATCAGTGGACGTGAAATGAGACATAGGTTGAAGTGTACATTGCCTCTTAGTTCTGCGCAGAGCGATGGGAAGCTCCTGAGGATCATCCGAGGCAGTGCTGGTGGTAGCACTTGAAGATGGCTTGTTCTCTTGCAACAAAGGAACATGTAGAGGAATAAGAACAAGAGTAGACACATGTTTTCTTTTATACACAATTGGTGGAGGAAGATGTAATAGTATGTCTAACACCGCCTGAGTAAAGAAGCTAGTTTGTTCCAAAAAGGTGACATCAACAGATTTGTAATAACGTTTGCCAGAATGATCATAGCATATGTACCCTTTCTTAGTTTGAGAATAACCTAGAAAAACACATTTAATCGCACATGGAGATAATTCGTCGGCAGTATAAAAGTTGTAAACAAATGCAGTACATCCAAAAATCCGCAGAGGTAGAGGAAATGGTGAGTCATTTGGGTATAATAAGCCAAAGGGGGTGGGACCATTTAGGGATGCAGAGGGGACACTATTTATAAGGTGGACAACAATGCGTATATCATCTCCCAACAGGTCTTGGGAACCTTCATTTGGGTAAGAAGTGAGCGAGCAATATCAAGGAGATGTCGTAGTTTTCTTTCGACTACCCCATTCTAAGAGGTATATGAGCAAGAGGTTTGATTGGATGGCGCCCTGGGAAGCAAAAAAGGATGCCAAATCATTTTGTGTAAATTCCAATGCATTATCACAACGAAAAATTTTAATAGTTGTGTAGAAGATGTTTTTGACATAGTGAAAGAATTCTTGACAATGTTATTAATTTCTGAATGTTCCTTTAAAGGCTCAAGATGATCGATTGTAGTCATCTACAAAGACAAGAAATTTTTTTATAATTACTTAGACTTCGGACTGGACAGGGTCTCCAGATATCACAATGAACACGAGCAAAAGGAGTACGACGGCGAGGCTCCGTCTTTACAAGAAATGATGCTTTATGATGTTTCCCGAACTGACACACCTCACACTCAAAGGGTTTGAGCGTGGAGAGTTCCGGGAACATCACGAAGAGTGCCTTGGCAGAAGGGTGACCTCGATGAAGGTGTCGTAGAATAGGATCTTCAGAGATTGAGAAAACACCAACAAAATTGGAATCAGAAGGGATGTCGAGGTAATAGAGGCTGTTCCTCTCATGACTCCCATCAAAAATCTACCTCGTTCGGATGTCCTGAAAATAAAAACAAAACTCATCAAAATAACACGACAATTAAGTTCATGGCATAGCTTTTGTACAGATAAAAGACAGAGGGAAAAAGCAGGGGCACAATGAACATCCGTCAATCGCAGCTTGGAAGAGAAATCAACAGTACCGACAATAGTAACTGGGGAATGATCCCCATTAGCAAATCGAGCAATCTTCATAGAGGAAGACAACTAGGAAGACGTAAGAAAACTTCCTTCTCCCGTTAGATGGGTAGAGGATCCGGAGTCAATTATCCATGCATGTTTAGAGGCAGAGATAGAGTGTGCTACTGTACCTGATGTAGTAGCTAGGCTGGCAATAAAGGCAGGAGCACTATTGTTGTCGACAAAGGAAGTGGATTATTACACAAGTTGTCATAGGTTATCATATTCAAAAGCAGTGAATGAGGTTTGTACCCTGCCAGTTTGCTGACCAGATGTGCCTCCAATTGCATCATACAATGCTTCATCATAGGCATTATTGGCATTAGGTTGCATGCCAAACTTTGCCCAACAGCGGTCAGAAGGGTGATTCCGACGTCTACAGTACACACATGTTGGATACCGAGCAGTAGAAGAATCATTGCCACGTCCACGATCGCGTCCACGTCCAGAATCACGACCACGTCCAGATTCGCGACCACGTCCGCGTCCATAGTCACGACCCCGTCCTCGTTGATATTGCTGCCGTCCACTGTATCCCGAGGAGGTATAATGGGCCGTCGTCTCTGTAGATCCGTGGATGATATAGCATTGAATTGGAGCCTCTAGCTCCTGTAGGCGTTTGAAGATGGTCTTAAGGGTAGGCAGAGTAAGCCATCATATACTGATCTTTCATATGCTTAAATTTGGATTCAGTCCAGAAAGAAATATGTAAACCTGCCATTCATCACGTTCGCCCACCTTTTTATCACAACATGCATGCTGAAAATAAGAAGCTCCTCAAACATGCTTGTAAGAAGCCTATAATACTCGATAAGGCTTGAATCTCCTTGAGTAACAGACAGATCCTTGTGTATATGTCAGAAAGATGAGAGTTAGTCATCTTCTGAGAATATGTACGCTCAATATTTTCCCACATCGCCTTTGTAGTGTCTTTGTAAAGAAAATTCACAAGAATGTTTGTATCGACGTTGTTCGTTATCCAAGTGATAACCTGACAATCGTCAACAAAGCATGTTTCATAGTCCTTGTCCGTTTCAATGGGCGGGTCCTTTGTAAGAACATAACTTTTGAGCTGTCCACCGACAAACACTTTGAAGATCAAAATCATAGGACATAATTTTCAGAGCTCTTCAACTTGATAGAAGTGCCCTGTACCATCAAAGAAGTAGGGTACACAGGCTTGATCTTGACAAACGTCATTGTGGCGGCTTAGGTTAAAAAAAAGTGACATAGAGAGTCTATGGTGTCTGAGTCAATCATTAGGTGTCTAATCTGCCATCAAGGAAGGGCGCAAGTCAGTGCTAGTAGCCCGTGGTAACGGCAAAAGGGTGCAAGTCGATGCTAGGGCACGCAAGGAGTGTGAGGCGGCGACGCAAGGGGCACCTAACAGTCCGTGGTAGCGTGCAACATGGTAGCGTGCAGCTCGGTAGTGTGCGAGGCGCGTGGTAGTGGCATAAGGAGCATCGATAGCGTACAACCTGCCTAGCAACGGCATAGGAAGCGCCTGGTGGCGCTTGGGGGGGTCTAGCAGCTCCGCAGGAAGGGCCTAGTAGTGCTCGGGAGGGCCTGGAGGCTAGTATGCCTGGCAGAGGCGCCTGACGACGCTCGACACGCCTGGCGGAGGCGCAAGAAGCGCCTGACAGCGTGAGGGGCGCCTGGTAGCGCTCGACCTGGGGTTGGATGATAACCTAGGGGTGCGAGATCCTCCTGACGGCGCTAGAGTTGGAGGAGTGGTCGTTGGTAGCGGTGGGTTTTTAGGTCAGAACATCGATCTAGGATCGCTTCTCTTATACCTTGTGGAAAGGGATGAGAGAATACTATGAGATGATTATTCAAGAGATTTAGGGGTCCTTATATAGGGTTAAATCCTAGAGAGTTCAAAAGGATAAAATACATAAATACCCTCGTGGGGTTACAATAGAATATGAGGACGCAATCTACTATAATCTCTAACAGCGTGGATGAGTGATGATTATGCTAAGAAATCCAAGGGTCGGATAGGAGTTTGGTGAGAATAAAGATGGAATAAATGGTCAAAGTTAGGTCGTTGAAACATGCTGAACATACTTGGTTCTTGGAGGAAGATGACTGTTCACAATTGCAATATCTAAAAATATCGTATAAAATATATAATAATTATGAAATAAAGTTATTTTAAAAATATGTAAAAACAAAAACGTAGATAATTAAATTATTTTAATTACGTTACAATATATTTTACATATATAAATAATATATATTTTATGATATATAAATAAAATATCAATAATTATATATAATATGCTTTTATAAATAACATTTACATTTTTAATTGAATATTTTAGTACATAAAGTATTACTTTTATAGTTTTTAATTTATATAATATTAAATAAGGTTTATTGGATTTGTTATGTATTTTTATAATTTATTATATATATATATAAACGCATACATGTATATAAATGCTGTTCAATTTTACCTATTTTTAGGGATTTTTGATTTATTTAAAATATTAAATAAGGTTTTATTTTTTAATTTTATTTTATAAATAAATTACAAGATCAAGAAAATAATTTAAAAGTTCTAAATCAATTGAACTGTAAATAAATAGTATGTACATCATAAATTCAATAGCCCAGAAACCCCATTTTCATTAGGGCCAAAAATCAACTTTTTGCAAATGGTCTCCGTTTTCGATGAAACTTCCTTCATTAATCAAAAAATTTTAAATCTTGAACTTTAAAGGTGAGTAGAGTGAAATTGGAGTTCGTATGATGAAGTTATGAGGTTTGGAAGTTGGGAAATTGACAAGTTGGAATCCTAATTTCTTCGCATTTATACACATTGGTATTTTTTTTTATATTTTTTATATTTTGTTACATATTTTTATATATACAATGGTGCAGAGTTTAGTGAAAAACATGTACATATGAATTAAATATAATTATGTTAAGATTTGTATATATAATAAATACATTGAATAATTATTCAATAAGTATAGTTAGTTATTTTTGTATTTTCTTCCTTATCTCCCCTTACTTTATTGTTGTCGACCAAGTCATGCTGACTTGGTCTCGAGAGTTAGGTTATATAAATATATCTTATAGCTATATTTATATTTTCTAACTCATTCTGTATAATATATACATATTTTCAGTATTCTTCTTTTCTTTATTTTTGTTTCTTTATTTTTATTTATGTCTTTTTAATGCATCAAATTGATTTTTTATTCATGAAGGTTACTTTGATAAAAAGTGAATATTAATGCATATTTACATGTATTTGTTAAACAAATACGATAGAAATGATAATGAATCTTGGATTCATCACTGTCGCCTCATGAGATGCACCTCTGTTGAATATACGACCAGTACTTGGTGAAGTCTTCAAGTATCTTAGAATCATATGGACCATATCCATATGTACCTGCCTATGCTGTTCCATGAACTGGCTCACCTTGCACACAACAAAGGATATGTCTGACTTGGTAATAGTAGCATAAAAGAGCTTTCCAACAAGCTCCATGTATCTCCTCATGGAGGGACATATCGATATCGGTATCGGTATCAGTACCATGTCGATACCGATATATCGCCGATATATCAACGATATATCGATCCATATCGCCGACATCGGACCGAGATTGTGCATTTTTGGCCTGTCGATACTCGATATCGACCATATCGGCGATATATCGGTGACCTGTCGATATCGATATATCGCCGATATATCGTCGATATATAGGGATACTGCCTTCCATGTATCTCCTCTTATCTACCTCCTCGGTGTCATCATCATATAATCTCACGCTCAGATCCGTTGGGGTAGTAGCATGCTTGCACCCTGTCATACTTGTCTTTAGTAGAGATCAACCACAAAATTCCTCTGGGTCACCACAAGATCACGCTGGTTCTTGGTGAACTCTAATCCGAGGAAGTAACATAGATTGTCAAGGTCCTTAGTCACAATTGCTCACTTAGGAACACCTTAGCAGCCTGAATGCCTTGCTCATCATTACCCGTGACAATTATGTCATCAACATAAACTAGAATGGCAATTGTACCTCTCTGTTCCCTCTGAACAAAAAGTGAATGATTTGCAGTGGATCGCACAAACCCCCTAGTGTTCTATCAACTCTGAGAGCTTATGGTACCAAGCTCTCGGACTATGCTTCATGCCATAAATCATTGTGTGGAGCTTGCACACCTTTTGAGACTCCCCCTCAGTAACAAACCCTGCTCGTTGCTGCATGTACATCTCATCCTGTAGATCTCTATATAGAAAAGCATTCTTCACATCAAGTTGGTAAAGCGACCAGTCTTGAGTAACAACAAGCAATAGAAGAATGTGCAAGGTCGAATATCTAGCCATCAGTGAGAAGGTATCATGGTTGTCTACCACGTACATCTGGGTAAACCCTTGAGCTACGAGCCTCACCTTGTAGCGATCCACACTGCCATCTACCCGTTGCTTTACTGTAAAGATTTATTTGCACCCTAAAACATACGCACCTGGAGGAGTAGAAACAATGCTCCATGTACCACGAGACTGTAAAGCTGCCATCTCCTCCATGGCAAGTTGCCAGCTACTGTCCTGTACTGGCTCCTGGTATGTTCGTGGGATAGTAAAAGTAGGGAGTTCCACTACAAACCTCTTGTACTCCTTTGAAAGATGATCCAATGAAATATGAGCAGCTAGAGGATAAGTGTCAAATGTATGATGCCGCTTCCATAAGGCAATAGATACGTCATGATCATCTGCCTCTCTGTTCTCTGACGAAGTATCAACTCCTCCTGGATAGTGTCCTGTGCTACAAGCATGTCACCAGGCCATCGGTAAAAACAATGTATTTAGTACATACCTGAGGTATGTTAGATGACGGGGAAGGCACATGAGCAGAAGGTAGAGCAAAGGATATGCAAATTGAAAAATGTGGCAAAAACTGTGCCAGGGTAGACGACGGCGACGGTGGTGGTGAAGGAGGTGACTGTGGCTCTACATGAGCAGGTAGTGGAACAAAAACATATTCATCAAATTCAGAGGTAGACAACCTGTCACCTGCAGGAGAAAAATACATGACATACTCAAAAAATGTAACTTCAACACTCACATAATACTTTCTCTAAACATGATCAAAACATCTATACCCTTTTTGAGTACGAGAATAGCCAACATAAACACATTTGACAACTCTTGAAGAGAGCTTGTCACGACCAAGAGTAAAATTGTGGACAAAGGCCACAGATCCTAGGAGTTAGAGAGAATAGGTCCTTCTCGGGAAACACAATCGAGAAAGGAACCTTTTCTCCAAGAGCCATGGAATGCATGCGGTTCACCAAGTAGCATGCAGTGAGGACCGCATCACCCTATAATGAATGAGGAGCTCGACTCTGAATCAAAAGAGTCCTCATGACATCAAGAAGATGGTGTTTGCATTCAACAACATCGTCCTTTGCACATGGCACCACCTTAAGCGATTTTCTTGCATCTTATCTTCGATGGGAGCTACACCCACTTTCATTATGATGACATCATTTCGAATCCTCTCTTTACGTGTGTGTCCCTACATCCACCTTAGCATTTTCATTTCTGCTACCGTCATTCTCTGCACATGTTGTAAAACTTTCCTTTGATTTTCAAAGGAATTTTCTTATCGTAGAGAACAGTAGAGTCTCCTCTCCACTTTAGCTAACCTGTATTTATTTTGCTTGTAACATCTTCATCAATTTCTCCATCGTATTGCAAAATAGATCCCAAGTATCTAAAAGAATCTTTCTTCTGAATGTTATCATCACCAATCTTAACATCGATTCCTTCACCATTGCTTCCTTTAAAAATACACCTTATATTCAGTTTTAGCTCTTCTTATACGAAACCCTTTAGTCTCCAAAGTATGTCTCCAGACCTCAAGCTTCCCATTTACTCCATCTCTAATCTCATCAATCAAACAATATCATCAACGAATAACGTACACCAAGGTATCCCATCCTGAATGTGAATTGTCAACTCATCTATAATCAAAGTAAAAAGAAATGTACTTAAATTTGAACCTTGATGCAAGCCGGTCTTGATGTTAAAATAGTCAGTATTCCCAAACTGTATTCTTACACGAGATGAATCCCTACCGTACATGTCTTTTATGAGGTTAATATATATGAGATATACTTATCTCTTCTCCAAAACTCCCGACAATATCTCCCCGTGGGACATAATCATAACTTTCTCTAAATCAATAAAAATTATATGGAGGTTCTTCCTTTTAGCTCTGCAAAATCTCCATTGTTCTCCTCAACAAGTGGATGACTTCAATAGTTGAGCGATTTGGCATGAATCTGAATTGATTTTCTTTTACTTGAAAACTTGTCTCAACCTTCTTTCGATCACACGTTCCTAAATTTTTATAGTGTGACTCATCAACTTGATATTTTTATAATTTGAACAATTTTGAATGTCTCATTTGTTCTTATAAAGAGACACCACAGTGCTTCTCCTCCATTCTTCAAGTATTTTCTTGCTTTCCAAATAACATTGACTAAATTTGTAAGCCAAGTCAAACCACGCTCACCTAGAATCCTCCAAACTTCTATATGAATTTCATCAGGTCCTACACCTTTCCCATGTCTCATAATCTTCAAAGCCTTCCTTCCTTTGTATTCATCTTTTCAGAATGAATAATGAAATGATTTAATGACAGTTGCTCAGAACGACTAAACTTCACATAAGCAGAAAAAATATTCTTTATTTCAATTAGAAATGATTTAACGACAATACTGGCTTCATACTTATTTTTTAACAAGAAAATTTAAGAAAATATGGAGAAATCATCTACAACGACTAGATAGGATTGATATCCCTGATGATCAGGAACACGACTAGGACCCCCAAATATCAAAATGAAATAACTCAAATGATTGCCTACTGTAGTGACTCTAGCTATTCAGAAAGAAGGAACGATGGTGCTTCCCAAGTTGGCATGCAACACGCTCTAAGGTGGTATGAGTAGAGATATGAGGGAGGACATGACTTAACTTATGCAGCGGAAGATGTCCAAAACGTAGGTGCTACATGAACGGAGAGACTGATCCAGTAGGAATAGTCGCAACACCAACAAAGGAGGCTGGACTAGTCTGTAAAGCCCTCACTACTCATGGTCACATCTAATCACCCTGCCCGTGAGTATGTCCTGAAACACAAGAGAAGATGGGTCCAATATGGCACAACAATGTAAATCTTTTGTAATCTGACTAATGGACAAAAGATTCATCTGAAATGCTGGTGCATGTATGACATTCTACAAGCGCATCGAGGGGCTAGGACAATCTCCCCTTGATCAACAATGGGTAAATGAACCCCATTTGCAATCACCAATGGGGATAGATTTGTAAGAGCTACTCGATCTCCACACATATGATGAGATGTGCTGTAGTCCATGATCTGGTAAGTTAAATTTGAGCTGCTACACCTAGTAAGTACACAAGTAATACATGAAGAACTCGTAGAGGCTCTAGAAGTGACTGCAACATCTGAAGATCCTGCATCATGTGTAGTCAATGTGGTCATTATCTCTCTTAACCGAGAGTCAATATCATCGAGCCTCGCGTCTTGAGAGGGAGCCATAGTAGTTTCAGTCTGCTCTATTACACGGGCAGATGCATAATACCCATGCTTCTGATAGCATGTCTCCTCAGAATGACCTGGATGGTAGCAATATGTGCAAGGACCATGTTGATGTCCTCCTCCTTGACCACGAGGTCCTCGCCCACGAAACTGTGAAGTACCCCCCTGCCGTGAGAAGTAGCCATCGTAGAGGGGGTTTGAGCCATAGTAGTAGATGAACAAGTGATTCTGCTCAGCCTCTTGTATACTTCCTCCATCAGTGGTATCGTCTCTTTAGTAAGAAGTTAAGTATGTGCTGCATCTTACTTAGAATCAAGAGATGACAGAAAAACCCCTGTTATAGTGGCGTTTCGATATACCTGCTGTTGCTCTGTGCTGATAATAATATGTATAAAGCCATGAAGTCACTCAAACATGCCTCGAAGATGTGAGAAATGGCATGAAGAGGTCGACCATTCTGCTTGGTTGAGAATATGTCATATTGCACCCAAGGTTCATAAATGCGGTATGCGGTATTCATTCGGTCATATGCGGTCTAAAGCGAGTAAGCGGATATACGGGGGAGTATAGGAGGTATATGCGGTTTATAATATTTTAATTTAAGATATTATAAAATAAAATAATAAAATGTGATTATATAAAAAAGTTGATCTAAGAAAACCCAAAATCAGAAATTCCAAATAAGATAATATAAGATATATGTTGGAAGAAGAGAATGAATTGTTTATTCCAGAGAACCCTAGGCTCTCTTATATAGAGAAGGCCTATGGGTAAATTACATAAGATGTATACAAGAAAATAAAAATTGCAGGAAGGGTACATAGAACATAGAAATATCTCTATACTCCCCCTCAAGATGGAGCATAGATGTCAATCATGCTCAGCTTGGAAGTAGCCCTCTGAGTAATGGCTTGGTAAACATGTCGGCAAACTGCTCTCCTGAACTGACACGAGAAGTAGAAATCAAGCCCTTTTGAGTCATATCTCTAGTATAGTGGCAGTCTACCTCAATATGCTTTGTCCTTTTATGGAGTGCATGATCATTACTAATGAATAACGCTGCTTGATTATCACATTGTAACTGCATGTGTAGATGTACATCTATATGCAAATCTTCTGACACATCTCTGTAAACATATTTTATCTATTTATGTAGTTTTTATTATTCTCCATTCTTGTCGTACTCTTTATGTAATTTACCCATAGGCTACTCTCCTATATAAGAGAGCCTAGGGCTGATGAAATAAACAAGTTCTTCTATTTTCCCAACATGGTATCAGAGCAACGGTCCTAGACCGGAGTTCTTGAAACCCTAACCCTAGCCTCACCGTCGAGCCTCCTCCTCTCCGCGCCGCCGACCGATCTCCCCGTGCGTCTTCGACTGTGCTCCGCTCCGCGCGCCCGATTTCACGCGCGCTCCCGTGCGCATCGCCTTGCGCCCCACGCGCTTGCGCTCTGCGTGCTGCGCGCCCCACAGCTTGCGCTCTGCGCTCTGCGTGCCCCACATCTGCGTGCCCCGCCGACCTCTGCAGTACGCTGCACGTACATCTCCAGTGCGTTGCGCGCACATCTCCGGTGCACCCACTCTTGCGCACTCCCTGTGCTCTCCTGCGCGACCTGTCGCGCACTTCTTGTTGAGCGCCCGTAAGGTGTAAATCAGCCTTGCACGTATTTCTAGCACTCACAACTCCAAAGAAATAGGGTTGGTTGCTTGAAGTCTACACATGCAACTAAACCCGTACGTGTTCGTGTAGACAATCATATCTTCAGTCTACTACTCCAGTCCTTTGTTGCCAATATGTCAGAAAGCAAGGCGGATATTCCATCTATAGCCGCCTTTCGAGGTCCAGCACCCATTGTAAAGATGGATGGTACGAACTATGAACTGTGGGCGATGCAGTTCATGAGTATGATGAAGTCAACCGGGAAGAAACACATTCTTACCGAAGAAGAGCCTGCTGAGAAGACTGGAGTTAATGCCTCATGGGAGGCAGATGACGCATATGCCAAAGTATGGTTGTTTGGAACTTTGGCAATTGAGATTGCCAATGATATTCTTCATCAGCCCACGACGAAAGCGATGTGGGATATTCTGGCTGCTACATACTCCCAAGCAAAGAATGAGACGAAGATTCTGCAACTCCAGCTTGGCATCTTCACCATCAAGCAGAACGATCGTCCTCTACACTCACTCTACACATCTCTACGAGGGATGTTTGAGAAGTTGTACAGCTTCATGCCCCTGACTGCCACGCCAGAGCAACAGAAGACCTACCGTAATGCTACCATGGTAGGAGTTTTCCTTACTGCACTTGATCTGGAGTATGAGGCGGCACGGTCCCAGATCTTGGCAGACTCTACCATTCCTCCTATGGAGGAAACCTTTCTCAGACTGAGTCGCATCACCGTCCCCTCTACGGTCACGAATCAGACTGCTTCAGCCATGGCTGCCAACAGAGGTCGAGGAGGTCACCATCCTACCCGTGGCCGTGGCCCTCGTGGTAGAGGAGGCCGAATTCGGCCAACATGTACCTACTGCCAATCGGACTGGACATACTGAAGACACATGCTACTCCAAGCATGGATTTCCTGCATCTGCACGAGTTGCTGAGAAGATAGAGCCTCCATCTGCTGCCTCTTTGGATCAACGCTTTGATGATCGTGTTGCCCATCTAAGGGGCATTATTCCTCCATCTGGACCAGCACTCACTACTGAGAACCAATCTGATGTTGCCGCACCTGCCTCTGCTTCTACCAGTACATCAAGTCGTACATATGCATTTACTAGTAGTGGATCAGATACTTTAGCGTGGATTATGGACTCTGGCGCCACACATCATCTATGTGGTGATCAAAGTCTACTTACAGGGTACAGACAGATCCCTCCAGGTAGAACAGTGATCATTGCTAATGGCACACATTCCCCAATTACTGGTCAGGGGGAGATTAGACTGACATCATCTATGCAGCTCAAGAATGTGTTACATGCACCTGATTTTTCAATGAATCTCTTGTCTGTCAGTCAAATTACAAAGGATTTACAGTGTCGGGCTATTTTTGATCCATCTTCTCTTGTTTTTCAGGACATCCTTACGGGCAACGTGATTGGGCGTGGCTATGAGCAAGGAGGCCTATATCGTCTTAGTCAGACTCCCTTTGCTGGAACCTCATCTCTACCTAATGGTCCCGTCTCTCCTATTCTATGGCACATGCACTTTGGACATCTACCGCTTCAGAAATTGCGTCATGTGTTATCACAGGTTTCACCTCACATGTCTATTCAATGTGAGGCTTGTCAGTTGGGAAAGCATCATCGTTCAACCTTTCCCAGTCGTCAGTGTCGGAGTAGTACCTCCAAGTTTGAGTTGTTTCACGTCGATATTTGGGGTCCGAGTCGTGTTCCTGATCATCAGGGACACAGATTTTATATAGTTATTGTTGATGATTTCTCTCGTGTTTCATGGGTATTTTTGTTGAAGAATAAATCTGAAGCAGGGAATATTATCATCAATTTTCTGAATGAGATTCGTAATGTTTTTTCTGCATCTGTTAAAATTGTGAGAAGTGATAATGCCCTGGAATTGTGTACTCATGCTCTATCCAGTTATTTTTCATCCCAAGGAATCGTCCACAAGATATCTTGTGCTTATACCTCCCAACAGAATGGGGTTGCCGAAAGGAAGCATCATCATTTATTGGATGTGACCAGGTCGCTCCTTATACAGAGTCATGCCCCTCATTCTTTCTGGGGTGACGCTGTTCTTACAGCATGTTACCTAATCAATCGTATGCCGTCATCGGTTTTAGGTGAGAAGATTCCCTTCTCACTTATCTTCCCTGGAAAAGAATTATTCTCTCTTACTCCACGTATGTTCAGTTCGGTTGCGTTTGTCCACCAGTTGTCTCCTGGGACTGACAAGCTCTCTCTTAGGGCTGTCAAGTGTGTCTTCGTTGGGTACTCTAGAACTCAGAAGGGGTACAAGTGTTATGATCCTCTGCGCAGGCGATACCTTGTTAGTGCAGATGTTACATTTTTTGAATCTATTATGTATTTCTCTGCCTCTGGTGATCATTTGATATTCCCTGCTAATAATAATAACAATGATGCCATTTACATGTCACCACCACCACCACTATCCCTACCACCTGTCACTATACCAGTTTCTCCTTTACCATTCCATTATACCCGCAGGCCTGCTCCAGCTCATGGTCATGACTCATCAACTAGCTCGCTTGAGGTATGTTCTGAAGATACTACTATTGATGGATTTAATGATGTTTCTGAGCAGGATGTGTTGCAGAGGACAGACGAGGACACAACTGACTTAGATGTTCCTATTGCTATGCGCAAGTCGAAGCGAAGCTGTGCCAAATATCCGTTAGCAGCTTCTGTATCATTCGAACGACTATCTGGATATTTCAGGAACTTTTGTAGTTGCCTTGTCAGCTGTAGATATTCCACGGAGTTACCAAGACGCTCTAAAAGATAGTAGATGGTGTCTAGCGATGGAGGAAGAAATGACAACACTCCAATCTAGAGGAACTTGGAGTCTGTTTCCTATACCTACTGATGTGTCACCTGTGAGTTGCAAGTGGGTATTTACAATCAAGCAGAATGCGGATGGCAGTATTGACAGGTACAAGGCTCGCCTTGTTGCTCGTGGCTTTACACAAACATACGGGGTGGACTACCTTGATACTTTTTCGCCAGTGGCCCGCCATTCTACTCTACGGATCTTGCTATCAGTTGCGGTTACTCGTGAGTGGCCTATGTATCAGTTGGATGTCAAGAATGCATTCTTATACGGTGATCTCCAGGAGGAAGTCTACATGCAACAACCACCTGGGTTTACTGTTGAGGGGGAGTGTTCGAAGGTGTGTAGACTTCATAAGGCTATCTATGGCCTTAAACAGAGCCCTAGAGCGTGGTTTCAGAAGCTCTCAGACCTCTTTGAAAAACAGGGATACAAACGATCTAATGCTGATCATTCCTTGTTTGTACAAAAGACTTCCAGAGGCACCATTGCAATCATGATCTATGTAGATGACATCTTAATTACAGGTGATGATGTACAAGGAATAAAGGAGGCAAAAGAGATGCTGGGACGTGAATTTGTTACTAAGGACCTTGGGGTTCTTAGATATTTTATGGGACTGGAGTTCGCCAGAAATCCGTATGGGCTAGTAATGTCTCAGAGAAAGTATGTTACTGACCTGTTGAGTGAAACAAGAATGCTTGGCTGCCTATGAAGCTATATGATGATGATACGGAGGAGGTGGATAAGAGAAGATACAAAGAACTGGTGGGCAAACTTCTGTATATCAATATCACTAGGCCCGACATATCCTTTGCAGTGAGTCGAGTGAGCCAGTTCATGGAGCAACCACGCCAGGTTCATATGGATTCTATACACATGATACTCAGATACCTTAAGTCTTCTCCAGGTGCGGGTTTGCTGTTCAAGAAGGGTAAAGCGATCTCTATCTCAGCTTGTGCAGATGCAGACTATGCAGGGTGTCCCAAGGACAGAAAATCTACGTCGGGGTTTGCTGTATACATTGGAGATTCCCTAATCTCATGGAAGAGCAAGAAGCAAATCGTGGTAGCGCGATCTAGTGCTGAGTCTGAATATAGGGCTATGGCCCAAGTTAGCACAGAAATGATGTGGGTAAAAGATGTGCTTACAGATTTACATATAGATGTTCCACTTCCTATGGCATTAGAGTGTGACAATCAGGCGGCCTTGTTCATTGCAAACAATCCAGCATTCCATGAACGAACCAAGCACACTGAGGTTGATTGCCACTTTATCCGTGACATGATCCAGAAGGGATTCATTGCTACATCCCATGTTAGTTCAGAAAATCAAACAGCAGATATCTTTACCAAGGCATTACTGCGAGGCCCGTTTCAGAAGTGTGCGTCCAAGCTGAGCATGATTGATATCTATGCTCCATCTTGAGGGGGAGTGTAAACATATATTATCTATTTATGTAGTTTTTATTATTCTTCATTCCTGTCGTACTCTTTATGTAATTTACCCATAGGCTACTCTCCTATATAAGAGAGCCTAGGGCTGATGGAATAAACAAGTTCTTCTATTTTTCCAACAATCTCTAACCCACATCATCTCTATACTTGCTTGTGCCATGGCCCTATGCTCAGATTCTGCACTAGATCTAGCCACCAATGTTTGTTTCTTGCTTTTCCAAGAAACTAAAGAGCTACCAACAAATACTGCAAAATATGAAGTAGACTTCCGATCCTTAGGGCATCCTGTATAGTCTGCATCAACACATGCAGAAACAAAAAGGTTAGTTTCTTTCCTGAATAGTAGTCCTGCACCTGTAGAAGACTTTAGATATCTCAATATCATGTATCTGACATGCATATGTACTTTTTTGGGTTGTTCCATGAACTGACCCACCTGACTCATGCAAAAGAGATATCGGGTCTAGTTATAGTAATATAGAGAAGCTTTCCCACCATCTCTTTATATCTTCTCCTGTCAACCTCATCTGTATCATCATCATATAACTTCATCCTGGGATCCATAGGAGTAGTCAAGGGTCGACACCCGATCATGCCCGTTTCAACAAGCATGTCTGTAATGTACTTTCTTTGAGTCATCACAAGACCCTGCACATTCCTAGCAAACTCCAACCCTAGAAAATATCGTACAGTGTCAAGATCCTTAGTAACAAGCTGATGACCCAAAAATGCTTTTTCCAACTTTATCCCCTACATATCATCTCCAGTAACAAGTATATCATCACATAAACCATGATAACAACAATATCTTTGGGAGTCTTCTGTACAAACAAAGAATGATCCGCATTTGATCTTTTGAACCCTTGCCTTTCAATTAGGTCAGAAAGTTTGTGAAACCATGCCTGCGGGCTTTGCTTAAGGCTATATATTTCCTAGTGAAGTGTACACACCATCTGACTCTCCCCCTCAGCAACAAACCGCTGAGACTGCTGCATTACTTCTTCCTGCAGATTCCCATACAAAAAGGCATTCTTAACATCAAGCTGAAACAAGGGTCAATCACGTACCACAACAACTGAAAGGAGGACATGTAGAGTCGAGTGACGCGCGATTTTAGAGAATGTACCCATATAATCCATGCCATATGTTTGAGGGAACCTTGTACCACCAGCCATGCCTTGTAACGGTCAAGGCTACTATCTGCATGATATTTGACAGTAAATACCCATTTACAACTGACAATAGATGCTCTTGGGGGAGCAGAGACCAAGCTTCAGGTACCCCGCGACTGTAGAACAACCATTTCCTCCTCTATGGCTGAACGCCTGTAGCTATCCTTTAAGGCATTCTGATAGTTTCGTGGTATATCCACGGTAGATAGGGAAACAACAAACTTTTGAATTTCCCCAGTGAGACAATGAAAGGAAACATGTGAAGCAAGCGTGTATGAAACACATTTACGCTTTTGCTTCCGTAATACATTCAGATCATCGAAAACAGTACTCGCCGGTATGTTAAGCTCCTGCAAAGATCCTTGCACTGGCACATCTTCAGACCCATCGTTAGTAAAATTATCTGGACAAACCTGAGGCATGCTGAATGGTTGACGAGTACCATGAGCAGGGATAGCCGACGGGTATAGAATTGCGGTAAATGTGAAACTGGTGGTGATGGTGGTGAAGCAACAAGAACTGGAATGATAGAGGACGAACTCAAAGGAGGAGGTGGCACATAAACCTCATCACCAGATGTAGATGAAGCCCAACTTGTCACCTGTAGGAGAGAAAAACTTCACATACTCAAAAAAGGTGACATTAGCACTGACGCAATATTTCATGTTCAAAGGATCATAGCATCGGTAACCCTTCTGAGTCTGAGAGTACCCAACAAACACACATTTGATAACCCTAGGTGAGAGCTTGTCAAGTCCCAGAGTCAGCTGGTGGACAAAAGCAACAGAGCCAAAGACACGAGGAGTGAGCGAGAACAACTACTTGTTAGGAAAAACAATGGAAAGAGGAACTTTCTCATGTAAGACAGAAGATGGCATGCGATTCATCAGATAACATGCCGTAAGGATGACATCACCCCAAAAAGGAATGTGGAGCACGACTCTGAATAAATAGAGTCCGAGCGGTATCAAGAAGATGACAATGCTTTCTCTCTGCACGTCATTATGTTGAGACATGTAAACACAGGTTGTTTGATGGATAATGCCTCAAGACAAGAGGAAATGTGAAAGAGTGCGAGTACATAATTTCAAAGCATTATCCGTTCTCTGAAATTTCAATATAGAAGGAAAAAAATTATGCACTTCATTTATAATATTTTTGATCACATCCCCTACTTCAGATTTATTCTTCAACAAAAACACCCATGACAACCGAGAAAAGTCATCAACAACTAGGTAAAACCTGTGTCCTTAGTGATCAGGGACACGACTCGGACCTCACATGTCAACATGAAGTAATTTAAAAGTGGAGCTATTGCTTCGATACTGATGACTAAGGAAAGCAGATCGGTGATGCTTCCCCAACTGACATGCTTAACATTGAAAAGAAGAACCAGGTGAAATCTACAACAAGACATGACACATCTTCTGAAGAGGGAGGTAGCCCAAGTGTAGGTGCCATGTAAAGAGAGAGACTAGTCCACTTGACTGAGAGGAGATGCCATCATAGGGAGTTTGGACTAGGCGATAAAGACCATCCTGCGCATGGCCACAACAAATCACCATGCCCGTAAGAATGTCCTGAAAAATAAGAGATGATGGGTCAAAAATAGTGCGCCAATACAAATCCTTCGTAATTTGACTGGTAGATAATAAATTCATCAAAAAATCTGAAGCATGCTATACATTCTGTAGGTACATAGAAGGCGTCAACCTTGATCTCCCCCTTTCCGATGATGGGGGAATGGGTCCCATCTGCTATCACTACAGTCCTCCCCAGTGGAACCGCCCTATAGGATGTAAGTTTATCTTTGTCTCTGCAAAGATAATGTGTCGCACTGGAGTCCATAATCCATTCTGAAACGTCAGACCATGACAGGAAGTAAAAGCACAAGCACTACTTGAGGTGCTAGCAGTGGCTGGCGAACTGGCAGATGTTGAAGTAGCTATATCAGAGTTTCCTCCCAGAGAGCCTGTAGAGACGAAAGGCATGATATTTCGTATTTGGCAACACGTTCTTCAAACCTCTGGTCAGAAGCAGGTGTCGGTGGAGCTGCAGCATGCTCAGCTATACGTGCTGATGTCGGAAAACTCTGTGTGACCTGGGCAATGACAGAATGTGCAGAGCTGATGGATGTGGCTGCCTCTACCGCGAGGCCCACGACCATGAAACGAAGAAGAGGCTTCTCTGCCTCGGGAGGCTGCCATCGCTGAAGGAGGCTGAGTAGTAGTAGATGGGACTGTAATCTAGCTAAGCCCGTGGTATGCTTCCTCCATTGGAGGAATAGTAGCATCCACAAGAATTTGCGAGCGAGCAACATCATATTCAGGGTCAAGTGCTGCAAGTAAGACCCCTACCATGGTAGCGTTTCGAAAAGTCTTCTGCTGCTCGGGCGTCGCCGTAAGGGGATTGATGATGTAGAGCTTCTCAAAACATGCCTCGCAAAGATGTATGCAATGTATGAAGAGGCTGCACGTTCTGCTTGACAGTAAATATGCCATGCTGAAGTTGAAGGATCTTGGTTTCGTTTCGCACCTGCGACTATGTTGCGGCAAGGATGTCCCACATCGCCTTAACAGTGGCCTGATGGAGTACATCATAAGCAATCTCCATCATCAGTGTACCTGAAAGGCAAACATTGACATACGAATCACCGACCTCCCGTGAGGTAACCCCAGTTTTCTCCGCCGGCTCTTCTTCGGTAATAATGTGCTTCTTACCATTTGACTTTACGAGACTCATGAACTAGAGCTCATAGTTCGTCCCATCCATATTGACAATGGGCGTTGGACCTTTGAAAGCGCTTATGGAGGGCATATCGACCTTGTTTTCGGACATCTTGCCGGAGATATAGAACTAGGTTTTTGTAGACCATGAAATGAATATCTATACCAACATGTGATGATTTGAGGGCATATGTAGACTTATGCTCTCAAACCCATAGGCCAAGAGATGACGAGAGAGGGAGAAAGAGGGGGCGACAGCAAGAGGGGGAAGGGGGGGGGGACGAGAGAGGGAAAGGGGGGGGGGGCAACAACGACGAGAGAGAGGGAAAGGGTGGGGGGGGGGGGTGAGGCGACGAGGAAGTGACGGGGCGGGTGGCGGTGGGAGAGGAGAGAGGTGGTGGGCAGCTAGGGTTTGGGGTAGGGTTTAGGTTGCCTCTAATACCATGTTGGAAGAAGAGAATGAATTGTTTATTCCAAAGAACCCTAGGCTCTCTTATATAGAGAAGGCATATGGGTAAATTACATAAGATGGATACAAGAAAATAAAAATCGCATTAAGGATACATAGAACATAGAAATATCTCTACAATATATAAGTATGATATTATAAATTGATTATTTTTAGTTTGTATTTAGAATTTAATGCATATATATACATATAGAAATTTGAATTCAACATGGAACACGTAAATTCTATAAGAAAACTTTTAATGCATACGTAGATCCTATAGATAACAAAAGCTAAAGAATAATCATAGATATACAAATCGTACACCCAAAATTATATACGTATATATCTCCGGGTGAGAAAACTTGTTGACAAAAAATGGGGAAAAATTGTATTTTCATATAAAGTTTATTAGAAGCACGAAAATGTAAAGTGCCAGTTAGTTAACTATTTCATGCTTGATTTGAAGAATTAGAATGACTTTCATTAGATAGAAAATTCAAAAAGCAATAAACAATTCTAAGTGTTGAGAACAATGGAAAAATGGATATGAGAAAAAAAATCCTAAATTATATTATGAAATGTATTATATTCGAGAATAATGAAAAGATGCATCAACGTAAATGATGATACAAGAGTTGCTCGAAAAAATTCGAATTAATGTGTCATCAACATGCCATGGATTAGCATGAATCCTATCAGATATGCGGCCGCATACACCACATATTCAGACCGCATATGCTTTTTGACCACATATTGTCGCATATGGCATATGCGCTTCGGTCAAGGGACCGAATACGCATATGCGGACACATATGCGGCCTCATGGACCACATTTTTGAACACTGACTGCACCTAGAGGATCTTGCTCTCATTCTTCGCTTGACTTAAGTGGCCCACATGGCCTTGGCCTTGGGTTGATTTACAATATCATTTGCAATATATGTGGTGAGTGTCCTGGAGAGCCAAATACGAGCATATGCATTGTTGCTTCCATGAAGCATGTTCCTCAGTCTTATCTGCTGGTTCTAGATTTGGCAAAATATGTTCTTTGTTGCTACACTGCATGAGAGTGAGAAACTGCATGGACCATAACTCATAATTGGTCTCATTCATCTTTACTATGGCGGGCGGGCCCTAGAAAACACCAGTTGAAGAAAACACCTCACCCTTGCTTTCTGACATGATGAAAAAGAGAGACTATGACGGAACTCGACTGGGGATAGATTTTCAAGGATGATGTCTATACGATCATATAAAGGATCGGGCTTACGTGTAGACTCATACATCCATCCTCGATGCTTGCTAGAGCCGGAAAACACAATTTACATGTATGAAATCATGTATTCCGGCCAAAATCAAACCAAATCAGACTAAAAAATGTCCTAGGAGGGCTGGAAAATGCCCTAGAATCGTGGATGTGATGCGCGTCGGCATTGGATGCGGCAACAGAAGGATGCTGTAGCACTGGCAATGACCCTCGGGGTTGGCGACCTTAGCAGCACCCCTCGAAGGGAGGAGGCAACATTGGGGGGGGGGCTGACAGTGCTGGTAGCACCCCTCAACGTTGATGATGGCGTCAAGGACCGGCGGAAGCGTTGGTTGCGCCCCAAGGGCTGATAACGATGCTGAGAAAAAAAGAAAGCGAGAGGGCTGCTGGTGGGGTACAGATTAGGTCAGGCTTTGGTCTACGATCGTCGCTCTGATACCACGTGAAAGGAATAGAATCGCTTGCATTCATAGAACCCTAGGGCTCTCTTATATAGGAGAAAAGCAATGGGTAAATTAAATAAGAGGTACAAAGAAGAAATTGAAATGAGAAATAAACACCAATAGATAAAAATTTCTCAACACCAATAAGAGTTTCCCAAATAGAACACAGATATATTACTTTGCATTAAGCAGAAGAGATTAGTTGTGTTGCAAATTGCAACTTGCAAAGACTGCAAAATAATCCCACGAGAGAGTTTGACAACCCAACATTGCTTGTTAATCATGGATGTGAAAATAAAAGGTCTGATAAAGAAAAGGAGTGTTTTCAAAATCACTAGAACTAGATGGCGAGCTTCACAGATAAGGTTTTAGAAGACTTTTTTTTTATGAAAAGAGGGTGATATCCCTGTGCGGGATACCCCGCGACGCCTATTATATCAAGTAAAAATTATGAACTTTACATAGTGAGCCAGAGGCGATGTAGAGAATTTAAATGCCCGACCACATTTTCATAGTGAAACATGTGATTGTTGAAGATAACTCCATTTCTAGCAACCCAAATGCACCACAACACCGCGAAAGGCCTGGAGCAATCTGCGTGCGAGTTGCTCCCCATTTGTCTGACAGAGTTCCAGAAGTCCTCCAAGCAACCAGTCGCCACCCATTCACATCCAGCCTCACTCCAAACCCGTATCGATGCGGGACATTTGAAGAACAAGTGGTCGGAATCTTCCAGCACGTCGTGGCATCGGTCGCACGATGTGTCATCCAAGTGGAACAATCTACTCCTCCTCGCCTTGTCCAGAAGACTTATGTTGGGATTGTAACGGAAGTGCAAACGAGATGTGGGAGGCGACGACATCTTGTATCAGAAGGGTAGCTAAAGAGATATTAGGCGAGTCAAATTGAGGAGCTCCAGGAAAAAAATAGGCTTTGTGGAGTGGAGAGGTTGAAGAGAAGCTCAAAATTAAAAGAGCTTGCTTCAAAGTTATGTCTAAGGATAGAACAAAAGAAACTGTCACAAATTACAAAATAGCAAAGAAGGAAGCAAGGAAGGCTGTAAGCGAAGTTAAGTCAAAAGCTTATGAAGTTTTGTACGAAAATCTTGATTGTAAAAAGGGTCAAGATGATATATTTAGGTTGGCCAAAGCAAGAGAAAGAAAGACCAAAGACCTTTCTCAAGTGAGATGCATTAATGATGAGGAAGGTCACATGTTTGTTACTTAGATGGATAAACAAACTAGATAGAAGCAACATTTCCATAAGCTTTTCAATTGGGAAAGGAAATAGATAGGTAACTTTAGGAGATCTAGCTATTAGTGAAAGATACTTGAATCGTGCAAGCTATAGACGAGTACAAAGGAAATAAGGAGGCTTTGAAGGTTATGAGACTTGGGAAAGGTGTATGACCTGATGACATTCCTATAGAAGTATGGATAGTTTTAAGTGATCATGGTTTGACTTGGCTTACAAATTTATTCAATATTATTTGGCGAAGCAAGAAAATGCCTGAAGATTAGAGAAGAAGCATCATGGTGCCTCGTTATAAGAACAAATGAGACATTCAAAATTGTTCAAATTACAGAGGCATCTAACCGATGAGTCACACTATGAAAATTTGGAAACATGTGGTCGAAGGAAGGTTGAGACAAGTTTTTAATATAAAAGAAAATCAATTGGGATTCATGCCAGATCGCTCAACTTTTCAAGCCATCCACTTGCTGAGGAGAACAATGGAGATTTATAGAGGTAAAAGGAAGAGACTCTATATGATTTTTATTGATTATGAGAAGTCTTATGATTCTATCTCACGACAGATATTGCTGAGAGTTTTGGAGAAGAGATGGAAAAGAGACAAGTACATGTCCTATACATTAACCTCATAAAGAATATTTATGATAGGACTACATCTTGTGTTAGAATCCAGTCTATGAAGACTGATTATTTTGACATCAACATTGGTCTGCATCAAGGTTCGACTTTAAGTCCAGTTCCTTTTTACTTTGATTATAGATGGGTTTACAAGTCACATTCAGGATGAGATACCTTCGTTGATGATATTGTGTTGATTGATGAGACTAGAGATGCAGTAAATGAGAAAGCTTGAGATATGAAGGCATGCTTTGGAGATTTAAGGACTTCGTTTAAGTAGGGCTGTGCTTGAATACATGGAGTGTACTTTTGATGGAAGCAATGGTGAAGGAATCAAGGTGATGATTGGTGACGACAAAATTCAGAAGAGAGATTCTTTTGATACTTGGGATCTATGTCGCAACATGATGGGGAAATTGATGGAGATGCTACTGACAGAATAAATGCCGGTTGGGTAGAGGAGCCTCTACTATTCTTTGTGATGCTAAAATTCCGTTGAAAATCAAATGAAAGTTTTACAAAGCCACCGTGAAACCTTCTATTATGCTCTATGGATCTGAATGTTGGCTTGTGCACCATAGGCGTACGGAGAGAATGACAGTAGTAGAAATGAAAATACTAAGGTAGATGTGTGGACACACACACACACACACACACGTAAAGATCGCATTTGGAATTGTGCAATCGGAAGGAAAGTTAGTGTAGCTCCGATCGAGGATAAGATGCGAGAAAACCGCTGAAGGTTGTTTGGTCATTTGCAAAGGAGATCAACTACTGCATTAATCAGGAGATGCGAGTTTTGGGATGTTGAGCCGGCTAGGAGAAGGCAAGGAAGGCCCAAGAAGTGTTGGAATGAGACTATACGAATAGATCTTAGTTTTTTGGATCTAAGTCTGAGATTGATCCAAGATAGATTTGAATGGAGGCAAAGAATCTATGTAGGCGACCCTACTTAATGTGGGAAATGGCTTTGTTGTTGTTGTTTTAGAAGGAAAAAAAGGGATGATGAGCAAGCACAAATACCACTGTAGACAGCTGCAATCATACCATGTGAAGAAAAAAAAACTGAGAACCTAATTTATCATTGGATTCTGTGCCTCTTTATATACAAGAGGGAGAAGGAAAGTTATACAAATTCATAATAAAAGAAACGAACCTCTTTCTCTCAACGTGCTTAAATTATGCACATATATTTAGTAATTGCAGTATGTATTATTGATATATTATGAAACTAACTTTACTAGCACTGTCATTTACCTCTTGGCTTTAGATGGCATCAGAGAGATGGAAATAGATGCGTTGCTAATTGAGCGAGGTGATATTATTAAGGTTCTCCCTGGTTCTAAAGTTCCTGTTGATGGCACCGTAGTTTGGGGCACAAGCTATGTTAATGAAAGCATGGTCACGGGTGAATCTAGACCTACATTGAAGGCGGTTTCCTCCCCAGTCATTGGAGGCACTATTAATTTACATGGTGTTCTTCATGTACAAGCCCTCAAAGTAGGAGGAGATACTGTACTCAACCAAATAATTACCCTCGTGGAAACTGCCCAGATGTCAAAAGCTCCCATCCAAAAATTTGCTGATTTTGTAAGTATCGTCAAATTATTAGTATGTTGTGGACAATGCTTATCAGATGATTTTCCATCTCTTTTCCAACTGTAGTTTTTTTTAATTTCCATTTTCAGCGTCGTTTCAGTTTTAACTTATTAACATGTCAGTTTTAACTTATTAACATGCCGATTTTTTCCTTGTCTTTTTTTACCAACTTAGGACATTTCGGTGTATTATTTTCTAATTTTTATTCAACTTGTTATGTGTTGTAACTGGCTGTAATGGATCTTTAGGGCTGAGTTACTTATTCCCAAGCCTATAGAATGTAACATCTTCCAAGTAACAAATACTAACAACTACAATTAATCTAAATAGGAGTAGAAAATAGAACTCTAAATTCTTCATGTCAGGACCTTAGACCTCTATTCAAGGAAACATTACAATGGCAAACCATAGGAAATAACGATACTGTACTGAAGTCCGAATAACAAATGCTAATAACAATCAATTTAAAGACACCTTAAGATGTAGCATGTATGTTGATATTGCTTAGCTGGTAAGCACAATGGTCAAATGCAGTCTTGGAAAGAGCTGTGATAAACATGTTGGCGAGCTGGTCTTAATAAAATCATGAGAAGTATAATTAGATCTATTGAATGGTACCATGATCAAATGCAGTCTTAGGAGACCGTGATAAACATACGAGCAAGCTTTTCTTAAATAAAAAATGATAGTATAATTGTATCTATTGAGGGGAGAGGGATGGTGATGGCATGGGCCATTTGCAAGGGAGGCAATAAGCTTGGTACTTTGTAGGAGGTGGTAGGGCTATCTCTGGGGTGGTAGCAGTCAGAGGCAGTTTCAGAGGGTCTGTGAGGATGTGGCAAAGGAAGCAACACAAGGAGAGGAATCAGAGGTGGCAAAGTGATTAGCGGGGAATGTGGTGCAGATAGTGACTAATGTCGGGAAAATATTCACCGGAAGGAGAAGAATGTAAGGAGATGCTGGGTGGGAGATCAAATGGGAGTTGTTCAAGCTCCAGTGGTGATGCCTGTATTCCATGGGTGAAATCTAAGCGTGACATCACTTTAGGGAGAGTCTTGAGATGTGGGGGACGTGGTCATGTGGCTCGATCTTGTAAAAACTCTATTCCTTTGCGTTCGTTGTGGAAAGACTGATCATAACTAGTGGAAATGTGTTGTAAAAGGGATCTTGCAGAGATGCTCTACGCTGTAATGGTCGGATTCACATATCAAAGTGTCTTCAAGTTACGAAGATGGGAATTGGTATGTTGCTTTGGCAGATATTACATGGATGTGGTGTACGGGAGGTCTATTGATCTGCACTCATGGGCTTATGATGACCGAGTCGACAAAGTTAATTGGAAAAGGACAATTGCCTCACGTGGGAGGTGAGATATGATGTCGATGGTCGTTCTTCCATGACGGTTTCTCTGATGTCTTCCTGTTAGAAAATAGAGAATGCGTAAGAGAAACATGGAAAGAGATAAAGAACAATAAGAACAACGAGATTTACGTGGAACCCTACTCCCTAAGGAGCAGATGAAACCACGGGAGAAGGCCTCAAAGGGCCAGGTTTGTCTATTGACTTTCTCAATGGTTACAGGAGGCATGAGGCTCCTTATATAGCCTCCACAGAGCCTCCAAGTCCCACCACTGGTAGATGTGGGACTAAACATATGGATGGGGTAAATGGATCTCTCCAATCCATTTACCCTCTTACAACTCATGGCGCACAAATACTCCAACACTCCCCTCAAGGTGGAGCATGCAATGCTCAACTTTGACAAACAGAAAGAAACTCAATTCACGCTACAGGACACTACGAATAATATCAACTCAACGCACACAACTGTCGGCTACTGTCGAGGTCGTTGCTTCTCATGTTGTGCAGGTGAGGAGGACGGACGGGATGGAGTGTGAGTCAAACTTAGGACTCGAAATCTGACCATCGAGTCTGAAACTGCTCCCTGGAGTCTCTTTGTCGGAGAACTTGGTCTCTCCCATATGGCTCAGTGAATGGTACTCTACTCTGGAATCCCTATGATACCACATGAAACCCTTGCCCTCAACGGCATAGGGAATGGTCCACTGCTTTGGAGTCCCTATGGCTCACATGAAAACTCTGGCCAACAACAAAAAGAAGAAGATGGGAACCACGAAACTGAAGATGGTACACATGTGCACATCGAACTGGAGACTCGGAAAATATCTGAACGTCGAGTCTGATAAAGTCTCTGTAGAGTTTGAAAGTTGACTGGTCTGGAAATCTGAATCTGAACTCAAATCTGGAACAAGACTTGCGACTCTACGCAACACTCCCCCTTTCTCCTATACTTGTCGGAAAATGACATCGACAAAATTGGGAGAAAACAAGATAATACATAAATATAGGGAGAAAATAAAACATCTCAACATCTCAAATGCCGATATATTTTTTCCGGCTTCTCATTTTTTTAACTAAGCCGTTCACCATTTTTTAACGGCTATTCAAATCTTTTTTTTTGAAACACGATTTTTTTAATGTATTTGTATGCGCCTTTTTTAAACACTTTTTTTGAAACAGAATATGCAACCCCCTTTTCTCCCTCTCTCTCTTTCTTTATTTTTAAAATCAGACCAATGTCTCTCCCTTTTTTTTCTTGAGAGCCCTCATGGGCACGTAATCCAGCCGAAGCCCCTTTGGGCTTTTTCTAATAACAAAACATTTTTTTTGTATAAAGGGCATGGGCCCGCTCGAGCTTTAAAGGAAAGCTGTCGCCCGCGCCTTTAGGGTTCCCAACCCTCACGTGAATGGAGCGAGGAATCGCGCCGCCTGGGCAGGGGTGGGGAGGGGGAGCGTCGCGATGGGGTGATCTCTTACACCTGGCTGGGAGATGGGGAAGGACGCAACTTGTGCCTGAGATGTGCGGCGCTGCATCGCCTGAGACGGTGGTCACCGTTGGGAGGGAGACGCAGCGCACGGTGGCGCTGTTCGGCTCCGAGGAAGGAGGCTTCTTTGATCTGTGGGCTGGGGTTGCCTTCACAGCTTGGCACGCGGTTGCACGAGATGCGCCTGATGGAGGATGATACGGATCGCACTAGGGCTCTGCCTGGCTAGGAGGCACCACGATCGAAGTGCCGTCGCCGATCGCCTGTGAGCCCAGGAAGAGGGGCCTGCGAGCCGATCTGGAGTCGCGCGTACAACCTGGAGTCGATCGCCTGCACGTCCAGAAAGAGCCGATCTGGAGACGCGCGCACAACTTGGGTGGGTTTTGCATCTCATGCGGCTTGGTGCTTGGCTGGGAACATCGCTTCTGGAAACTTGGAGTACGGCGATTCTGAACATCACATTTGAACCATGCTGCTGGGAGCTTGCATCAGGCTCTTGGCTTGCTAAGGTTTCAGAAAATCCGCCAAACATAAACATGAACAGATCTCCGCCAGAACATATTGTGAGAGCCGAGAATGCTTTGTTATATTATTCCATGGAGCCCTAGGGTCTCTTATATAGAGAGAAAACCCTTGGGTAAATTACATAGATGTTCATAAGATAAATAAGAAATACACAACGGTATATCACAACATAACGTAAACGTCTACAACATCTACACTCTCCCTCAAGATGGAGCATAGATATCAATCATGCTCAGCTTGGAAGAACATCTTTGGAAAGGTCCTCTGAGCAATGGCTTGGTAAATATATCTGCAGTCTGGTTTTCTGAACTAACATGTGAAGTGGAAATCAAGCCCTTTTGGATCATGTCTCTAGTGTAGTGACAATCTACCTCGATGTGTTTTGTTCTCTCATGAAAAGCTGGATTATTTGCAATGAACAACGTTGCCTGGTTGTCACATTGAAGCTGCATGGGTAAAGAGACATTTATATTCAAATCTTTCAAGACCGCTTGAACCCACATCATTTCAGCGCTCGCTTGTGCCATGGCTCTATATTCGGATTCGGCACTAGATCTTGCCACAACTGTCTGTTTCTTGCTTTTCCAAGAAACCAAAGAACTTCCTATGAAGATAGCAAATCCTGACGTAGATTTACGATCCTTTGGACATCCCGCATAGTCTGTGTCTGCACAAGCTGAAATAGACAGATCTGTGTCTTTTCTAAATAACAAACCTGTGCCTGGGGAAGACTTCAGATGTCTCAATATCATATACAAGGCTTCCATATGAACTTGCCTGGGCTGCTCCATAAATTGACTCACCTGGTTTACTGCATAGGCAATATCCGGACGAGTTATGGTGATGTATAGAAGCTTACCCACCATCTCTCTGTATCTTCTTTTGTCCACCTCTTCGGTATCATTGTCATAAAGCCTCATACTTGGGTCCATAGGTGTGCTCGACGGTCTGCATCCAGCCATTCCTGTTTCCACAAGCAAGTCTGTGACATATTTTCTTTGAGTCATCACCATTCCTTGTGCATTTCTTGCAAACTCTATCCCCAGAAAATATCGTATCGTGCCTAGATCCTTCGTAATAAACTGGCTTCCCAAAAGAGCTTTGATCATCTCAATCCCCTGAGTATCATCTCCTGTAACCAGAATATCATCAATATATACCATGACAATGACCATACCTCTAGGGGTCTTTTGGATAAACAGATAATGATCCGCATTGGACCTCTTGAACCCTTGTCATTCAATCAACTGGGACAGTTTCTGAAACCATGCCCGTGGACTTTCTTTAAGGCCATAGATAGCCTTATGAAGTCTACACACCATCTGAGTCTCCCCCTCAGCAGAAAATCCCGGTGGCTGCTGCATGTAGACTTCTTCCTGTAGATCACCATACAAGAACGCATTCTTCACATCAAGTTGGAAAATAGTCCACTCATGTACCACAGCAACAGATAATAGAATGCGAATAGTCGAGTGTCGAGCCACTGGTGAAAAAGTGTCCAAGTAATCCACCCCATAGGTCTGGGTGAATCCCCTTGCGACAAGTCTGGCCTTGTATCGGTCGAGGCGCCCGTCTGCGTGATATTTAACTGTAAAAATCCATTTGCAACTCACCACATATGCGCCCGGAGGAATAGGGACTAAAGACCAAGTCCCTCTGGACTGTAAGGCACGCATCTCCTCCTCCATAGCTAGACGCCAACAGTCAATCTTCATGGCTTCTTGATAAGTCTGCGGGATGTCAACCGACGAGACAGCTGCAGCAAACCTCTCAAAATCACCAGTGAGACGATGAAAGGACACCTGAGAGGCAAGCGGATAGGATGCACATTGTCTCTTCTGCTTCCTATGGGCAATAGGACGATCAAGGTCATCTGTAACAGTACTAGCTGGCGGATCCTCCGGCTGTAGCAACGATTCCTGCACCGGTGCATTATCTAACCCATCATTAGTGATAACATCAGAACATACCTGAGGCGTGGTGGATGGTTGGCGTGTAGCTTGAGCTGGTCCTAACCGCCTTGTGTAAAACTTAGGAAATGATGGAACGGGTGGTGGTGGTGGTGGTGGAACGAGTAGTGGTGGTGTGGTGGACTCAGATTGACCCAGACTTGGAGGTAGGGGTTCATAGATATTAGGATTTGTGGATGTGGAAGGAGCTAATCTGTCACCTGCAGGAGAGAAGTACATAACTGGTTCAAAAAATGTAACATCAGCACTGACATAGTACTTGCCACAAATGGGATCATAGCAACGATATCCTTTCTGTGTCCTGGAGTAACCCACAAAAACACAAGGAGAGAGCTTGTCAAGTCCTGGAGATAAGCGATGAACAAAAGCAACTGTCCCAAAGACTCGAGGAGTAAGTGAAAACAAGTCCTTGTCAGGGAAAAGAACAGAGATAGGAGCTTTCTCCCTAAGAATGGTAGATGGCATGCGATTGACCAGATAGCATGCTGTAAGTATGACATCCCCCCAAAAGGCTAACGGTGCACAACTTTGAATAAGTAATGTGCGAGCAATGTCAAGAAAGTGTCGATGTTTTCGTTCCGCAACACCATTTTGTTGAGATGTGTACGCACATGTTGTTTGGTGGATAATCCCTTTAGATGAAAGAAACCGAGCAAGAGAAGTAGTGCAGAATTCCAAGGCATTATCCGTGCGCACATATTTGACAGTAGAGGAAAAAACATTCTGCACTTCATTGATAAGATTTTGGATAACACTTCCTGCTTCAGATTTATTTTTAAGAAGAAAAGTCCAAGAAACACGAGAGAATTCATCAACTACAACAAGATAAAATCTGTGCCCCTGATGATCTGGGACACGACTCGGACCCCAAATGTCTATATGAAATAACTCGAACGGGGAGCGACTGCTCCGACCTTGACGACGAGGAAAGCTCGAACGATGGTGCTTCCCTAACTGACATGCTTCACAACGAAATGACGAAGAAGGAGATATCTGAGGCAGGAGGTAACGCAGTTTCTGCAGCAATAGGTGACCAAAGCGAAGGTGCCATGTATATGGAGAAACGGATCCTTGAGAGTGTAATGAGACGCCTGCATAGGATTGTCGTACCAGACGATAGAGGCCATTGTGCTCAGAACCACAGCCAATCACCCTGCCCGTTAGTATGTCCTGAAAAACGACAGAATGGGTCAAATATAGCACGACAGTGCAAATCTTTTGTAATCTGACTGATTGATAATAAATTCATAGAGAATTCTCGTGCATGTAGAACGTTCTGTAAGTGCATGGAGGGCAATAAAACAATCTCCCCCTGACCGACAACAGGGGAATGAGTGCCATCAGCTATGAGTACGGAGCGGCCAGACTGAATAAGTCTGTAGGACTGCAAGTTATCTCTATCACGACAGAGATGATGGGTGGCTCTAGAGTCAACAATCCAACCTGAGAGATCATGGTTATAACTAGAGGCAGAAGTACTACCTGAGGTACTGGCAGCAACAGATGTACTAGCGGACGCAGAAGCCGCAATGTCAGGGGTATCAACACCCTCTGATGATGTCTGTGGCATAATGTCACGAAGCCGTGCCACTAGCTCTTCGAACCTGTGACCTGAAGTAGGCGTGGATGGAGCCTGAATATGATCAGCTACACGTGCAGAAGGAGGAAATCCATGCTTGGAATAGCATGTATCCTCGGAATGACCAGTACGTCGACAAAAAGAGCATGTAGGACGCACACGACCTCCTCGGCCACGTCCGCCACCACCACGGCCACGAAAGGTAGAAGAACTACCCCGTCCTCTAGAGACCGCCATTGCTGACGGAGCTGGAGTTGCGGCACTAGAGGGAACGGATATCCGACTGAGCCTCCTGTAGACTTCCTCCATAGGAGGAATAGTAGCATCGGCGAGGATCTGAGACCGGGCTGCTTCGTATTCCGGATCAAGGGCAGCGAGTAGAACTCCAACCATAGTGGCATTGCGAAACGTCTTCTGCTGCTCGGGGGTGGCTGTGAGCGGAATGGTGCTGTATAATTTCTCGAACATCCCACGTAGGGACGTGTATAGTGAATGAAGGGGCTGGCCATTTTGCTTCGTGGTAAAAATGTCATGCTGCAACTGCAGCATCTTCGTCTCATTCCGCACTTGAGAGTAAGTTGTAGCCAGAATATCCCACATCGCCTTGGTGGTGGGTTGATGAAGGACGTCGTTGGCGATCTCCATCGTGAGCGTCCTTGACAGCCAGACCTTGGCATATGCGTCATCTGCCTCCCATGAGGCATATATTCCCGTCTTCTCCGGCGGTTCATCTTCGGTAAGAATATGCTTCTTACCACATAACTTCATAAGACTGAGGAACTGCATAGCCCACAGTTCGTAGTTCATCCCATCCATTTTGACGATTGGTGCCGAACTTTTAAAGGCACCTATGGAGGGCATATCAACTTTTTGTTCTGACATTGCCGGAGAAGAAAAACTAGGGTTGATAGACAGAAGAAACGGTGTCTACAAAGACCTTCGTGGATTCAAGTGCATATGTAGACGTTATGCACTTGAATCCATTGTTGAACCGAGGCCGACCGAAGAAGTGGTGCCGCAAAAAGCGGTTGTGTGGTCGGCGGCTACTAGAGGAGGCTGGAGGAGCGCCGGCGTGAGAGAGGTGGCGGGAGGAGGGGCCCGGCAGAAGGGCTGACGGCGGCTGGGGGCCCGACGGGAGGGCTGGCGGCGGCTGGGGGGGTCCCGGTGAGAGGTGGCGGGAGGAGGGGGAGCCCGACGGGAGGGCTGGCGGCGGCTGGGGGTGGTGGCTGACGGCGGCGGCGGCGGGGGGGGGGGGGTGGAGAAAACCCTAGATTATGGTTTTTGCTCTGATACCATGTGAGAGCCGAGAATGCTTTGTTATATTATTCCATGGAGCCCTAGGGTCTCTTATATAGAGAGAAAACCCTTGGGTAAATTACATAGATGTTCATAAGATAAATAAGAAATACTCAACGGTACATCACAACATAACATAAACGCCTACAACGTCTACACATATCTCGAACAAGAATAAGAACAACAAATCTTCAACATAAAAAACAAATCTCGACCACATATAAGAACCTGAAATACTCGAGAATCGACCCGCTTTGATACCATGTTAGAAAATAGAGAATTTTTAAGCGAAACATGGAAAAAGATAGATAACAATAAGAACAACGGGATTTACGTGGAACCCTACACTCTAAGGAGTGGGATGAAACCACAGGAGAAGGCCTCAAAGGGCCAGGTTTGTCTATTGACTTTCTCAATGGTTACATGAGGTTTGGGGCTCCTTATTTAGCCTCTACAGAGCCTCCAAGTTCCACCACTGGTAGATGTGGGACTAAACATATGGATGGGGTAAATGGATCTCTCCAGGATCCATTTACCCTCTTACAACTCATATGGCGCACAACCAAATACTCCAACACTTCCCAACGTAGGCTTCTCAATCTTATGGATTTTCCTTTACGATGATACAATTTTCGTTAGGTGAAGTAGGCTCTTATGGATTTATCTTCTCATTTGTTCTGATCAGTCTCTTCGTTCACTTGGCACCTTCGATTTGGTCATCTCCCTCTTCAGACGATGTGTCATATGTTACTGCAGATTTCACCGAGTTCTTCCTTTCAATGCGAAGCTTGTCAGTTGGGAAAGCATCATAGGTCTGCCTTTCCCAATCGTCAGAGTCGGAGCAGTAGCTCCCTTTTTGAGTTATTTCATGTTGACATCTGGGGTCCAGTCGTGTGCCTGATCACTAGGGACAAATATTTTATCTTGTAGCTGTGGACGATTTTTCACGTTTGTTGTTGAGAAATAAACATGCAGAAGCGAACATGGAAAAAGATAACGAACACGGGATTTAACGTGGAACCCTACTCCGTAAGGAGCGGGATGAAACCACGGAGAAGCCCTTAAAGGGGCGGATATTGTATTCTTTTTTCATAATGGATATAGGAGGTTTGGGGCTCCTTATATAGCCTCTCCAGAGCCTCCAAGTCCCACCGCTGGACCATGTGGGACTAAACAATGGATGGGGTAAATGGATCTTCTCCAGGATCCATTTACCCTGCTACAACTTTATAGGCGCACAACTAAATACTCCGACACTCCCCCTCAAGCTGGAGCATGTAATGCTCAGCTTGGACAAACAAAAATAAACTCAACTCAACGCTACAGGACACTACGGACAATATCAACCCAACGCGCACAACTTGTGCTGTCGAGGACGTTGCTTCTCATGCCGTGCAGGTGAGGAGGACGAACGGGCTGGAGTGTTAGTCAACTGAAGACTCGGAATCTGACCATTGAGTCTGAAATTGCGCTTGGAATCTCCTCGTCGGAGAACTGGGTCTCTCCCATCTGGCTCAGAGAATGATTCTCTACTCTGGAGTATCTATGATACCACATGAAAACCCTTGCCCTCAATGGCATAGAGAATGGTCCTATGCTCTGGAGTCCTTATGGCTCACATGAAAACTCTGGCCGGACAACAACAAGAATGATGGGGACCACGAAACTAAAGACCGCATACTTGTGCGTGTCTGAATCTCGAGACTCGGAAATATCTGATATCGAGTCTGAAACTGAACGGGAGAGTCTGAACATCTGGCTGGTCTGCAAATATGGATCTGGAGAATCTGACTAGACTTGCGAGTCTACATATACTCCACCTTTCTCCCATACTGGTCGGAATGACATTGTGGACCACGTTGGGAAAAGATAAGATAATACATAAATATGGGGAAAAAATTTCTCTTACGGCTTTTCTTCTTTTTTTTGTTATAAACCGTCCAAATTTTTTTTAACATTTTTTTGTGAGCCATTTCAACAATATTTTTTTCCCGGCTTCTTAAATTTCTTTTTTTGAAATCTCTTTTTTTTCGACTTAGCCATTCAATTTTTTTCGACTTTTCTCTTTTCCCTTTTTTTTTCGTACGGATTTTTTTGTACGATTCCATTTTTTCCGCGTATGTTTTTTTTTGTACGCACCTTTTTTTTCAAAATCACAGCCCTTTTTTTTCACAATCCCTCCTTTTATTTTCTGAAACTGCTCTATTCTTTTCCCTCTTTTTTTTTACAAAAAAAACTCTTTTTTTCCGGGCCCGCCAGAACGCAAAAGCCCTTTTGGGCTTATTTAGGGTTCCCCAATGGAACCCTTTTCCTACGCGAGCCACTCCCGATGGGATTATGTCTACTGGAGGCGCTGCCTTCGCCTGGAGGTCGGGCGCCACCTGGTGGGGGCTCAAGGCGCGTCGCCCGCTGCCTGGGCCTGCGCGCAATGGAGTATTTGGGCATGCGCGAAAGATGGGAGCCTGGGATCTGTGCTAGGAGGCGCGACGTCGTGATGCTTGGACTCCGATGAGGCTTGGAGGCGTCGTCGCTTTGAGGAGAGGCGCCTGGGCTCTTGGGGTTTGATCTGGGAGAGTCGCGGAGGCGCAGGGGCTTGATCTGAAGGTGGGCGGCGTGAGCGGCCATCGACGCCAACTGGGAGACTATGGGAGGCGCCGCCTGATGCCACGCGGATAGGGGGTCTCTGCATGTGCGCAATGGAGGTCGGCTTCTTCATGCCGTCGCCGCTGGTAACCCGCGATCTGGAGTATCGCCTAGAGGAAGGTGCGGCTGGTTTCGCCTCTACTGGAGCCCGCGATCTGGAGTCGCCTGGGCTAGAAAAGGATGGCACCTGGGGCTTTGCGACGCCTGGTTAGCCCGCGATTTGGATCGTGCCGCCACCTGTGGCTTCGCTAGGAACAACCGCTCAGATTCATCACAGGGTTCCAAGAATGAAACCCTCGGACTTGAATGATCTTGAATAATAATCAACCATGCATGATCCGAAAACTGCTCTGATGCGGTGCTAGATCTGCATCTGCGGAACTGCTCGAGGAAGAGCACGACGAACTTCAAGAATTAGGGTTTCGAATCGACACCCTAGAACATGATTTCAAATATAAATCTTCAAGAGCATCTTCAAGAACATGATTTCAACTATCAGTTACAACATGTGCAGATGCAAATTATGCTGGATGTCCAAAGGATAGAAAGTCTACCTCAAGCTTTGTTGTGTTTATAGGGAATTTCCTGATTTCATGGAAGAGTAAGAAGCAGATTGTGGTTGCCAGATCTAGTGTTGAGTCATAATACAGGGCTATGGCACAAGCTACCACGGAGATGATGTGGGTCAGATCTGTTCTTACTGACCTGACTATAGAGGTGCCACTTCCTATGCCCCTCCAACGTGACAATGAGACTGCTCTTTTTTTGCCAACAACCCCGCATTCCATGAGAGATCGAAACATATTGAGGTAGACTTCCATTATACTAGAGATATGATTCAAAAGCATCTGATTTCTACTTCTCATGTTAGTTCAGGAGAGGAAACAACAAATATCTTTACCAAGGCATTACTCAAGGGGTCATTTCAAAAGTGTTCGTCCAAGCTGAGCATGATTGACATTTATGCTCCATATTGAGGGTGAGTGTTAAAATATTTCTACATTTCATGTATCTTTCTAGTTATTTTATTTATTTATGTCTATCTTATTTAATTTACCCATAGGTCTCTCCTTATATAAGAGATCCTATGATTACAAGAATAAACAACTCTTCTTTTTCTCCCAACACTAATGATAGGTCTGGAGATATATCTATGCAATAATTATTGCAGAACATCCCACAGTTGGAGGAGGTTTTTTTTGAAATCCACAAGTGAGGGGGATACACTTGATGGTGCACGCCCCAATCCTTTATTAGAAAAGAACAGAAGAAAAAGAGAAGAAGGGGGAAGGTTACAACCAGACGCCGTTACAAGGGCCCATTACAACACCCAATCCTCCACCAAACGCTTAGCAAAACACCATACGTTTTCCTTATAAAACCTTTGACCCGAGAAAAGCAAATCATTCCTACCCCTCCAGATCGCCCACAGAATGGCCACCGGCAGGAGAATCTCCCCCTTTGGCCTACCCTTGTTTGACCGAAGGGCGTCCCAGAAGGCCTGGAAACTGCCCGTGCAGCACCAGCCCACGCCATTTCCCTGCCACACCTGAATCACCACTGGACAAAGGAAGAAAAGATGTTCCACAGATTCAATTGATTCAGTGCAAAGTAAACATCTGTCGGAGATGCAACGCATAAGCCTCATACAATGGTCCCTGGTCATCAGCCTCTGTCTCCTTAGCAGCCAAAGAAAGAAACCAATCCTCTCCGGAAGGCCAAGAGCCCAAATAAAAGCACAGTCCCTGCTAAGCACCTCCGAATGCGAAGGCGACGACCGAGAGATAGCCCCGAAAGCCTTCTTGACCGTGAAAGGGCCCCCCCTCCAAGACCAGTGATCCCGACCCCCCGAAGGCCGTCCCACCTCCCTCACAGCATCGAGCAAAGCCAAGAATTCCTCCATCCTCTGGTACGAAAAGTTCGCCGAGAAGGTGGGGCACCAGTTACCATCCACCCATCAATCTGCAATCGAACAAAATTTGTCCCGAGCCAAGGCATACAACCGAGGGAAACGCGAGCAAAGGGTCCCCCCCACCCAGTCGTCAGTCCAGAAGGAGAAAGAACCTCCCCCACCAAGGGCCGCTCTAAAAAGCGCAACATTCTTCAAGAAGACCTCTACAACCCCCCTCCAAAACCGCATGGGAGAGGCAATACGCGGGACCTGCGAAGGTAGCGTCCCCCCACGCCATAGATCCGTCTAATCACATCACAACAGCGATCTTCCCCCTTCCCCCATATCCTACTAGCCCACTTAAGGAGCAGAGCGTCGTTCATTTGGGCCAGTGACTTCACCCCCAACCCCCCCTGATCCTTCCTGCAGGTAATATCCTCCCACCCAATCAGGTGGATCCCGCTCGACCCACCCTTCTGCTTCCCCCACAAAAAAGCACGCATCCTCTTCTCAATCCGGGCTCTGATCCCCTTAGGCATTCGCCGATTAGATAAAAAATATATCGGGATGGACGCAATGACCACTTTCAAAAGAACCAACCGGCCCCCTCTCGACAAAATCGCGGACTTCCATCCCGCCAGCCTCTCCTCGACCTTCTCAGCCACCCTCAGCCAGTCTCTCGTCCGCATTCTGGCCAACGTCAGGGGCATCCCCAAATAGTCCAGCGGTAAAGAAGAGCACGCCGACCCCAATGCCATTGTACAAGCATCGACCTCACCATCCGTAAGATTGAAAGGAACACACTTTTACTTGTTATCGTTCTTAATCATTCCTGACAATTCACCAAAAATTTCCAAAGCCGCCGCCATGCCCCTAGCCTCCTCCGAACCGCCCTCAATTAAAAAAAGCATATCGTCGGCGTATTGCAAGACTGGGATCCGCATGCCCTCCCTGCAAAACCCCTTCGACAAGCCTCCCCTGACCACCCGAGTGGTTAAATATCAGATAAGACATCCGCCGCAAGGATAAAAAGCATGGGGGCAAGAGGGCACCCTTGCCGCACCCCCCTCCTGGGCTGAACCAAACCCCCCTCCGGACGACCATTAACCATGACCGAGAAAGATGCCGTGGTGACACACCTCATCCAAGAAATCCAAATCTCCGAGAACCCCTTTCTCCTAAGCATAGACCATAGAAATCTCCTGTCTAGGCTATCGTAGGCCTTCGCAAAGTCCACCTTCCACAGGACGCCACTAGTGTCCCTCCTTTGCCACTCCGCAATGATCTCAGACGCAAGCGTAAGGCAATCAGCAATCTGCCTTCCAGGAATGAAAGCCGACTGAGATGGCGAGATAACAGAGCCAAGAACGCCGCTCAGTTGGAGGAGGTTCCCAATGACATGTATATACATATTGCAGTTCGCAAGCAGAAGCGGTCTTGTGCTTCCTACCCTCTTGCTTTTCAGGTCTCCTTTTATCGTCTAATAGGGGAATTTCAGAGATTTGCAGTGGCTCTATCTGCCATGGTAGTTCCACGGAGCTATCAGGAAGCATTGAAGGATAGTTGTTGTCGCTTGACTATGGAGGAAGAGATGGTTGCGTTGCAGTCACAGGGTACATGGAGTTTGGTGTCTTCTCCTCCTAGGGCGTCTATGGTCAATTGCAAATGGGTGTTGTTAAACATCATGTAGATGACAGCCTTGATCGCTACAAGGCAAGATTAGCTGCACGCGGCTTCACTCAGACCTATGGTGTGGATTACTTAGACACGTTTTGTCCAGTGGCTCGTCACTCTACACTGCGTGTCCTACTTTCGGTAGTAGTGGCATGTGATTGACCTTTGTTTCAATTGAATGTTAGGAATGCATTTTTGTATGGAGATCTACAGGAGGAAGTTTACATGTAGCAACCTATAGGGTTTGCTGCTGAGGGGAAGTGTCAACATGTTTGTAGACTCCATAAGGCGATATATGGCCTTAAGCAAAGTCCATGGGCGTGGTTTCAAAAGCTCTTGAATCTGATTGAGAGGCAAGGGTTCAAGAGGTTTAATGCAGACCATTCACTCTTTGTGCCGAGGACACCTAAAGATACCGTTTTCATCATGGTCTATATTGATGATATTCTTGTTACAGGAGATGATATGCAGGGGATAAAGACGACAATAGAGTTTCTAGGTCATCAGTTTGTTACTAAGGATCTGGACATCCTAAGGTATTTCTTAAGGCTGGAATTTGCTAAGAATGCATAGGATCTTGTGATGACCCAAAGAAAATATGTTACATACATGCTTGTTGAGACGGACATAGTTGGGTGTCGACCCTCTGCTACTCCTATGGATCCCAACATGAAGTTATACGATGATGATACATATGAGGTTTATAAGAGGAGATATAGAGAGATGGTGGAAAGCCCCTTTATGTTACTATTACCAAACTACATATCTCTTTTGCAGTGAGTCGAGTGAGTCTGTTCATGAAACAATCTCGGCAAGTACATATGGACATTATATACATGATATTGAGATATCTAAAATCTTCTCCGGGTGTAGGATTACTTTTCAGGAAAGGAGCAACTCTCTCTGTATCCGCATGTGCTGATGATGACTATGCATGGTGTCGTAAGGATAGGAAGTCTACTTCGGGCTTTGCAGTATTTGTTGGCAGTTCTCTTGTTTCTTGGAAAAGCCAGAAACAAACAGTTGTGACTAGATCAAGTATCGAATTTGAGTATAGGGCTATGGGGCAGGCAAGTACATAAATGATGTGGGCTCTAGCAGTGCTAGCAGATTTGCATGTAGATGTTCCTCTGCCCATGCAGTTACAATGTGATAATCAAGTTGCCTTATTCATTGCAAACAACCCCTCGTTCCATAAGAGAACTAAACATATTGAGGTAGTATGCCATTATACTAGAGACATGATTCAGAAGGGTTTGATTTCTACCTCTCATGTTAGTTCAAGAGAGAAAGCATCAAATATCTTTACCAAGGCATTACTCAAGGGGCCATTTCAGAATTGTTCATCCTAGCTGAGCATGATTGACATCTATGCTCCATCTTGAGGGGGGTTTAGAGATATTTCTATGTTCCTATGTACCTTTTTAGCTATTTTATTTCCTTATGTCTATCTTATATAATTTACCTATAGGTCTCTGCTCTATATAAGAGAGCCTACGGTTCCCAGGAATAAACGCATCTATTATTTTTTAGAATAGTATTTAATAAATGAAAGTTATTATCCTTTGATATTTGTGGTTGTTGAAGCTTGGAAGCCTAAAATTGCAAGCATCTAGCAAGCCCATAATCTAAATTTGATGATATTAATATAACATTGACTTGTAAATTTTCCTTGCTAAAGAAATAACTGACTAGTATTAAAATGATATAAATTTATAATTGTAGAGATATTATTATGTCTATGTACCGTTTTCAAATATTATTTTTATTTCTTTTGTCTTATGTAATTTACCCATGGGTTTCTCCTCTATATAAGAGAGCCCTAGAATTCTTTGTAATACAGCTCTTATTTTTCCCAACATGGTATTAGAGCGAGAGCGACAATCCTAGACCTGAGCTCTCATACCCAAGAAACCCTAGCCACCACCCGCTAGCCCCCATTCATCTCTATCCTACCCTACCATCGGCCTCTCTTTCTCTCTTGTCGCCACCACCGCTGACCTTTCTCTCCCTCTCTCGTTGCCGACGCTGTCGGCCTCTCTCTCTCTCCCGTCGCTGCCGCCGATTTCTGTGGCCCGATGTCCGTAGTCCGCGACATTTGTCGCCACCTCATGCAGGTAATGTTCAAGAAAGCTGTCGAGTATATCGCATACTCCATCATATACTCGTACTCGATAGCCTTGCCGCTCCGAGCATGGTGAAACGGTCATGTATGCGGGTTTACCCGCATACTCGGCTGACTATAACCGCTATGTCGTCGCCTACTCGCCTGCTTTTCTAATAAATTTTTTAACCCAAACCCAAATAGCCACATCCGCCTTACATTAAAATGAAAACCCTTCAATTCTTTTGCTCATTTGACTCTATGTTACTTTTTATCCCATTATTTTTGTTCCTTGTACCTTTAACTCTTTATTATTATAATCAAGAGAGATAATATTTAGAGGATATTAATATAATATTAAATATTTATTTTTTAATAATAAAAAATACTAAACCGTATATAATCAAATACTCCTCGCATACTCTCCCGCATACCACGTAGTCTCTATGTAGTGACCCCTCCGACCGAATACCACATACTGCCTTCCTGAACATTGCTTTTGGGTTTGCCGCCGTCCGTTTCTCGTTGATGGAGTTGTTGCATCCTAAAACTACACATGCAACTAATTTCCCGTATGTCTGTGTAGGCATATTTCTTTTGATCTACAAACCCTTGTTTCCTTCTATCCAGCAGTATGTCAGAGAACGAGGTTAATCTTCCCGCCATAGGGGCTTGCCAAGGTCCAATGTTGAGAGTCAAGATGGACAGGACGAACTACGAATTATGTACCATGCAGCCTCATGGGAGGCAGATGATTCCAGTGCTGAAGTTTGGTTATCTGGTACATTGACGATAGTGATTGCCAAGGATGTTTTACGTCAGCCCACCACTAAAGTGATGTGGGATATCCTCTTAGCCACCTATTCTCAAGTGAGGAATGAGATAAAAGTCCCGCAACTACAACATGACATATTCACAATCAAACAGAATGGATGTCCTGTCCATTATCTATACACGTCTTTGCATGGCATGTTCGAGAAGCTCCACAACATTATGCCTCTTGCTTCTACCCCTGAGCAACATAAGGAATACATGAATGCCACTATGGTTTGTGTATTTCTAGCGGCACTTAAGTATGAGGTTGCTCGTTCACAGATACTTGCGGATGCTACCATTCCTCCCATGGAGGAGGCTTGCCGTAGACTCAGCAAGTTAGTAGACTTCACAAGGCAATTTATGGCCTTAAAAAGAGTCTAAGAGCCTGGTTCTAGAAGCTCTCAAACCTGATTGAGAAGAAGGGATTTAAGAGATCAAATGTAAACCATTCATTGTTTGTTCAGAGCACTCACAGAGGTACACCTGTTATTGTGGTCTATGTTGATGATATCCTTGTTACAGGAGATGATGTGCATGCGATTAATAAGGCAAAAGAATTTCTTCGCTGACAGTTTGTCACCAAGGATCTTGGAACCCTACGGTACTTTCTGGTGTTAGAGTTTGCCAGAAATTGGCAGGGTTTTGTGATGACCCAAAGAAATTATGTTACAGATATGCTAGTTGAGACATGCATGATTGGGTGTCGACCTGCCACTACTCATATGGATCCCAACATAATGATATACAATGATGATATAGATGAGGTGGATAGGAGAAAATACCGAAAATTGGTGGGAAAGCTTCTACATTTTACCATCACTAGGCAAGACATCTCCTTTGATGTTAGTCAGGTTAGTCAGTTTATGGACCAACCATAGCAGGTACATATGGATGCAGTCCATATGATCTTGAGGTACTTGAAGTCTTCCCCAGGTGCATGATTGTTGTTCAGAAAAGGGGCATCTCTCACTATCACAGCTAGCACAGATGCAGACTACGCATGATGTCCTAAGGATAGGATGTCCACCTCGGGCTTTGCTATATTAATTGGTAGCTCGTTAGTGTCCTAGAAAAGCAAGAAGTAGACCGTGGTTGCCAGATCTAGTGCTGAATCAAATATATGGAGGTATAGCACAAGGGATCACAGAAATAATGTGGGTCCGAGCTATTTTAGCTGACTTATATATTGATGTGCCTCTTATGCAATTACAGTATGATAATCAGGCAACTTTATTCATTACAGACAATCGGCTTTTTTCTAAAGAACTAAACATATCGAAATAGATTGCCACTATACACGGGACATGATCAAGAAAGGTTTTATTTATGCTTCCTATATAAGCTTAGGGGAACAAACTCCAAACATTTTCGCCAAGGCCTTACTCAGCGGATCCTTTCAGAAATACACATCCAAGCTGAGTATGATTGACATCTATGCTCCATCTCGAGGGAGAGTGTAGAGATTATTATGTCTCTTATGTAATTTATCCATGGGCTTCTCTTCTATATAAGAGAGCCCATGGTTCTTTGGAATACAACTCTTATTCTTTTTTCCCACAATAATTATATAAAATCTATCTAAATTTCAATTATATAATAGAATTGAGTAACACCCACTTAAATGGTCTGGTGGTAGTGCGGTGTGCCTACCACCCAAATGATCAGGGATCAAATCCCTCCTTGTGGGGGTTTAGTTAGGTAGTCGACAGTCAGGTAAAAAATAGTTGAATCTTTCGACATGGATTTGAGCAAGAATCCATGTAGCCGACCCTACTTTTAGTGGGAGAAGGCTTCACCTTTTTTATAGTAGAAGTTAGTAGCATGCATCTACAATATATGGTGTAAATTGTTTGTTACAGAGTGGTCATACGAGCAATTAAGATGTCTAAGTAACATGAGAATCAAAGCCCATCTTTTCTCAATTAGTGAAACCAAATCATTCAACTTCCATCAAACTTCAATTTCAAAAAAATGATGTCTAATTGTTAACTAACCTAAAAAATGTGCATACGTTGATACAATACATTGAAATTAGAATTTAGGGAATATTACTAATTTAAATAATTTTAAAAATAAGCTCTTAAGTTTTCACTAATCGAGGTAAAGGGCTAGAAACTATACAGATATGGAAAAAAATATTTGTAAGTTAAAACTTTTAGTAATATATTTAAAATGGTAATAATGTACAAATTTTATATATTAATAATAAGAGATTAATCATATAAAGTTAAACTAAAAGTTTACATGAACAAATAATATATATGACTAGATGCAACTTGCCCTGTGTCTAGTCATATCTGTAAAAATATTAATAGCATTCGAGTAGCATGGGCAACATGGGATGTACATGACAGCATGCCAACATCCTGAAGAAACGTCAATATATTCATATTGATACTGGGTAAGCTAGGGGTACGACACGATATGAGGGCATGCCATCAGCAGGCCACAACACCAAATTATGGTTGGGAACCTGGGATGCCGTTTTGTACAAATCCCTTTTAAAACCAATCACAAGTCTTAGATGGATCCCTTGAAGGATGTTACCAGAGGTTTGTTGGGAACCTTTATTTATCTTAACCTTAATAGACCTCATCACCCATGTTGTAAACGTGGCGAGTAAATTCATGCATACTCCAATTGATGTACATCTCACAATGGTCTATCTAATCTTATTTTATTTTAAAAAATGTAGACATGCGATACTTTGTGTAAATGGAAAATTGATATTAAAGCTTGTAGAGATGTTAACTGGATTGGCTCCATAAAAGGGATTGACGAAGCAATAAGTAAAGTATACGTGCCAAAATGAGTGCTACCCACACTCACTATGTGCTAGCACTCAAGGTTGCAGAAGTGCTATGGGTCCATATCCTGCTAAATGATATAGGTCTCCAGGCTAATCTCTCGATGACTCTACCGTGAAAACCACATTGCCATCAATCTTGCTAATAGTTGTGTATAACACTGTCACACCGATCATATTGAAGTGGATAATAACAATATACTAAAAAAACTGGATGATGTTCAACATTTTTTATCATTCATCATGTCAGACCAATCGCCCATTATATTCAACAAGAATCTTCCCATTGCACAACGTGAGGTAAACATGGGCAAGTTTGGTATGATAAAATTCATGCCAGACTTTGGTGTGTTTGTGGGGGGGGGGGGTGTTGTTGAGTGTTTGGGTGTGAATACTGCTGTGAAAAAGAACAAAGTTATTCCATTCCTTGAATCCTAGGCTCTCTTATATAGAGGAGAGACTTATGGATAAATTACATAAGCTGGACGAAAAGAACATGAAAATAAATAAACAATACATAGACATAAATAAATAAATATATCTACACTCCCCCTCTAGATGGAGCGCAGATGTCAATCATGTTCATCTTGGATGAACATTTCTGGAAAGGCCCTCTGAGTAAAGCCTTGGTGAAGATGTATGTTGTTTGGTCTTCAGACCTGACATGAGATGTAGAGCTAAAACCTTTCTGAATCATGTCTGTTGTATAGTGACAATCCACTTCAATATGCTTAGTCCTTTCATGAAATGTGAGATTGTTTGCAATGAATAGAGCCGCCTGATTATCATATTGTAGTTCCATAGGAAGATGTACATCTATATGCAAATCAACTAGTACTACTCGAACCCACATCATTTATGTATTGGCTTGTGCCATAGCCTTATATTCTTACTCAGTGCTGGACCTGGCGACCATAGTTTTCTTCTTACTCTTCCAAAAGATGAGAGAACTGCCAATAAAAATATCAAAGCCTAAAGTGGACTTTTTATCTTTTGGACATCCTGCGTAGTCTGCATCTGCGCATGCCGAAATATTTAGTGTTGCACTTTTCTGAATAACAATCCTTCACCTGGACAAGATTTGAGATACCTTAATATCATATATACTTCATCCATGTGTACTTGTCGGGGATAAGATATCCATCCTGGTTATAGTAATATAAAGAAGCTTTCCCACTAATTCTCTGTATCTTCTCCTGTCCGCCTCCTTTGTATCTTCATCATATAACCTCATACTAGGGTCCATAGGAGTGGTAGCAGGTCGACATCCAACCATTCCTGTCTTAACCAGCATATTTGTTACATATTTTCATTGGGTCATCACCAGACCCTGTATATTTTTGGCAAATTCTAACCCCAAGAAATATCGTAGGGTGCCAAGATCCTTGATAACAAATTATTGGCTCAGAAATTCCTTTGTCCTTTTTATTCCATGCACATCATCACATGTAACTAGTATATCATCAATATATACCATAATAACCACCAGACCTCTAGAAGTTATCTGTACAAACAGTGAATGATCTGCATTTGATATCTGAAATCCATGTTTCTCAATTAAATTCGAGAGCTTTTGAAACCATGCCCTTGGACTCTGTTTAAGACCATATATTGTCCTATGAAGCATGTAAACCTGCGGATACTCCCCCTTTGTAGCAAACCCATGAGGCTGCTGCATGTAGATCTCTTCCTGTAGATCGCCATACAGAAAGGTATTTATTAAAATCAAGCTGAATGAGAGGTCAATCACGTACCATAGAAACAAAAAGAGGAATATGTAGAGTGAAATGATGAACAACCGGTGAGAATGCATCCATATAATTTACTCTATATGTCTGAGTAAAGCCATGAGCAACCAATCTGGCTTTATACCTATCCAGACTCCCATCGGCAGGGTGTTTAACAGTAAACACCCACTTGCAATTGACAATAAATGCTCCACTAGGAGTAAGAACCAATCTCTATGTACCACGAGACTGTAAAGCAACCATCTCTTCTTCCATAGCTAGGCGTCACCTACTATCCTTCAAAGCCTCCTAGTAATTTCGTAGAATTTCCACGGCATACAATGCAACAACAAACTTCCTGAATGCTCTAGTCAAGTGATCAGAGACTTGTGATTCGAGAGGATATGAAGCACAACTACGCTTCTGCTTTTGAAGTGCAATATGTATGTTCATATCATCGACCTATAAGACCGTTCCCTATAAGACCCATCATTAGGAACATTGTATTCAGAACATAGCTGATGCGTGCTAGATGATAAGTGGTAGCCATGAGCAGAAGCATGTTGATGCGTATAGTAATGTGGTAACGGTGGGACCGAGTCAATAGGAGCTGAGGGTATAGGAGGAGGTGATGGTGGTAATGGTGGTGAATGTGGTGGTTGTGGCAGTGGCAATGGTGGCATGTATATTTCATCATCGAAGTCTGACGAAGTCAACCGATCACCTGTAGGAGAAAAGTACATCACCGACTCGAAAAAAGTTACATCAACACTAGCATAATACTTCTTGCGCAGTGGATTATAGTATCTATGCCCCTTTTGTGTCTTGGATTACCCAACAAAGACACACTTGACAGTTCTAAGAGAGAGCTTTGCAAGACATGGAGACAGTTAGTGAACAAAGGCAACTGAGACAAAAACACAAGGAGTGAGTGAGAAGAATTCTTTATCAAGAAATAGGAAAAAAGAAAGAATTTTCTCACCCAAGACAGACGAGGGCTTGCGATTCACAAGATAGCATGCCGTAAGGACATCATCACCCCAAAAGTAATGCAGAGCATGACTCTGGATGAGGAGATTTCTGGTGACATCAAGCAAATGACGATGTTTTCTCTCCACAACACCATTTTATTGGGAAGTATAGGAACATGATGTTTGCTGAATAATGCCATGAGTTAAAAAGAATTTTGAGAGACTATTATTATAGAATTCCAAAGCACTGTCAGTACAAATTTCACAGATGAAAAAACACATTCTGCACTTCATTGTTAAGGTTTTTGATAATATTTTCTGCTTTAGATTTATTCTTTAACAAAAATACCTATGACAAACAAGTGAAGTCATCCACATCCACAAGATAAAACCTGTGTCTTTGACGATTGGGAACACGACTTAGACCCCAAATATCAAGCGACACTCCTATACCGGAGCTTGTGACCTAACCCTAGCCCCTCCCCACCAAGACCTCCTCGCGGGTTGACACCGCCTATCGCCGCCATTGCCCGCCCTCCCTCTCACGCTCTTCTCCACGCGTGCACGACTCCTTGCGCGTGACCTCGCGGGATGCCTCCTTGCTTGCGTTACCGTCACCTCTTCTCTAGGGCTATCACCGCCCCTTGTGACCTGCACCCTTCTTGGGTTGTAGGTGATTCTCGCGTCACCCCTTGCAGGTTGCAGTTCCTACCACCCCTTGCTGCTGCGGCAGGTGCTGCCTCTCCGCATTCTCACGGGTTGACGTAGTCCCCTGCTGCCCCTGCCTATCTCGGTCTTGATTTAGGTCCCTTTTTTGGACCCTAGAGTGTGAAGGGATCGTCTAAAACACCCTAGCAACCCAAAGGCGCCTTAAAAGAATGGAAAAGGTTGTGGTATGAGTCTACATTCACAACCATCTTCCCATATGTTTGTGTAGACACAAGTCTTATTTGTTGCAGTCCCAGTCTTGATGATAGTTGTCATGGTTGACAAAAAGTTGATGTTCCATCGCTAGGGGGCTTCAAAGGTCCATCCTCCATTGTCAAGATGGATGGCACGAACTATAATATAGGGGCCATGTAGTTTGTGAGTCTGATGCAGTGTAATGGCAAGAAGCACATCCTCACGGTAGAGGAGCCAAGTGACAAGACTGGGATAAATGCCTTATAGGAGGCAGATGATGCCTATGCACGGGTATGGCTATCCGAGACGGTGTCTACATAGATAGAAAATGATATATTGAGTCAGCCTACTGCAAAGGCTATGTGGGACATTCTCGCTGCGACTTACTTTCCAACGAAGAATGAGTCGAAGATACTACAGCTCCAGCATGATATATTTACATCGAAGAAGAATGGTCGACCCCTCCATACCCTCCATACTTCCTTGAGGGGCATGTTTGAGAAGCTACATGGCTACATTCCCTTGACTGCTACGCCAGAGCAGCTCAAGGCTTATAGATATTCTGTGATGACTGGGGTCTTTCTAGCAGCCCTTGATCCTGATTATGACTCAGCTCGTGCCCAGATTCTTACATATGCTACCATACCTCCAATGGAGGAGGCATATCGCAGATTGAGTAGGCTGTCTATCTCCTCTTGTGGTAATGTGCAGTCTCAGACATCATCAATTATGGATGCATCTTGTAGTAGGAAGAATCCTACTCCATGTCATGGTAGGGAAGGATTTAACCATTGCAGAGGAGGAGGTGGTCGATCACGTCAGCCGTACACCTTCTGTCACAGGATCCACTTTGAGGAAACCTGCTATCCTAAGCATGGGTTTCCTATTCCGTTAGAGTTGCAGAACAGACTCATAAGGTTGGGAGTTCTTTTCCAGTTGCTGATCAGATATTTGACTAACTTGTGGCAAGACTCAGGGTAATCATGCCTACTTTAGGACTATTCAACTCTCCTTCAGGATCCTCAGAGGTAGCTGCCTCTGCTGCTGCGTCTTCTTTAGGTATAACATATGCCTTTACTAGTTGATATAGGGTAGATTTATCAGAATGGATTATGGAGTCTGGTGCATCCCATCACCTATGTGGTGATAGAAGTCAATTTAATACTTTTGGTCCAACACAGGCTGGACGATCTATGGTGATAGCAGATGGATCACATTCTGCCATTACTGGTAAGTGGGAAGTGCAGCTAACTCCTGCGATGAGACTTCAGAATGTTCTTTACACTCTTCAGTTTTCAATGAACTTATTATGATATTATCTATCGGTCAAATCACCAAAGATTTACATTGTCGTGCCATTTTTGACCCATATGTTCTTGTGTTTCAGGACATTCTAAAGGGCGGGGTGATTGGTACTGGCCGTGAGCAAGGAGGTCTCTACAAATCGGTGCAATCTTCATATGTTGGTGCTTCTTCCATTCGGACTGGGTCTGTGTCTCCCTATATATGACATCTTCGATTTGGTCATCTTCCTCTGCAAAAGCTGTGTCATGTTCTTCCACAGATTTCCCCTTGCTCTACCTTTCAGTGCAAGGCCTATCAGCTTGGAAAGCATCATTGGTCTACTTTTCAGAGTCGTCAGGGTCAGAGTTGTCATGCTTTGTTTGAGTTAATTCATTTTGATATTTGGTGTCCCACTCATGTCGCAGATCCTTAGGGACATAGGTTTTATTTGGTCGTCGTTGTTGCGTTTTCAAGATTGTCTTGGGTCTTTCTTCTTAAAAACAAGTCTGATGCTTGTCATGTTATTCACTCATTTATTATTGAAATAAAGAACATTTTTTCTTCAAAAGTCAAGTTTGTGCGTTCTGATAATGCACTGGAATTTACGGTACTCATCTCTCCCAATTCCTCACGTCTCATGGTATTGTGCATCAAACATCTTGTGTTCATATTTCCCAACATAATGGGGTAGTTGAGCGAAAGCACCGTCATCTTTTAGATGTTACAAGAACTCTTTTGATTCAGAGTCGTGCTCCTCATTCGTATTGGGGGGATGCGGTCCTTACTACTTGTTATCTGGTAAGTCGTATGCCCTCTTCGGTTTTGGGGGAGAAGATTTCGTTCTTGACTGTGTTTCCCGAGATGGTTCTTTTCTCACTTACGCCTCGAGTGTTCGGGTTTGTAGCTTTTGTTCATCAGATGTCTCCTGGTCTTGACAAGCTCTCTCCCAGAGTTGTCAAATGTGTGTTTGTTGGGTATTCCAAGACCCAAAAGGGATATTGTTGCTTCGATCATGTCCGGTGAAGGTACTATGTCAGTGCATATGTCACTTTTTTTGAGTTCATTATGTATTTCTCTCTCACAGGTGACAAGCTAATTCCTTCAGATGATGGAGAAGAGGTCTATATGCCTCTACCTCTGATCTCCACTACGCCATCATTGCCACCAGATTCTACTTCACCTCTGCCGCCACCTCATCCACCACCGCCTCCACCACCACCACCTACTTTCTACCCTCAGGTTTACCAGCGTCGATCCCGTGCTCATGTGCCTCCTCAATCATCCAGCACACCTAAGGTACGTTCTGAGCATTTGAGTTCTTCTAATGTCACTAGTGATTTGTATATGCAGCTTGAGATGTAGGATATTGTGGAGAATACTTCTTCCGCGAATAATGAGGATCTTGATGTACCTATTGCTCTTAGGATGATCATTTGAGTTCTTCTAATGTTATTGACCTTCTATCTGAGACATGCATGATAGGATGTAGACCAACTACTACACCAATGGATCCTAATGCTAGGCTCTATGATGATGTCTCTGAGGAGGTGGACAAGAGACGATACATAGCTGGTAGGGAAGTTTTTATATGTTACTATTACTAGGCCTGATATATCATTTGTTGTGAGCAGAGTCAGTCAGTTTATGGAGCAACCCATGTAGGTTCATATGGATGCAATTTGTATGATCTTGAGATATCTGAAGTCATCTCCACATACATGTTTTCTTCTAGAAGAGATGCATTTCTTACGGTTATTGGATGTGCAGATGCAGATTATGCTAGGTGTCCCAAGGACAGGAAGTCCACTACAGGCTTTACTGTATTTGTTGGCAGCTCATTAGTTTCTTGGAAGAGTAAGAAACAAACAGTTGTTGCTCGATCTAGTGTTGCATCGGAATATAAGACCATGGCCCAAGGGAGTACAAAAATGATGTGGGTCAAGTCTGTCCTGACAAACTTAACTATAGAGGTGCCTCTTCCTATGCATATCAAATGTGATAATCAAGCAGCCAAGTTCATAGCAAATAATCCAACATTTCGTGAGAGAACAAAGCACATTGAAGTAGACTATCACTACACTCGTGATTTGGTTCAAAAGAAGCTTATCTCCGCGTCTCATGTTGCTTCAGGTGATCAGATTGCAGACATGTTTACCGAAGCTCTTGCGAGAGGTCCATTTCACCGCTGTTGTTCCAAGCTGAGCATGATAGATATATATGCTCCAGCTTGAGGGGAGTGTTGAGGTTCTTATATCTTGTAGTCTTTATTTATATTGTTTATTTCTCCTGTCTTGTTTATGTAATTTACCTTCGAGCTTTTCTCCTATATAAGAGAGCTCTAGGGTTAGATGGAATACAACTTTCTTTCCCACAACTTCGACTCTGACGATAAGGAAAACAAACAATGATGCTTCCCCAACTGACATGCCTCACATTGGAAGGATGAGTGAGGACTGAGGAGAAATCTAAGGTAGAACACGATACATTTTCTGCAGGTGCCACGTAAAGGGTAAGACAAATCCGACAGAATTGTAAGAAAGACCTGCATAAGGGGTTCGAACCAATCGATAGAGACCGCCCAGCTCACTTCCACAACCAATAACCTTGCCTGTAAGGATGTCCTGAAATACAAGAGAAGATGGGTCAAAAATAGCTCGACAATATAGGTCCTTCGTAATTTGCCTAATAGATAACATATTCGTATAAAAATCAGGCACATGTAACACATTCTGTAAACACATAGAGACTGTCAAGGTAATCTCCCCTACCCTGTAATCGGGGAATGAGTCTGATCTGCTATCACCACCATTCTCCTTGGAGGCACCTGTTTGTACGTTGTAAGTTGACCTCTATCTCTACACAAGTGATGTGTAGCATTGGAGTCCATAATACATTCTATAACCTTAGAAAAGTACATAAGTACTACCTGAGGTACTAGAAGATGCTAAAGTAGCCACGTCTGAGTGACTTCTTGAGGAAGATGAAGAAGCGGTGGGACTGACAGGAGGTATAATATCCCTCAATCATGCTACAAGTTCATCAAATCTGTAATCTGAAGCGGAAGCAGTTGTGGACTCAACTTGCTCAGCAACTCGAGCAGATGCAGGAAAGCCATGCTTGGAATAACATGTATCCTCAGAATGTCCTGATCGATGGCTGTAAGTGCATGGCTGACTTATACGACCTCCTTTGCCATGAAATCCACATCTACAGAACTGGTAAGAACCATCTCGACCTCGAAAGGCTGCCATCGCTGAAGAAGTCTTACTAGTAGCAGTATTTGGGATAGTAATCCTGCTAAGCCTGCGGAAAGCTTCTTCCGTGGGAGGAATAGTAGCATCCGTGAGAATCTGGGAGCAAGCAACATCATATTATCAAGGGTTGCTAGGAATACATTGACCATGGTAGCATTCCTGTATGTATTATGCTGCTCTGGAGTAGCCGTAAGAAGCATGAAGCTGTGGAGCTTCTCAAACATCCTACGCAAGGATGTATACAACGAATGAAGGGACAATCTATTCTACTTAACAATAACTATATCATGTTGGAGTTGCATAATCTTGGTCTCGTTCCTCGTCTGAGAATAGGTTGTTGCGAGGATATCCCACATCACCTTAGTAGTGGGTGGATGTAACACATCATCAGCAATCTCTATCGTCAATGTACCTGAAAACCAAACTTTGACTAATGCATCATCCACCTCCCATGAGGCGTTAACCCCATTTTTCTCCATCAACTCCTCCTCGGTAATAATATGCTTCTTACCGGTAGACTTCATAAGGCTCATGAACTGCATAGCCCAGAGCTCATAGTTTGTCCCGTCCATCTTGACAATTGATGCTGGACCTCTGAAAGTACCTGTGATGGGTACGTTGATTTTGTTTTCTGACATATAGTCGGATCAAGAGCATTAGGGTTTTGTAGACCAAAGGATGATTGTCTACACTAACATGTGGATTTGAATACATATGTAGACTTATGCACTCAAATCCATCAATCCTCAACGGATATCGATGCAACAACGAAGAGCTAGAAGTTGGTGATAGGTAGATGGTGACGGCTAGTCGCGGCAATGATGAGTTGGCGATGAGAGGCCAACAACGGCAGCTAGAAAGAAGAGAGAAGGGGGCGGTGATAGTTTCCTGGTAGTGGCGAGTAGCCACGACGGCAGATCGGTGTCCCGGGGACGGCCGAGCAGCGGCGACTCCCGAGGGAGATGGGAGAGCGGCCGAGCGACACCGGAGGGATGGACCGGCGGTGGCAGCGTTGTCCGAAGGAGGAGAGGGCAACAGATGTGGTTAGGGTTAGGGTTAGGATACGAGAGCTCTGGCCTAGGACCGCCGCTCTGAATACCATGTTGGGAAAAAGAACAAAGTTATTCTATTCCTTGAACCTTCGACTCTCTTATATGGAGGAGAAACCTGTGTAAGTTACATAAGCTGGTTGAAAAGAACATGAAAATAAATAAACAGTACATAGACCATAGACATATATATATATATATATATATATATACATACACGCAAATACTTTTTGCTCTGTAGTCTGTACTAAAAATAATTGTTCACACTCCGACGTTGTGATTAAGTGGAGAAGAAGAATTTAACTGCATGTGTGAGGTAGGTCATCCCCTAATATTGTTTTTCCCTTCTTTTGTAAGGGTTTCCTCAGAAATCCTTGTGTTATTGTAGTTGGTTTCTTGTTTGCGTATTTTCCCCTTTGTTTATGTAATGTTTGGTGAAAATCTTTGCTATCTGCTTATTTCCCATTAATTTATATACTGTCAAAGAAAATTGAAATATTTTTACGGGCTTCATAATTTTTTAAATTGAAATTGATTGCAAGCATCACGTATAACTGCTCATGTTAGCACACTTAATACGAATGTTAAGAACGTGATAAAATAATGTAATAAGCAACCGAATTTTAAGTTTTAATGAACGCATCTTCATTTTAGTTTTCGGGGGAGCGGGTTTGGGGGAGGGGATGTGTTGAGCATTGTACTTGTGTGTGAATCCTTTTAGCTCTGTACTTGTACAAAATTGTTCACACTCCGTCGTTTGTGATTAAGTGGAGAAGAAGAATCTAACTGCATGTGTGAGGTAGGTCATCCCCTAATATTGTTTTCCCCTTCGTTTGCAAGGGCTTCCTCAGAAATCCTTGTGTCATTGTAGTTGGTTTTTTTCCACTTGTTTATGTAATTTTTTTGTAAAAATCTTCGCTCCCTGCCTAATTTTCCATTAATTGATATACTGTTAAAGAAAATTGAAATCTTTTTATGGGTTTCCTAATTTATTAAATTGAAATTGATTGCAAGAATTACTTATAACTGCTCATGTTAGCACAATTTACACGACTGCTAAAACACGATAAAATAATGTAATTAAGCAACCTGATTTTTTAGTTTGGGGGCATTAATGAACGGATCTTCATTTTTAGTATGATAGTGCTTTTTTCATGTGCTTTGAGAAAATTTCCATAGGGTCAACATCAGTAGAGTATAGTGCAGAATCCACAGTATTCTTTTATTTAGCCTTTTTTGTTTTCTGATTAATTGACAGGTTGCTAGCATATTTGTACCCGTTGTTGTCACCTTGTCCTTCCTGACGTTTATGGGATGGTATGTTTATATCTAAAAGCCGTGATGCAATTCATGTTTTCCTTCTTTTGTAATAACTTGAATTCATTATTCAAACTTCACAGGTTCCTTTGTGGATCACTAGGAGCATATCCGGAATCATGGGTTTCAGACAGCAATTGTTTTGTTTTTTCCTTGATGTTCTCGATTTCTGTTGTTGTGATTGCCTGCCCCTGCGCTCTTGGGTTGGCAACGCCTACAGCTGTGATGGTAGCAACTGGTGTTGGTGCTAACCACGGGGTCCTAATAAAAGGTGGGGATGCCTTAGAAAGGGCTCAAAAAGTTCGCCACGTAGTATTTGACAAAACAGGAACATTAACGCAAGGCAAAGCATCAGTTACCAATATTAAGATTTTCAGTGGGATGGAGCTTGGAGATTTTCTCTTGTTAGTTGCTTCAGCTGAGGTAAATGTTGTTTTCTTCGTTGATTTGTCTGTCGGATTTTTAAGTACACTGACTCTTCTGTTGATTGTTTTTTATCTAGGCTGGAAGTGAACACCCTCTTGCAAAAGCTATTTTAGATTATTCATACAACCATCACTTTTTTAACGACAAACCTGCAAGGAACACCACAGATCAAACAAAAGCGGCAAAATTATCTGAGTGGCTCCTTGAGGCATTGGACTTTACTGCTTTGCCTGGAAAGGGTGTGCAGTGTATAATAAGTGGCAAGATGGTTTTGGTAAGTTTCAGAGCTACCATTATTATGAGGTATCTTTGTTCTGTCTTTTTTTGTTGGGAATAGATCAATACGACATTATGATGAATGTATATTTTAGTAGATCATTTTTTTGCATCTGTATGGTTGATTAATCCATATAACCGACCCTAGTTAATTGTGGGAATAGGCTTTGTTGTTGTGTTGTTGTTGTTGTGTATGGTTGATCTGTTTGCATCTGCATCCTTGATCAAGAATCAATCAGATTGTAGACCTATTCAACAATACTAGTTGTTCTCGAAGTGAAGTTTTCATGATGGATTATTCCGACTTTTTCCAGGTTGGTAACAGGAAGCTTTTAATTGAAAACGGGGTTGATATACCTAAACATGCTGAAGACTACTTAGTAGAGCTAGAAGAGAGCACCAAAACTGGGATTCTTGCAGCATATGATGGCTGTCTAATAGGAGTCTTTGGGGTTGCAGATCCTATGAAGAGAGAAGCAGCAGTGGTTGTAGAAGGCCTACGGAAAATGGGTATTGAGCCGGTCATGGTTACAGGGGATAACTGGAGAACTGCAAGAGCTGTTGCGAAGGAGGTTTGCCTCTCTCTACTTCACAATATGAAGATGCTGTTTTTGTTGTATCTGTGTAAAATCACTTTCATTTACTCAATTTTTTCCCACATACCTTTCCCCTATTATCCTGGTTAACTGATTAAAGGTGCTCTGATATGGCAATATTGATCTTGATAATTATAGATTATGAAATATTTATCTCATATGATCTCCCTGCATGCATTCTGTTATGTGATCCGTAAAACTGCATCGATATATGTTGCATAAAAATTCTTTGGTTTGGCAGGTTGGTATTCGGGACTTCAGAGCAGAAGTGATGCCAGCTGGTAAAGTTGAGGTGATACGCCAACTTCAGAAGGATGGAAGTGTTGTTGCTATGGTAGGTGATGGCATTAATGATTCCCCTGCCCTTGCAGTTGCTGATGTCGGAATGGCAATAGGGGCTGGAACCGATATTGCCATAGAAGCTGCAGATTATGTACTGATGCGGAGCAACCTGGAGGATGTCATAACAGCCATAGATCTATCGCGAAAGACCTTTGCACGTATAAGATGGAATTATTTCTTTGCTATGGCATATAACATTGTTGCCATCCCAGTTGCCGGTGGGGTGCTTTTCCCATTCACAGGAGTGAAGTTACCACCTTGGTTGGCTGGAGCCTGCATGGCTCTATCATCGGTCAGTGTTGTTTGCTCATCTTTATTGCTAAGAAGATACAGAAAACCAAGACTTACCACCATCCTTGAGATAACAGTAGAGTAATGATCTTGCATCGATCTTCGGAAAAAATTCCTGTACCACAGGGCGTTACTTTAATGATTAATCTTGTGTGATATAGTTTGTATGATAGCATTAGTTCCTATTGTACTTGGCTGATAAAGGTCTTGATTAGTTCCATTTCTCCCTTGCTCATTCTCTGGGTGTTTGGGATCTATTGTAACCACTTCTTCAGGTTATGATCTGTTGTAACCACTTTTTATGCTATCTTATTTTTTTACATGCGCTATGAAATGCTGATTATTTTAATGAACAGAAGAGGATGAGCATCAAAATCCCTAGGGTTAGTTTAGGGTAAGGATTCACTTTTGTGTAGAGGTTATTCATGTTCGGTAAATTCTGGATGTTATGAGTTGGCTTAATTCTTGCTAGGTATTTTTTTTCATATTGATTAGTGCATGGATTATCTTTCAGATTGTGTTTATAGAATGATAAATTTCCATCATTATAATATTTTTACTTGGTTCAGTTGATCAGAGTAAAATTTTGGAGGATTTGTTTTGTTAATATATGTTTTAGTATGCTAGTATACTTGAGAGGAGTGGGTTAGCTTTCGTATTGTAGCATTTTTTCAATATTGACCGAGGATCCCTTAAATTGTAATATCCCACTTGAGTTGTTAAGGATCTACACTAGTCTGACCCATGATATTGTTATATGTATCACTGAAACCTTTCCAAATGAGACTTTTTTTAATATCAATCTTTCCAACTATAAGAACTACTTGGTTAGCAAGAAGTTTTTGGAAAATTGGACAACAAAGCAATTCAAGAAAAAGTCTTTTGGGAGGAAGATCTACTCTTTCAAGGAAGGAGTGTACAACATCTCAAAAGGTTTATCTCTTAATGATCTTATGGTAGTGCAGTGTTTCAAATACTAGGGCGGGTACCTTTGCACATTTCTCTCTTTTTTTCAAAAAAAAACATTAATCGCTTAGGAGATTATCATTGCCATCACTGATCATGGTAAACTTGACGTTGGATGACATTATTTTGGGAAAGAGATATCAATAAAGGTTTTCAAATGTGACCACTTTTTGACCACCTATCTTTATCGATATACTTGAATTTGTCATATCTGCCTGAAATGTGATATATTTAGCACAATGATCCATAAAGACCTGACCCTTGGAACCAACACTTGTATTTGAAATCTTTAATGCATAGGATATCAGCTTTATGTGCCTCTTTAATATCCTTCAAACTGAGTACTATCTTGTTGGCTGTCAAATAAGTGTCTCTTTTGGTGAAAATTTATTCCTACTTGAAAATTACATGTAGGAAGATTGTTGTCAGATTTTACATATTTTTTTGTTTGGGATCTTTTAAAAAGTTCAATTGCCACTTCATCAATTTTGATATTAGATCTTTTTTGAAGTTCAATGTCTCTCGTAAAGTTGCCACTCTTTACCACCAATAGATCGATGGTTTCATTAGGTATTGAATAAGGAGATCGAGATTGTTCTCCTGAATCTTGTTCCATCGCAAAAGAGGAACTAATCTCAGACTTTGAACAACCTTTTCGGGCTTATCGAATGGCTTATAAGACCCTTATTTTGATGTCTCTTTGTCTATTTTATTGTGTGAATCCTTGTCATTTTCTCATCGAACTAGAACACGAAATCTTATGGGAAATTCAGAAATGTATACTCTATAGTGACCATTTCATTTAAAAAGGACTCTTTGACCTTAATGAGGTGGTTGAGATACACAGCAAAACATTTCATTTAAAGACTCAAGTTATTTCCGCGCAAAGTATGTTTAAAAGGAAAGGATCGCATCTTGTGAAGAAAATGCTTGACAATGGATACATCGATATATCCGAGTTCTCATTTGCTGCGACTTTTCAAGTTAACAATCATCTTGAGCTTTATATTGAGCCTGCTTGCATAATGCATGTTATCCAAGCCATTCATGTACATGATGCTTGATGTGTATGCTATCCTCATGCATTTTGTATTTCTGACTTGTACATTTGGATTGGAATTTTTTTCATTCTTTCGTTTGTTATTCATACATATTCTTTTAATTCTTTCACTCTTCTCATCTTAGAAGGATCGATGTCCTATTCATATAGCTATAAAGAAATAGTTTGATCTAAGCATGTAAGGGTGCATATATTGTGCAATATACCAAATATATGTTTGATATTTTCTTATGAATTGCAAAAAGGTTTGATAAATTCCCTATATAGTTTTAAAAATGCAAGTCATGTCATATTTGCAATTAAAAGAAGATACCTAAAGATAAGTATTTAAACAAAAATATTACGTTAAAAGATGCATAACATGTAGAAGACTTCTTGAAAAGTTAAATTCGAGAAAAGAAAGTATGCATTATTCATCACAATTATACAAGTGACATCAAAAACTCTTTCAATATTAAGTATGCTTAGATTTGGGTGTATACTTTCATTAAGTAAAGACATCTGCTAGAACATGCTTTAATGTTCTTTTTGTGAACATTTGGTTTAATATTTGTTGCTTATATTGAGGTTTTTCTCTCCTTAAACATTCAAAGTCCTTGGATATTAGACATACATGGCTATTTTATGCATATTTATCCTCTACCTTCTTAATAACCATCATGCACTTCATTTGCACGATAACTAAAATCGTTTCGAGTCAAAGGCTCGCGTAGGGTAGATGGATTTGATATCTCAACCTGACACTTTATCTTATGGGTTTCGAGGATCCAACCATTTCATGAACATCATAGAAAGATTGAGTATCATCAATAAAGCGGGTATATCAGCAAGTTTGCTATACGAACTTATAAATCTTACATGTTTCTGTGTGTGTATGTATAAAAATGTGGAATATTGTATCTCGATGCTGTAATAAAAAGAGGCATTCTTCAAAGTGGTATTCCATGAGTATCATCACACTAGATACTCTGGCCATTTTCTCATTCAAAAATGCATATTTTATACATCTTAAAATATGAACAAAAAACTTTCTATTAACTTGGAAGATGCAATGAAACGAGAAAGACGTCATGTTGATACATGTTGAATGTCATCAGATTGGTTAATCCTCTCTTTTTGTTCTTCTGAGATTTTTACAGTGGCTTCACTCATACTTTCTTGTAAAGAAATGAAAAAAATTGCAAAAAAATATTATATATTTAGTGTGTGAAAAGGCACAAAAGGGTTCATTTTTTCTGGTGAGTTGTAAAAAGAAAAGACACGACTCAGATCCACTATATAGTGGACTTTTATATCTTCACATGTTGTGAAGTTCACAACTAAGGAGATGACATGTTGGAGCAAGATTAACTTATTTGATAGAAATGAGGAACATGTCCTAAGCTGTAGACTCATAGACATCAATCTTGTGCGAACGATTGAGAATGCTTGTTGATGTGATAATAAACTTCAAAACCCAAATATTACTAGATTGCCTTTTACAACAGTTGATAAGTGCCATTCTTGTGTTTCTAGAATATCCAATCCTCTTGTCGCAATCTTTCAAGTTTTTGATCTATCTTGGTCATCAAAGTATCGTTTATATATGAAGTATTGCATTGTTAATTTCTATGTTCTTGAGTTTTTAGTGCAAGTGCCTAATAGGACATGCCCATGTGTAAGTGCCTAATAGGACATGCCCATATTTTCATGCATTTTGGTGTCATGAGTGCTTAATAATTTGCACAACTGAATCTTAAGCTTGCTCAAAGATACATAAAAATACATATCAATAAATTGAAATAAAAAACCGATAAAAATATAATTAATAATGAATAAAACATAATATGAAAAAAGATACTCGATGTATATTGATTAAAAATCATGAGAAGATAGATATAGATCACATAGTTGACAAAACCATAACAAAATTAGAAACACAAATAATATGCACAAATAAATATCTTTATAGTTGTATATAGATAAATACTATAAAATATGAAAATATTAATTACAGAAAAATATACAAAAATTAAATAAATGAGTTAAATGGATCATTTGTATGTGTGAGGATAATATAGTTACAGTACATCATACATACCAATAAATGATAAAATTTCATAGTCATACTAGTTTCTCGGTGCAGCAAAATTTAAAAAAAATTAAATGATGAAACCACATGATCCAAGAACAATTTTTGGATTATTTCATCAAACCACATACAAGATTAAGAATTACCTCTTGAATCATAGTTGTGATAGTAGTCTCCAATGTAAAAGACCTCCTGTCTCAAATCCAATCCGACTGGTGAGATTGCTTGCGAGTGCGGGAATGAACCGTGTGCTTCTCGCTAGCCCAAAGTGTTGATCCAAGCAGTGAATCTTTCGATCTCGTCTCCTGAGATCTAACATCTTCTTCACGAGTGAGGCACACCGAAGGAGACAGAGATCCACGAGTACCCGGCAACACAATGGCGTAGCGATGACGACAGTCTCTCTAGGGTTTCCAAGTGGACGACCACTTAGAGAGTGAGAGAGAGAGATGGCATGAGAGATGAGAGATATCCATTTCAATTGTTGTGTTTTAAAGAAGAGTTAGTGTTGCCTCTCCTTGTATAATGTTTTGGGAGTCCATCGATCACAATCCACGGACGACACAAATCCAATGGTTCACAATGATTTGTGTTTCTTTCAATGGCAATGATTTTGTTAAAAACACAACAAAATTTAATTAAATTAAATATATGGAATAATAATCAATGTAAATTAATTTTCATTAAATCAATCTTTCTTGGAGAAATGGGAAGGAGGATAGCCTCCTTCCACAAGGAGAATGGACATCCACCAATTTCAATAAGGAGTTGTGTATGTCCACCCTCTCCATATGGAAGGGTGACTCCCTCTTTCCTATTCATGGTATTTTAAATTCCATGAATATGTCTAATATTTGTAAAAACATTTACTATAAATAATTCCACAAAAATAATTCATAATTATTTTTTGGACATTGCAATCATGTCATGAAAAAAATTGTGAATTAAAATTCACAAACTAAAACAAAATGTAAATTACATTTTCAATTATCTATCCAATATGAATTCAATTCGTTTCAACATTTAAATGGTAAATGCTATTTACAAATAGACAAATAGCTCTCTCTTATATATTATGAATCTCATTTATAATATTTATATATGAACAATATGGATAATGGTATCCACATTATTCCTATCCATAATAAATAAATCACATTTAATTATATTGGATCATCATTCTCATGCATCTAAGTAATATGAATCAAATTCACATTATTTATGGTAATTAAATCGCATTTAATTATCTATTTCTCAAACTTGAATATAGTTCAACAATGGAATTATTCTTGAACTCTTTCAATAATAATGTTCTTTCTTCAGGAATACTTGGAGATAAGGAAATAGTGATTTTACGTTCCATATATAGTGACTTAGATATTGATATCATATATCAAATCCAGATCCCGAGGACCTTTCATAGATGCTTGATTAAATCAAGATCGTAAATCTAATCTTCTCATTACATCTGAATCATTCATATCACTGTCCAACATTTGGACCAAGATCAGATCATTTCTCTACTAAGAGGAGTCACTAAAATCCAGACATATTTTGTCACTCCCTTGGAACGAAAATGTCATGGTTATACAATCGTTTATGATCACATCACCCTCGGGTATTCCTAATACATGCACATCTTGCTGATGAATCTGCATTTCATCATCTTCATTCATTGATTTTAGCTTAAAATACCTTATAAAATACATGTAAATATCAATAATTTCATTCTTTTATTAACTCTAACTCTTATGTAAATATTATATATTTAATACTATTTTAACCTAAATAAATAAATAAAGTAAAAAAAAGAAAAAAAAGATTATATATGTAATAGATACAGGATGAATCAGATCCCAAGAGAAGGTCAAGACTTGACCAGTTTAACAACGGATAAAGTAGAGGGAGAAAGGCCTAAAATCCAGCAACTTCATTGTCATATGTGTATATTCATAATATGTACAATTTTGTCTATATTACACACATTTTCATTAATTTATTCATTACCAAATATTTGTAAATAATAATTATTTCTTCATGATATTTGTGAATAAAATCCTCTTGTAAATAATAAAAGTAATTTCAAAAAAAGCATGTATATATTGTTTTAATGGCATCACTCTCCAAAAGCCAGAATGTACAAACTTTCAAGATCAATAACTTCTCCACCTGAACTCCAAGTTCATCAAACTCACTTTAAAATGAAGGTGATTTCATAAAATCCAGAGTTAATGTGTGAAATGTGGTCAATGGGGGTATTGTTGTATAATATACCCATGTATACAATGTATATTACTTAATTATTTATTTTCTTATGCATATTTGTAAATATTTTATTTTTGACTAATTATGATCATTGTATTTAAATTATATTAAAACAAATAAAAAATAAAAATAAATAAAATAAAATCATGTATATATTGTATATGTACCATGTATATATTATACTTATACCTATTTAATTGACCTAATAAATTACTCTTAAAAAAATAAAAATACCATTAAAACCCTTGTATATATTGTAAATATATATATATATATTTCTAAATAATAAAATTTTAATATATGTATATATTTGTAAAAACAATTAATTAAAAATTAGAACCTTGTATATATAGGTATACAAACCTATAAATAACACCTTGTATTTATTTTAACCTTTGTATATACATTATTTAATTATATAAAAATCACTAAAATTAAATTTAATTTATTATTAACATTTTTATTTACATTATTTATTTAAATAAATTCATTTTCTATTTTAAATTCATTTATTTAGATTCTATTTGATGTTTTGTTTTCCCTATTTTGTCCACATTTGCGGTACACTCTGATTAGCCAAACTCAGGTCTGTTGACCTAGGTCAACTCCCTAATCTATGCTACCCATTCACTCATCTTGTATCCATCATTACTTCACCCATTTTCCCATGTACCTCGTTCACCAACCGCTTACACTTGCTCATTCAATCCTCTCACTCGTCAGCCTAACTATTCCACCAAACTCACCTTGATCAACATCCATTTTTGAATTCAAACCCGCACCAAAATTTATAAATGACCATCTCCCACATCCAGCGAGAGTTTGATCTGTGTTTTGGCTGTCTTCCTCCCTGAGTTCGAGTTCTGAGAGAGTAGTAGGTGACAGATACAATTCCCCATGACCAACTATGTCGTCGGAGCCTTATACCATGTCTTTGCCTTCCGGCCATCAACTGCAGATAGAGGTGATTCCATCCTTCTATCCCCTCCACAGGTAACCTATGAAGTTTGTCTTCGATTTATTCTTTCTTTTTCGCTTTGATTTCATTTGAATCTCCTAGATTAGATTAACATCTTCAACCTCTGATCAACATGAACAAAAGAGTTCCAATCATTATCGACCCCTTCCGACCACGTCAATACATCCACCATCTCATTCTCCAGCTCTTCCACCATCTGAACACCCTTGGTATCTTCCAGATTCGAGGTTTGATCTCCCCTCCGACCACACCTCACTGGAGACCCCATCCATCCATTATCGTTCATGTTCTCGACCTAACTTATTGGACAGAGGATACCTCTGAGCACGAGCTTCAAATTGCAGGTTCAATAACAAGTATTCGAGCAAGAATCTAGACATGGGGGGTTGACCTGTATCTGAACCTTGTTCAACTCCCAGATCCATGCATGAATATCTTCTATCTCCACTATTCCCATCAAGTTATAGAGGAGGATCTCAAGAAACTACAACAATAGTCAGAAGTTTATTTAGGAAGAGAACGATCTAGATTTGCTTGATTGAAGTTCGTCGGAGTTTAGGCGCTTCCCAGTTCAACCAAGCCTCTCAATGCCCTCTGATCAAGAACACCTCATCATGAATAAATAGTGGCCGTCCAAAATGCCACAATCCTCAACTGTGAGATCGAAGCTCCAGATCTGATTGATGCCCTTCAGTACAGATTTGTTTTTTTACCATTGGAGCAGAGCTGACCCATTTTCCACCTCATTTTAAGGGTACAATTGCATCTATGCCCTTATCTTTCTTTTATTTTCTAATAAGTCCTTGTGAGGACATGTGTCATCTTGCATTTATTTGAACAATTGCATTTCCTTTCTTTGTATTTATTTTAGTTACATAATAGTCGTGCTTGAAGTAAGCTCGTGTTTTGCACGTGATTTGTTGGGCTAATTGCAATAAAAGTGTTTTATTACCATGTTATTATTTAGCCCCAGGAAGTATTTTATTTGTATTTGTGGCATACGTGCCTTGGCATGCGTTTTCTTAGGAAATTTGCAAGATTCGCATTGTATTTGTCACATGTAATATCATTTAGTATAAAAACTTCAAATATTAGCATTTAGGTCCCTATGAATCTGCATTTAATTTGCATCTTAAAATCAAATAAAAATGATTAAAACACCTTTAAAAATTCCATAAAAATTCGTGTTGCATCCATCTTGCATACATAAATCGCATTTTGCATTTTCATTATTTTCATTATTTATGAAAATAAAAACCCATAAAATTCATAGTTTGCATGTAAAAATCAATAAAAATATAAAAATTACATCAAAAAAATTCTAAAAGAAATATATGTTTTTAGATGTATTTAAATTTCTATACAATGTTGGCATTTTACTTCTTCATAAAAACAAACACAAAGCTCTTAAAAACATTAAAAATTCATAGAAAGTAATTTTAAAATAAAAAAAATCGAAATCATCTTTCCGAAAAATATAAAAATATCTTTCATTATGTATATATTTCACCATTTTTGAAATTATTCATGTTTTTGATTTATTTAAATGCTTTAAAAATTGTGGAAAAATCTAGAAAAATTCAAAAATAGTAAAAAATAATCAAAAGCAATTTTTAATTAATTTTTCTAATCAATTTTTATATTTTGAAAAATACAAAAAGAGAGGTTGAGTATTTGTGTCTTGATTTTCTTTCATCGTCCCATTGCTTTTAAAATAAGAAATATATATATATATTGTAAAATTAAAAATTATTTTTTAAAAAAATCAAAAATCCAAATCAAAAATATAAATTAAAGTTCATAAATAGTTTAGAAAATTCAAAAACACAAAAACCAATCATAGTGTGGATTGAAATTCCTTTATTCTTTCATTGATTTCTCATTACATAGAATAACCTTCAGGATTTTTGTAGCTTCCCTGAGTTCGATCGTGTTAGCTATAAATGTAAATTAAATGGCAATTATCTATTTCTACATTTTCTTTAATGATTTTTGCTTGAGATTTGAATAAATTTTTGTTTGACACTTCTTTGGGTTGCAACAACTTAGGTTTTCCTTTTGACCTACTATTCTTGGTTGTTTATACTTGATTTCAATCAATTTGGTCCAAATCCCTAAACAAGATTTTATGTATCTATAGAGTATAGCGTAATTTGGACTCAATCAAATTAATTGGTGCTTGCCTGCTAAAAGAAGTTATTTCCATGATGGTTCACATGCATCATTTAGATTAGTTTATTTTCTATATTTAAATTCTACGCGGATCACCCCGTATGTAGAGTGTTGGCGACAAGGTATGCATCTCTTATCTCCTGCATGAATTATTGAATTTTATCACGCATTGGCATTTCTAACTTCATTACTTGTTTTCATTCACATAATCTAACAAGGAAATTAGAAACTCGGTAGGCGATTCATTGAAAAAAATCCAAAAAAGTGACAAATTTGTAAAAATGGAGCAGCTAAAGAAAACTCGACTCTGAAACTAAACGTAAAGACAATAACCATTGTTTTGGGGAGATTAACCCCCTCACTATTTGAATTTACTTACAGAGTGAGCGGGAGACGAACACTAGGATAGAGCCAAGCTACAAATTTTCATTTTGGTGGTTGATTTTAACAAAATGATTAGCTAGTTCTCACTGAGGGAACACAGCTAGCTGATTAATGGTTCGTATTTCCTTATCAGAGTGGGTGGTTCAAAGGACACTGTGTAAAGCTCTTCCTTAAGTAACGATAGACTTTTTATGATCCGTACTTACACCCATACTGGCTGAAAGTGGATGCAACTAGCCGTAAGAATTCAAATCAGTCTTTAAGAAATACCGACACCTAACAACTCGCTAACTCTTGTATATGATTGCATTTATCACCAATTAAAATTGAAAAGCTAAAAGACTAAACTCTTACAGTCTTCACTTGTGTCAGTTAGTGAACTGGAGGTTTGTTTTGTGTTTGATTGCTAGTGATAGAGATCCTTCTGTGCCCTTCATTCCTTCTACTCATTCTCTTCTTATTTGACCTTTTTGTTTACGCATCTCACCTCTTCATATCGAAGATGTCAGATTGGAGCATTTCTCATTTGCACTTTGCAGACTCATTCACACTCCAAACCGATTGTCATCTACTCATGAAGACTCACTTCTCGAGTATTCCTTTTTTCGTCACTTCATCTTTCACATCTTTAATTAATCCATTGTTCAAGATTGACTCTATCCTTGAACTATCATTTGGGACTCCATCATTTGTGAAGACTATACAATGTGTTTTTCATTTGCGTAGATCGAGATAGTGCACTTGATGCCACCTAAAGGAAAAAGGTTCCATGGCTGAGTAGAGCAAGATCAACACTACCATGTTAGCTTCCATTCAATCCATTCATGATTAGTTGACAGAACATGCTGACTATCAAGGTGCATTGAGAGATATGATTCTCGAGTTGAGGCAAGATAGGAGAGAGGAGGATAGAAACCATGGAGGAGGTGGGAACAGGGGAGATGAACTTGTGGAGCCGGTGGCTAAGAAATCACTTAGAGAATCCTATAATCCATGAGCAGGATAACACGTACATGGATACAAATTCCTGTAATTCATGGGAATTTCGAGCTTAAGCCCACTATCTTACCATTACTCCCCATATTCTACAATAATATCAATGAAGAATCACACCCCCAACAATTCAATCGCATATGGAACACGATCCATTTCCCTAACATCCCGTTAACGGTAGTAAAGATGATGACATTTCCTTTCAGCTTGATGGGCAAGGCCCTCTATTAGTTATATCATTTAGGAAAATTTGTCATTACAAGGGAAGAGTTGAGATATGCTTTTAAGCTAATATTACCCACTTGGATGCCTCAACTAAGTGTGACCGATGATGGCAAACTTCTCCCAAATGTCTTATGAGACTATTCATGAGGCATGGGAAAAATTCAAAAATTTAATGAAGAAGTGCCTCCATCACGATATTCCAAAGACAAGCCTTGTGCAAAATTTCTTTGGGGGTTGAGTCATGAAAATCAAAAGATGGTAGATGCCTCTTGTGTGGGTAGTCATTTCAACAAGCATGAAGATGTCCTATACTAGATTTTCAAGGAGATGGAAGAGAGCTTTACAACTCTTTCTTCTCTACGTGTATTCCAGAAGCATCCCATCTCTTATCCTATAGTACCCCACAAGGTTGTCAACATGAAGACATTACATGATGTGGATAGGGTGGACGATACTTATATTACCATCATAGGAGATGTGAACATTATTAAGAAATGATCTAAGGATCTTGAGATGCTCCAAGTGATCAAACAAAGGATGAAGAACCTGGACAAAATGGATGAGATAACTAAGCATATGGAGCTTCTTATGAGTACGATTAGAGCATGCCAGAGTGAAAGTGCAGCGGTCGACACTTCTACATGAGAGCAGACTTCTTCCACCTAGCAGAGTGCCTGAGGACCATCCATAGTTCAACATGTTTACTACATGCAGAGCCCTGATCAAGTCCCATAGCATTCACAACAGATTGTACCGTACCAACAGAAGGGCCCATACATTCTTAAGTAGCAGTCTCTACCTCCACCTATCATTTAGAAGGTGTGGTATTTGGTTCGACCGAGAGCGCAACCAGCTCCATCTGTCAGGGCATGGCCAGTGGAGTTCCCAACAGGGTCAGAGACCCGCCCACCAGTTTCAAGGAGGCAGACAACAACAATACCAACACCAGCAGTTCTAGCCTCACTTTCAGTCTCCACTTCAGTTGCATGACTGGAGACATGGCCAACAACAGATGCAACCTGCATATTTTCTAAAGTTCATGCCATCAGCAACCTCCCACCCGAAAGGAAAGATAAGGAGCACCTGATGCATCTGTATTTCATCATCTTTATTCATTTATTTTAGCTTAAAATCCCTTATAAAAACACATGTATATAATACTAACTTCATATTCTTACGAACTTGCATATGTATTTAAATACTGTACATATATTGTTATTTTAACCTAAAATAAATATATAAAGAAAGAAAGGTAAAATAAAAAATAGATAGAGAGGAAAAGGACTGTATATATGTAATAGATACATGTTGACCCGAACCACGAGAGAAGGTCAAGACTTGACCTGACCGACAAGGATTAAGGTAGAGGGAGATAGGGTTCTGATGAATCTCCATTTCATCACCTTTATTCTATCATTTTGGCCTTAAAAACCCCAGCAAATGCATGTAAATAGCATTAATTTGTACATATTAGCATTCATTATTTATTGTATTAAATGTACATAGAATAAAGTTTTTAATGCCAAAATTATAGAATAAAGGGAAGAAAAGAAAAAGGAATAAAATATTGCAAATATTTTATGACCCGAACCCCGAGACCAAGGCCAGCATGGAATTGGTCGACAAGGAATAAAGTAGGGGGAGATAAGGGCCAATTATACAATAAATATCTCATTTATTTATTCATTCATTTATGTATTTTTGACACCTATTTTGTATAGAATTATTTATTCATCAAATAAAGAAACTTTGTACATGAAAGTTGTAGAGAATAATGTAAATAAAAATACAAAATTGAGTTTGTATAAAAAGGATACACAGTGTACATTTTATACCCAGCATAAAAAGCCAAAATCTCAACTTCACAAACCCATATCTTGCAAATAAAAACTCCAAATCACCCAAACTCACCTTTAATTGTATATAGCTTTCCATGAACTATTTAATAAAATTGGTGTCATAATTTTTGGAGTTCATTTGTAGAAGTTAGGTTTTTGGCCCTCCTTGTAGATAATACCTGATTAAAAGATTCATTTTATTCAATACCTATTATTTCTACAAATTTATATTTTTAGAATTTTGTAAATAATGTATATAATACATGTACGTATTAAAAGTTCAAGAAAACCAACAAGAATTTGTAAAACAAAATAAGCCTATGTAATACATAGGCAAAATACCTATGTTAAGAATGTATATAAATAAAAAGGGATCTTAATTCTGTTATTCTTTATTCATCTACATTTTCATAATAATGTATATATTATTTATAACTTAGTAAAAATACAAAACCAAAACAAAAACAAAATAAAATTCATTAAATAAATAAAATGTAAATAATATATAGGTGAATTACCTATAAGTATACTTACATATGCATATACCTATTTATTCAAAAATGTAAATAAACTCCTAAAAATTAAATAAAAATACCTTTATACTCACAAAAATAAATTATAAATTTATAAAATAAGCCAATAAAATAATTAAATAAAATAAACAAATAAAAAATAAAATACACAAAAATACATGTAAATACATACATATACACATTATTCAAATAAAACTATAATAAAACACGTCGAAAAATTCAATAAAAATCATTAATAAATACTAGATGAAATAATACACATTTTTTATTTTATAAGAAAAAATTAATAAAATCGTTTAAGGTGTCAAATAAATCAATTTCCAATCAGATCTCCTATTTTGGCGTCTAGCGGCCGACGTGGGCCAATGGGGAGTCAGCCTTCGTTGACCCCCTGGTCAACTGTCCCATCCAAGCCACTGTGCCTCTGAACTGTCAACTCCCCGATTTTCCTCCAGCTTTTGCGGTCATCCCTTCCATCGTTCAAGCTCGCTTCCTTCACAAGAATTGTCCTCTGATCATCCAGGATGCCCGCCAAAATCGTAGATCAAGTAGATACTCATTGAATCAGTCAATAATCGCCGGTTAATAAGGCCCCTCGCCAATGTGTATAAATAAGTAGCTCCGCCTCCTTCCTCGAATTTGTCCACTTTTAATCCGATCTCAAGCTTTGATTCTAGTCCTGGGACATTCCTCGTGATAGGGGGTGCGTGCTGGTGTCTCGAATCGGCCGGAGGGAGGAAGATTTTGACGCGGCGGAGCTCCGGCGTCCGCCCTTCTCCCTGGAGGCCCCCAGGTATAAGAGCTATCATTTCTATGCTTTTTAGTTAGTTTTTAACGTTAGTCTTTCATTCCAGTAGTAAGATTAGCCTGTAGTTAATTCCCTTAGCTTAAAACCAAAAATTCGAAGTTCGCCGGAGCTCGGCTCCGACGACTTCTCCACCATTGTCTTGCCTGTTTCCGACCGCCTCGTTCATCCCATTTCAAACCTCAACGCTTTCTCCATCGATCGCACCCATTTGTTCAACCCAGGACTCTTGGTCTTGGCAAATCGGGGCTCCACCTCCGCCGTTCGCCGGAGCCCCTCCGCCCCCCTTCATTTTGCGTCGCAGCTTCAAAACCTCGGGTCGAGGAGGTAGCTCTCTCACCCCCGGTTCTTCCTCTGTAGGTACCACGAAGGATAGAGCCCATCTGGGCTCGAATCGATCCAGGAAGAGGTTCCTGGGGGTCCTCTTCTTCACCGACCTCGTCCGAACGACTCGGACCTCCAGGAGCCATGAGAGACCCATCAGTCAACGCGGAAGCTTCCCAGCTACGTCCAGAGTACTTCAGATGTGCCGGAGAGCCCTGGAGGGGCCCATGCTTCTCGATCGAAGCTCGCCAGGCGCGAGCTTCTTTCTTGTTCTTCCAGGGAGCTTCAGCACCGTCGGATCAGGAGGCTAGGCCCAGTTCGATCAGGAGCTGTCCGATGAAGCCACGTGCCAACCGTCAGATCAACCCGGATCGTCTAATCCAGGCCCTTCATCGTCGAACCGGTATCCACCGTCGGATGCTTGATGCGTAGATAAGTGGCGCACCCAGCGCCGTTGGATGTCACGCCTTATTTGGGGTAAATTTCATATCTAGCCCCTCGCTTTTTGTATTTGTAGTTTAATACCAAAAATAAAAAGTCAAGTTGTAAATAAATTGTATAATTTGCAGACGGACCCCCTATGTTTGTATATTTACATTTTAGTCCCTCCGCGCCTCACGTGCAGCTACCACGTGAGGCACGTGAAATTTGCATGTAAACCCTGCCGTGTTTTTGTATTTGTAAAATGGTCCTGAAAATAAAAGTTAACGTTCATTTCTATTGTGATTTTTGCATATATGCCCCTGTCAATTATTTTATTTGCAAAAATACCCCTACGAGGCCATTTATTTTTGAACGCTTTGTCTATTTATTTTGTGCTCCATATTTCTTCGAAAAATTCTGCAAAAATAGACATAAGCTACTGTTTGGTTGTTCTTGCACGCTAAATTTTTAGTTTTTAATTTTGTTGCATTTTTGCATTTATTAAAAATCAAAAATATGCTTTTTATTCACTGCCTAGCTTATAAAATTCCAAAAAAATATTAAAACACCTCTAAAAATTCCAAAAAAATTAACTATGGTGTATTTTGACCTATTTCAGTATCAGTCCAAAAATCCCTAAAAAACTCAAAAAGAAAACCGTAAAAATCCAAAATACCCAAAAACTTCAAAAAATGTATAAAATCAAAGAAAAATCAGACAAATATGAACTCAGTCCCTATTTATGCTAAGTTTTATTATCTTTATTAGAAAAATAGTGTGGAAAACTTTTGAGGCTGTTTGCTATTTTTAATGCCTATTTTTCTTACAGCCAGACCCTATTCCACTGTTTGCTCTTATTTTGCTGTTTAAAAATATTAAAAATGTATTGAAAAAATGCCCAAAATCGCAAAAACAGTAAAAAATCATGAAAATTCCAAAAAGACTTTATTCCTGAATTTTTGAATATTTTTGAGTATTTTTATAAATATTATAGTACCCCTTTATGTATATATATGTATTTCCTAAAAAGATAAAAAAATATATATAGATCTATATATCTAACTATTTATATGTATTTATATATCTAGTTACTAACCCTAATATAAAAAAAATAATATATATATATATATTTTATCATACTTATATATACCTATATACATTATATGTATTACAAGCTATAGACTAACCCTCTATGGGTATACATATATCTATATATTTCTATTTTATATGTCTATATATATATTATCTAATCATATTATTATAAAAAAATTTATATAATAATAAAATAAAAAAAGGGTATAATAAATAAAAAAAATTTTAAAAATTCAAAAACCCACTTCACACAAGGATGACTCTGAGATACATGTAGGCTATGGTATTTTGTATTGCTCTCTATGGTTCGACCTCTACATGCTTGTCACTGTACATTTTATGGTAGAGTAAATAAAAGATTAATTCACATTTTTTGGGACTCAATTGTTTTATTCTTTATTGTGGGTTAACTGCTGCATAACTTGGGTATTCTGCGAGCGGTCGCCTCGGCGACAACTTATTTACATTATTCATGGTGATCCTCGTGGAAAATCCTCGTTATCAGATGACGCCATTGCCGGGGAGCAATGAGCATAGCCTAATTTATTTTGTCATTTTTGTGTACATTTTTAATTCATCATTGATTTTGTGAGCAGCTATTCTTATTGTCATTAATCACCATGCTATATTGATTGATTCATTTATTGTGATTATTTTATATATCTGCTCTATTTTGATTGGTTGAGCTATACTAATGCAATCTTTTTGTGACTTTGATGCAAGGGCCCACCACGCGAGGATGGCTTCTTAAGAGGCCAAGGCAGCCGAGCTTGGAGGAGGGTGGTCTTCACCTCATGACCACTTGGAGAGAGAGTCAAGGAAGCAAGGAGACGTGGATTAGATAGGCTTAGAACACTTAGGATTATTTCTGTAATTTTTGGTGAGAGAGAGACAATTTTGGCATGTAATAATTAACATGACTCTACTCTTCACAATGAGGTCCAGTGCCCATGTGTCTGTTCACCTGGGGGCGTCATCGCTGTTTTCCGTGATTTCTACCACCTTCTTTTCTTTGTTTTCCGCTGTTTTGTGCTTTCCGCCTTTATTTTACTTTGTTTTGTGTACTTGGAGCCCCTAGATATAGGTTGCTTGACTCGGTAGCTAGGTCCAAACATTAATAAGAATGCATGTTCCTATAGTCCACTTCGTATGGATCTAGTCAAACTTAAACAGTTCGGTCATTTATCTCTTAACCCATGTGCCGTGAGTGAGCCCATCAAGCGCTACTCCTGAACTCGAGTGTGTCGAGAAGAGGAGGGGTAAGCCAAGATCAGACCCTTAGGTTAAAGATAAGTGACCAGCTTGTGGTTCTTCACGTTAATAGCAGCTAATGTTTAGGGCGATTTTGTCGAATGCACACCGCCATGTAGATAGGTTTAAAAATTCTGCTTTGCATACCACATGGAGAGAGCTGGGATGCACTGTAAGTCTTCTAACTCAGCATGCATCATTCGGTTCAATGGTGAGATTTCCATCATAGAACCACTTGCACGGCTTTTCCGCTATCTCCCTCTGATTTTGAGCACCTAGGACTTAAACGAAAATCTACCAAAACGTTAGGCGCTGGTATGAAACAGATTCAAAAAAAGTGAAAACCCAAAAATTAAAACTAGGGGACTGCTAAATAAACTTTGACCTTAATTAAAATCCGTAATGGACTATCATTGTACTGGGTTCATAAAGCCCTCATTGTTTTCAGGTACCTTGGAGGGGAACCAAAACCCTACTCCCTTGAGCGTGTGAGACCCCCTAAGGATTAGAGCCAAAAACCCAGTCTGCAACTGCCTTGTGTATCGCCTGGATTTCCGAAGTAATGGTGCTTCTATCGTACGTAGGCGAGTAGGGCTTAGTCACCAATGATGACTCTGTTGTGTAGAGCATCGATCCTGTCCGAAGTATCGAGCATAGGCCACGCCTTCACGGGGGTGTCTTGTCTCATTGTCCTGCGTCCGAGTAGGTTCTTGTACGCTCACGGGTGATTCCGTTGCGAGCGAGGACCGAAGTAGCGGTTTCGCCTATCGGCTTCCTCTCTCTCTCTATTTCTTTGGTTGAGTAGGGATCCAGGAAGGATTACAAGGACTCCAAAAAGTACAGACTACAGGTTACACAGGAGGAGGACAAGTATGGGATACCTTCCGGCAGTACTCTCTTTCCTATAGGGTAGCGTACTAAGGACTTGTTATAAGATATGCCTGAAACAACAACTCTAAAACTGAAAAGATAATAAGTAGCCGAACCTTTACGGCTTCACATGGCGTGAGTTGGTGAACCCGATTTTGTATTGTGTTTGTATGGATCTAGATTAAGGTTCAAAGATCAAGTCCCGCGCCTTTGCGCAAATTTTGTTGTGTCACTCCTCTTTGACCCCCGCTCAGTTTGAGCCTTTCTACTGTTTTGCACTCCTTTTTATTCCTCGTTGACCATCGTATCTTTCATCCAACATCCTATCTTCTCTTGTACTTCGCGAAGTTGATCCATGGATGGTTTCCGTCGGGACCATGCCGACACCCACATCGATTCCATGGACTCAACTCCGCCAATAACTTCGAGGCGATTCCCGAGAACCCGATCCGGACTTTGTGGATCGATCTCTAGACTCCTCATTTTCTACCTTTCTCTTGGCCACCCAATAAACTGGGATCACCTTTGTCCCACTTTCGCCGTTGTGAATGGAAGTCGATTACAGTCTACATCCTTGTCCATTCACAACATGCTGGGGTTGACCTGAATTCCAGCTTCATCTCGGCAGCTGAACATTAATTGCAAGCAGTCTGATCAGGACTATCTCCTAATGCAGATAGATGACAGTGCGAGCCCTGGAGACTACTCCGGAGTTCATCTCTTCCGACTCAGACCCTGACATGGCTCCAGGAGGAAAGGGCAAGGGTCAGCAGCCACCCCAACCAGAGGGACAGGTGCCAGATCAGAATCAAGTCAATGCACAGTTACTGGCATCTATCCAGGCCATCCAGCAGCAGCTGACCGAGCAGGCCCTCACACAGACAGCCTTCCAGGATATGTTGAATGATATGATGAACCGAGACGGTGGAGGAGGAGGCAAAGGCAGAGGAGGCAGGGGAGGAGGAGGTGGAGGTGGTGGTGCAGATGATGATGATCTAGAATTCCCACCACCACCAAAGCCAACACTTAAAGAAACATACAATCCGGGAGACAGCCAGATGACCGAATGGATCCTCATTCCACCGGTACACGCTCACTTTGAGATGAAGCCCCAATTCATTGCTCTTCTTCCTGCATTCCATGGAAACACCAGCGAGGAGCCGTACATTCACCTGCAGCAATTCTCCCGCATTTGCCGTACTACTCACTATCCCAATGTCCCTTTGGACATTGTCAAGATGACGGCTTTCCCCTTCATCCTACAAGACAAGGCCCTCTATTGGGTCAATCATATGGGGAAGATTGTGACGACATGGGAGGAGCTAAAGTCCGCCTTCTTGCACAAGTATTACCCTCTAGGTCGGCTCAACCAGATGCGAGCCCGAATCAGCAATTTCTCCCAAGGACCCCATGAGTCGATACATGAAGTGAAGGATATGGTTAGATCCTCAAGCACATCACGGAAGCGTGATCGTCGTATCGAATACGACGAAGAACGACTAGTCGCACTAGTTGTTCTATGCAGCGGAAATTAAAAAATTTCATGTGACGAAACCACATGATCCAAGAACACTTCTCGGATCGTTTCGTCTAAACCACAACCAAGTATTAGGTTTACCTCTTGAAGAGTGGTTGCGATCAAGTCTCTAAATGAAGAGACCTCCTGTCTCAAGTCCGATCCGTCGGAGGAGACGCTTGCGAGCGCGGGGATGAACCGCGTGCTTCTCGCAATCCATGTTGATGATCCAAGCGGTGGATCTCCTGATCTCGACACACGAGATCTGACGTCTTCTTCACGAGCAAGGCATGCCGAAGTAGACGGAGTTCCACAAGCAAAACATCGGGCAGCATAACGATGGTGCCGCGGCGAAGGAGAGCCTCTCTAGGGCATTCATGGTTGACGGCCATGAGAGGGAGAGAAAGAGAAAAGAAAGAGAGAGAGAGACTTGTTGTCTCACTTATGTGCCAAGAAGAGCAACGGGGTGCCTCTCCTTTTATAGGATTTTGGGATCCATGGATCTCAATCCATGTGTCAACACAAATCCAATGGTCCACATTAATTTGTGTTTCTTTCAATGGTCATGATTTGTTGCTAAAAACACAACAACAATTAATTTAATAAAAATCAAATATATATTAAATATAATTTGATTTATTATCAAATCAATCTCCATTGGAGAGATAGGAAAGGAGGCAAGCCTCCTTCCATAAGGAGGGTGGACGGCCACCACATTCCTTATGGAATTGTGGCTGTCCCCTCTCCTCATTAGGAAGGGAGCTTCCTTTTTCCTATTACATGAGATTACATTATCTCATGATTCTCTCCAATATTTGCAACAACATTTGTTACAAATTATTTCACAAAAATAAATCCAATTTATTTTGTGAACATTGCAATCATGCCATTGGAAATTTGTGAATCATATTCACAACCCAAAACAAAATGTAAATTACATTTTCAATTCAATGTCCAATGTGAATCCAATTCACATTAACATTTAATTAACAAATGTAAATCACAAATAGCTCTCTCTTATATATTATAAATCACATTTATAATATATATGACTAATGTGGATATTGCTATCCACATTATTCATATCCATGATAATTAAATCACATTTAATCATCTTGGATCTTTATTCTCTTGTTCTCAAATAATATGAATCACATTCACATTATTCACATCTTTGATAATCAAATCACATTTAATTATCTCAGATAACTCTCTTTATAATATGAATCAAATTCATATTACTCATGATAATTAAATCACATTCAATTATCCATTTTCTCAATGCTCGGATACATAAATCAACAATAGAATTATCCATGAACTCCTTCAAGGATAATGCGCTTTCTCCGCAGATACTTGGAGATAAGGACAGGGCGATTGTATTGTTCCACGTATAGTGACATGGATATTGAGATCATATCTCAAATCCAGATCGCGGGCCTCCCATAGATGCTTGATTAAATCAAGACCGTAAATCTAATCTTCTTATAGCATCTGAATCACATTCAGATCAATGTCCAACACTTGGACCAAGATCAGATCACTTCTCTACTGAGAGGAGTCACTAAAATCCAGACCCGTTTCATCACTCCCTAGGAATGGAAGCGTCATGGTTATACAATCGTTTATGATCACATCACCCTCAGGTATTCCCAATACCTGTACATCCTGCATACTGGAAGACTCAGACTAAACCCGAAGTATTGGATCAACTTTATACTGTCTACTTCATGGCTTTATCAGTAAGTTTCTCATTCGATCATTGGCAGTTGGTATCAATCATACACTTTCCAAAAGCGTATATCATACCTAGGTCTTGATCATATACTTTCCAAAAGTATATATCAAACCTACAAATTCAGTCAAGCTTCCAAAGCGAGACGACCGTGCGCACGGAATTTGATTCTTCCCATTATCTCATGAGTAAGCTCATGTCTTCCGGTTTAGTAACTGAACCTGTATGATCCCTTTGAGAGATCGTATTACTCATATGCCCTTATATGCACACCAGTGCGCCGGTGTATAGACCTTGATTAGGTCATCAACCTATTGGTCTGCCAAATGTACATACTTAGACATATAGCAACACATCTGTCTCCGGTCAGAGGATGCGTGCCTATATCATGACAGCATATGATATAGGACTTTGGTTATCTCGATCTCGTTAAGTCAACTCTTTGACCTAACTAATCTGACACCTCCGAATCTCTATTCCTATGCAGAGGACCTGCATCAAGAGGTCGGTCAGACATCAGCCTTTAGAGATAAGGATGGCCATCTCCTACTCAGGCTGGAGATCGTCTCTTAACAATCATTTGACGGTGCTTGATGAGTCCTCAATCTAACTCTTTAGATATTCATCCAAGCACCAGCCTCTATGATTCAATAGTTGAATCAACAGCTGTATGATCATCAAGATGGCCATGGTACATAACCCTAATTGTACTAAGGGACCTATTATGCAAATTATTCATTCTTCATTTCAGATTAAGGAGTGAATTGCAATAACATTTATTGCATAATGGCTTGCCGTGGGCTCGCATTTCCAACAATCTCCCACTAGCCCAAAGAGCCATTGAAGGGCTAATCATTTAAACCCACACTCATGTGACAATCATAGGCTATTTAGAAAATAGCTAGGTAAGCTGATCAGTCACTCTGTTCCCGCGAGACTATGCCAAGTCCTTTTACGGCACTTGCATATCCCCAGTAACAGTGCTCGCATCTAATGCGAATGTTGCATCTCGTGCAACCAATACTCAATCTAGTTGGTTAGAGTGTCCCCGAAATCATAACCAGTATCCCCATAATCCTTATTAGAATACCTTCATTCCCGGAGATCTCTATCTCCTAAGGTATCTAAAGTTTAGACCCTTATAGATCACTATCTACATGGTCTTAAACTTTTGAAGATAAGACTTTGAGATCACTATCTCAAAAATCTCCTCATCTATGAAGATTTTGTTATTACTGCAATCAAGTGTTTTATCTCTACAGTAGGATTAGTAACAATTTACTACTCCCACTGCATGACAGACATCAGGTATTTGTACACTCTAGCATACACTCAGCTTCTCGTAACTAATGCACAAGTGCAAGTAGTTGTAGCATTTACTTCCTCAACTCTTTGAGGTGCTATCCCTTAAGATAGGTCAGTACCATATCTTAAGGGTTAGAAGCCTTTCTTGGAATTTCTATGAATAGAATATGTCCAAGGTATACTACAAATGTGACAGTCCAATTATCCTCTTCTCTTGGCTTCTGAACAACTTCAGAACTAAGATCTAAGAGGTATCTTTGAGATCATATCTCAAGTTATGAAACAACCAGATAATAAAATACTTATTATTATCCTTATATCATTTTAAATAATCAGGATATCATCTACATTCAGCAAGATGAACACAAAGGCACTCCCACTAAGCTTCACATGGCTCATCAAGATTCTATCTGAAATCATAACAATTATAATTCCATCAAATCTTATGGTCCAACTTCAAGAAGCTTATTTGAGTCCATAGATGGATTCCTTAGTTTACACACCTTGCTTTCCTCAATCATGAAGCCCTGGGGCTACTTCATGTGAATATCCTCAAAGAGGTATTCGTAGAGGAATGCAATATTGACTTACATCTTGAAGATGCAATAGTCAAGTTGTGTAGCTAAGGTTAGCAATATTCTGATGGTTTTAAGCATGGTCACCGAAGAGCAAGTCTTATTGCAAGCAATGTCTTCTCTTCCAGTGTGTAGCTCATGGCTACAAACCGTGCTTTGAAGGTCTCTACCTTCTCATCAGGTTCCCTTTCTCTTGAAGATCCATTTACACCTTTACAGGTTTTACCCATATAGGTGGATCCACGAGGGTCCATATACAATACTTGCATATGAAGTCTACATTAGACTTTTATTGCTAACATCCATCTATCCATGCTATGATCTTCAGAAGCTTCATCACATGAAGTTCAATCATTGTCAGATTTCTCTGACACATGGAATCCATCCTCAAACTCATTTGAAGAGGTATTAGTGTTTCATTTTTAATTGTCCTCTTAGTTTCCAATTTCAGGAGCCTCATTATCTTCTCAAGATTAAATGAGTTCATACACTTCATTTTTATCTTGATTCTCAAGAGTCTCAACATCTAAGAATCACATTCTCAGAGATGAGATATTTTAGGAATCTCAAGGTCATAAAGTAGGTATCCAATACCATCCTTTATTTTTCTAATGAAGTAGCATTCTCAAGTGCTAGATTCCAGCTTGCATGCATGGAATCATATTAAGCATATATATTGTAGTCTCTTCTACACATATATACCTGGAAACTAAGGGATAATTATGCTAAAATTCATCATTGATAAGATCATGTCACACATGATCCAATTGTATCTACCTATAACTCTATTGAGTTAAGGTGTGTTAGGAGGATTGAGATAGAAGTGATATTCATATCTCTATAAGGTATTCTTTGAATTTATCTAGTAGGTACTTGCTACCTAGATTAGATCAAATTCATTTTATCTTCCTTCAAACTTTGGTTTTAAACCAAAAATAATGAAATCTTTGAACATTTCAAAGGTTTCTTAGGTGAAGAGAAGAAATCTCATATCATACATAATCATCAACAGATATCACATATCCATAATGTTTACTATGATATAGATGATCTACATACATCAATATCCATGAGATCCTGAACACCTTGGCATCTTATACCTTTCTCTAAGAAGGGTGTATTGGACATTTTTCTTTGAATACAATATTCATAAGTATGTAAGTTTTGAAATTTTAGACATTCTAAAGTTTCATCTCTTACTAGTCTATTGATCAAATCAATAGACAAATGTCCAAGGCTTGATGCTAGATCATTGTCAAATGATCTTCATCCTCCTATTGATCTTAAGGTTTAAGTTCAGTATTTAGAAATGTTAATGAACCATTCATTAATTTTCTAATTTAGTGAAGTCCACTAGATTATTAGATTACTATCTGAAATATATACATCATAACTCTTTATGATAGTTCTATCTCAGATTCATGTTCATTTCTAACATTTAGAAACAAACAATGAGTGTATTCTTATATCTAGGTCATAGAGACATTCTCTAAGACTAAGGACTCTCCCACTGAAATTAACAAGTCTATCAATCCAACAGAGATTGTTGCAACAATTGCATCAATATCCATGTGGATAACTATAAACCTTTAAGATCAAATTTTCCAGTCTTCTAAAACATATGCAACCTATTGCAAATGTCATCAGAAGATTGAGATACAATTATTTGACTTTATCTTATCAATGATTTATGTAGATTAATCTGATGCTCCATCCGAGTCCTTCTCTAAGGATTCTAGATAGACTTGATAGTCATACTATCAACACATCAACCTATTGCAGTATTGGTATTCATCCAACTCTTCGGATGACATATGGAAGTCATAGATGTATAGTCAACTCTTTGACCATACTTCGTACTCGGGTCCAACCCATGCTTCCACTGCGCTCCCTTTATCTATAAGCAACCATTGCTTAAGAATAAGGATCTCTTATGTAAGAGCATTTCAACATTTATACATGCTTCATTAAATTCATACAATATGAATATTATGAAGCTTCATGAATGACCAGAGTATATATAGTAGAATGATGACACTCATCATCTACATCCATCTAAACTCTTAAAACATAGGTTCAGGTAGGTACTCAAACAATTTGAATACATCATCTCTCATAGAGCCACCATTCTGCATGATGCAGTGAACCATCTCATTCATGTTAAATGTCAAGAGCACATATGTATGCCAGAATATCTTCATTAATTTTATAAGGATTATTTGACAATTGCGATCATCATCGACATGTCACTTCCAAAGTACATCTGATGAGAGATCAAGACTATAGAGACATACAAACCCTAGGGTTGTTGTCCTATTATCTATTTAATTGTCATTCCTCAACATTATGAGGAAACTTGCACATTGCAACCACATACATTATGTGTCCAATTGCAAGTACAATATCTGGATCATGAGTCCAATCCATGATATTTTACTGGTTATTATTGAGTATATCATTGAGTGGGTTTTAATGAAGGATTATCTGAAATAAGAAATTTGCATAAATATATAAATATATATTTTACTTTGATTTAGGATTTTTATATCAAACTTGTCTTGTCTTGTCAACACTGAAAGTTCATTCCCTTAATCACTTTCAATGTAAGAGATATACTTACCATTATATCTCAACAAGATCTGGGATCTCCTTCCTTATCTTTGTTGCATCCCAATAATATGAGAACCTACAACTCGGATAAAAAGAAGCGGGAACACATTCCGCCTTGCAAGTCCAACTTGCATCTCCCAATTCGGTCTTTAACACCCGGGCCCACCACCCCTAAGGCAATGTTGACCTGTCATTAATTGAACCAACCGTCAACAGGAATACAACTCGTTATGCGCAATCCAATATCACCCCAATAATATAAGGACCCGATATTGGGGTCACTATGCATACGTCCTTACTCTTTCGAGAAGCGAAGAGCCCGATCCAAATGGATCGTATGCAGGAGCTGTCACTTCGGACAGGCGTCTCCTACATACAATATCTGGCGACGGAACCCTTCGCCTTGACGGGAGACCATGGATGTCACTTATGTGATCCTCCATATCATATTCAAATTCTAATTAATCATTATGAATCATATTCATTATGATTAATTCTTCCAAGGGAAATAACACATCTATTTATAATAGAGTGTCTTAATTTTAATTGGATTCCAATTAATCTAATCATATTAAATTAATGATCCAATTAATATCCAACAAACATTTTAATAGTTACTTGAATTTTGGTATTATCTCAAATACGTATTATTTCGAATTTTAATAATTAGAAATACATCATGATTTCTTAAGCATTATACTAACCCTACCCACTGTCATGGCCAGTACCGACGAGAGTGGGACGGACCACATACGTTGCAACCCGCAACCCCAATGCTCTCCGACTAGACACCATATCCACCTCGGGAAAGGATAATGCAAAATAGATCATTTTGTACTTGAGATGATCATCGGTTCTTCAACCGAAATTATACCATATAGTAATAATCAAAACAATTTTGATTAACATTATAATGAGATTTGCTAAACAAATCCCAAGTCCTATTCAAGTAACATGTTTGTTGGAATGTTGATCATGTAGATCATGTAACCAATCTTGATCTAGATCACATCTAATCATTTGTTGGTTAGGGCAAAGTCATTTAAGGACATAATTATCATCAAATATTTCATAAATATTTATGCATAATTATCCAGGAAATTAAACAATTTAATTTCACTAATTAATTAAATGACAATCACTAGGTTCTTGATTAGGAAAGTATTTTCAGCAGTGACCCTCACTTACTAAAAATACCATATCTCAATCAACTTAAATCCAAATTAAGCAAAGGAAATTTATAAAGTTTGCTAACTTGATTTACAACAGAACCCAAGTGATTTGCATGCATTTCAAGGCGTTTCAAATCCACAATTAACATCTTAATTACGTCATGATCCGCAGTCCCCGAAACAGGGGATACATGTTCCCTAAAATGAGCATATCTAGAGCAAACGGAATCGAAATCACGCAAACTCAGATCCTACGGTTTCCTTATTTAATGGGGAATAAAATCCAAATATTATTTTCGTGTTTAAACAATTTAAACAGTGCCGAAAATAATATCAAAACAGAGATGCGAAAATGAAATGCAAGAAAACTTTCGCAAACCCTAATGAACCCAAGTCATCCTCGGTTTAAGGATCGTATCCAAAACCACCGACCTAAGGCTCTGATACCACTTGAAGGATATGGTTAGATCCTCAAGCACATCACGAAAGCGTGATCGTCGTATCGAATACGACGAAGAACGACTAGTCGCACTAGTTGTTCTATGCAGCGGAAATTAAAAAATTTTCATGTGACGAAACCACATGATCCAAGAACACTTCTCGGATCGTTTCGTCTAAACCACAACCAAGTATTAGGTTTACCTCTTGAAGCGTGGTTGCGATCAAGTCTCTAAACGAAGAGACCTCCTGTCTCAAGTCCGATCCGTCGGAGGAGACGCTTGCGAGCGCGGGGATGAACCGCGTGCTTCTCGCAATCCATGTTGATGATCCAAGCGGTGGATCTCCTGATCTCGACACACGAGATCCGATATCTTCTTCACGAGCAAGGCATGCCGAAGTAGACGGAGTTCCACAAGCAAAACATCGGGCAGCATAACGACGGTGCCGCGACGATGGAGAGCCTCTCTAGGGCATCCATGGTTGACGGCCATGAGAGGGAGAGAAAGAGAAAAAAAAGAGAGAGAGAGACTTGTTATCTCACTTATGTGCCAAGAAGAGCAATGGGGTGCCTCTCCTTTTATAGGGTTTTGGGATCCATGGATCTCAATCCATGTGTCAACACAAATCCAATGGTCCACATTAATTTGTGTTTCTTTCAATGGTCATGATTTGTTGCTAAAAACACAACAACAATTAATTTAATAAAAATCAAATATATATTAAATATAATTTGATTTATATCAAATCAATCTCCATTGGAGAGATAGGAAAGGAGGAAAGCCTCCTTCCATAAGGAGGGTGGACGGCCACCACATTCCTTATGGAATTGTGGCCGTCCCCTCTCCTCATTAGGAAGGGAGCTTCCTTTTTCCTATTACATGAGATTACATTATCTCATGATTCTCTCCAATATTTGCAACAACATTTGTTACAAATTATTTCACAAAAATAAATCCATTTTATTTTGTGAACATTGCAATCATGCCATTGGAAATTTGTGAATCATATTCACAACCCAAAACAAAATGTAAATTACATTTTCAATTCAATGTCCAATGTGAATCCAATTCACATTAACATTTAATTAACAAATGTAAATCACAAATAGCTCTCTCTTATATATTATAAATCACATTTATAATATATATGACTAATGTGGATATTGCTATCCACATTATTCATATCCATGATAATTAAATCACATTTAATCATCTTGGATCTTTATTCTCTTGTTCTCAAATTATATGAATCACATTCACATTATTCACATCTTTGATAATCAAATCACATTTAATTATCTCATATAACTCTCTTTATAATATGAATCAAATTCATATTACTCATGATAATTAAATCACATTCAATTATCCATTTTCTCAATGCTCGGATACATAAATCAACAATAGAATTATCCATGAACTCCTTCAAGGATAATGCGCTTTCTCCGCAGATACTTGGAGATAAGGACAGGGCGATTGTATTGTTCCTCGTATAGTGACATGGATATTGAGATCATATCTCAAATCCAGATCGCGGGCCTCCCATAGATGCTTGATTAAATCAAGACCGTAAATCTAATCTTCTTATTGCATCTGAATCACATTCAGATCAATGTCCAACACTTGGACCAAGATCAGATTACTTCTCTACTGAGAGGAGTCACTAAAATCCAGACCCGTTTCATCACTCCCTAGGAATGGAAGCGTCATGGTTATACAATCGTTTATGATCACATCACCCTCAGGTATTCCCAATACCTGTACATCCTGCATACTGGAAGACTCAGACTAAACCCGAAGTATTGGATCAACTTTATACTGTCTACTTCATGGTTTTATCAGTAAAATTCTCATTCGATCATTGGGAGTTGGTATCAATCATACACTTTCCAAAAGCGTATATCATACCTAGGTCTTGATCATATACTTTCCAAAAGTATATATCAAACCTACAAATTCAGTCAAGCTTCCAAAGCGAGACGACTGTGCGCACGGAATTTGATTCTTCCCAATATCTCATGAGTGAGCTCATGTCTTCCGGTTCAGTAACTGAACCTGTATGATCCCTTTGAGAGATCGCATTACTCATATGCCCTTATATGCACACCAGCGCGCCGGTGTATAGACCTTGATTAGGTCATCAACCTATTGGTCTACCAAATGTACATACTTAGACATATAGCAACACATCTGTCTCCGGTCAGAGGATGCGTGCCTATATCATGACAGCATATGATATAGGACTTTGGTTATCTCGATCTCGTTAAGTCAACTCTTTGACCTAACTAATCTGACACCTCCGAATCTCTATTCCTATGCAGAGGACCTGCATCAAGAGGTCGGTCAGACATCAGCCTTTAGAGATAAGGATTGCCATCTCCTACTCAGGCTGGAGATCGTCTCTTAACAATCATTTGACGGTGCTTGATGAGTCCTCAATCTAACTCTTTAGATATTCATCCAAGCACTAGCCTCTATGATTCAATAGTTGAATCAACAGCTGTATGATCATCAAGATGGCCATGGTACATAACCCTAATTGTACTAAGGGACCTATTATGCAAATTATTCATTCTTCATTTCAGATTAAGGAGTGAATTGCAATGACATTTATTGCATAATGGCTCGCCGTGGGCTCGCATTTCAAACATGAAGCATGGGAGAGATTCACTGACCTGCAGGAGAAGTGTCCCCATCATGATATTCCGAAGACCAGCTTGGTCCAACACTTCTTTGGGGGACTGAACATCGAAAGCCAAAGGCTCGTAGACGCAGCATGTGGGGGCTCCCACTTCAATAAGGATGAAGACGTAGTCTGGCAGATATTTGAAGATATGGCCGAGGGAGAGGCCGCCCTCTCTTCATCTAAGGCATATCAGAAGCAGCCCCAGATCCTTCAAAAACAAGTGCACATGGCAACGTCCAAAGAAATAGAGAGAGATGAGAGCTCCAACCTCAGCATCATCGGGGGCCATCTCTCTAAAGTTGACATCATCGAGAAGCGATCACAGAATCTCGAAAAACTCGCTGTGATCGAGAAGAGGACTCAGAGTTTGGACAAGCTGGATCACATCACCAAGTAGTTGGAACTGCTGGTAGGTACCACCAATTCTGTTCAGTCGCTGGCACCACTCGAAGCTCCAGCTGAGAGGAAAGACGAGCCACCACCGCTACATCAGCCTCAGCCGAGCCAGCAACCACCGGCAGTCCAGCACGTGTACTACGTGCAGGCACCCGATCAGAGCCAGCCGCAGCAGCAGATGGTTGTGTATCAACCAGAGTTTATCTCAGGATCTGATTCAGTATTCCCACTACCACCCCTGGTCCAGGAAGTTAATGGGGTTTGGACTCATGAAGCGCAGCCGACCCATCCTTCGGGACAACCCCAGGGTCAGTCATTTGCCAACCGGCAATACCATCAACCTCAGGGTGGTTGCTTTGGGCAACCCTCTCAGCCCCATCAACAGTATCATCAGCCTTCTCAGTATGCCAACCAGTGGAGGCAGAATTTTCCACACCAGCAGCAGCCGCAGTACCGTCATCCACAGCCGTTTCACCAGTACGCGTCTGCCCCTCCTCAACAGTACCAGCAGTATCCTCCTCCTTCTTATCAGCAACTTCAGCTTCCTGCCCCACCGCAGCACCACCAACAACAACAACCTCAACACCAGTAGATGCAACAACAGCGTGGTCTGCACGCTAACACCACTGAGGCACCTCCAGTAAATCCCACCATGGATTGTCTAGCCCAGCTTGTCAAAGGGCTAGCGGAGATGACCAAGCGGCTTGATGACCTGACCGCCGCCCGAACTACCATTCCTGCTCAGGTCGAAGCCAACCCCAATAATTTCAAGAAAAAAGAGCAGGTAGAAAGTAATGTCTTGTCCGTGTCAGAAAATGATATTACTGTGTATTCTAATGCCATTACTCTCAGGAGCGGTAGGGCCTTGCCTCCGCCTGCTACAAGGATTGGGGTGAATAAAGAAACAGGTGGATCGTCATCTTCCGCATCAGCCGTGCCAGCTCCAGGGGCGGGTGAGGAGGAAGAAGAAGGAGAAGCCAGTCCAGCCGTCGTGCCATGTCATCAGCAACCTCAGCAGAAAATCCAAAAAAATCAGCAAAAACAAAAACAACAAAAAGAAGCTTGTAGCAGAAGTGAAGCCGCGCCAACATTGGAGGAGCCGCCAGCAGCAACCGATCCCTCGCCAGCCGATGGAGCAGACGCAACTCTTTTTGATCGCCCAACAGCACCAGCATGCCCAGATCCAGCTTGTACTCCTTTTTGTAGTTCGGATGTACAACATTCTGTGGGCGATGATTTTTGATGTAAATAAAAACTCTCATTTTTCTGCCAGTGGTGTAAATATTCCTTTTCCTTGTGCAATACAAAAATCCAAAAAAAATTGCAAAATGAAAAAAGGCATTGTCTGATCCAGGTGTTGTGGATATCTTGGATAATTTGACTGTTGAGATTCCCTTGTTGAAGGCCGTGGAATACATGCCAGCCGTAAAGAAAGGACTGAAAGAGGCATGTACTAACAGGCGTCGCCCAGCGCAAGAAAACAGATGCCAGCAAGTAGAGAGACATGTCCTCACTTGGCCACGGTAGCAGCTATCAGCAATCTCCCCCAGAAGAAACAGGATACAGGAGCACCTCTGATCAGTTGCGAGATCTTTGACCAGGTCTTCGAGCGCACTCTCTTGGACAGTGGATCTTCCATCAACCTTCTGCCCTCATCCATAATGCAAGAATTCGGGCTGGGACCGCTCAAGCAGACACACATGATCCTTCAGTTCGCTGACCGATCCGTCAAACGGCCCCGAGGTCTTTTGGAAGACGTTGTAGTTAAGGTGCAAGAAATGAAATTCCCAGCTGACTTTGTAGTCCTTGATATGGACTCACATGCACCCCTGCTCCAGACCCCTATCATCCTTGGCAGACCATTCCTTTGTACTTCAGGTGCCGTGGTTGATTACGGGTCTGGGAAGATCACTTTCAGCTCGAACGCCCAGCAGATCACGATGAACATGAACAGAGAGCCGAATGCCGCAACTGATGAGAGCCAGGCAGTATCAGAAGCAGACTGTAATTTTATTGCAGAGATCAGAGACTCAGCATTATCATTGGACGATTCATGGACCCGAGAAATCCTCACTCTTGAGGAGGACTTGGAAAGCGCAGTCAGCATATGCTCCGATGATTCCTGGGAGACAAATTCTCAGATGCAGGCGCATCTTCTTGAGCATTCACTCCAGACCAAACATGATCAGCTTAGCTCAGAAACGTTTGGTGCATCACCGGGATCTCAACAAGATTATGAGGATGGTAAATATCTCAAAGAAGTACATTCCACCACCAGCATGATATCTGAAGTGACAGATAAAGTAGACAGGTCAAAACCAGAACTCAAGCCACTTCCGGCAGGCCTAAAGTATGCTTTCCTTGCGGGTGAAGAACAAATGTATCCGGTCATCATCAGCAGCAGGCTGAATCCGGATCAGGAATCTCGACTTATCGAGGTTCTAGAAAAGAATCGCAAGGCACTTGGTTAAAGCGTAGCAGACCTCCGAGGGATAAATCCAGCCTTGTGTTCACACCACATCTATTTGGAAGAAGATGCCAAGCCGTCCCGTGAATTTCAAAGAAGGCTGAATCCTAACCTCCGGGACGTCGTAATGAAGGAGATAACGAAATGGTGTGATGCAGGCTTCATTTATCCCATCTCCGACTCAAAATGGGTAAGCCCACTGCATGTAGTTCCAAAGAAATCCGGGCTTACCGTGGTTACAAATGATAAAGGAGAGGAAATTTCTACTCGGGTACCAACCTCCTGGCGGGTGTGTGTTGACTACCGCCGTCTTAATGCAGCAACCAAGAAGGACCACTTTCCCTTGTCGTTCATTGATCAAGTTTTGGAGAGACTCACAGGCAAGGAGTTCTTTTACTTTCTGGATGGGTACTCCGGGTACAACCAAGTGGCAATCGTCCCTAAGGATCAAGAGAAGACTACCTTCACTTGCCCATTCGGCACCTACGCCTTCAAGAGAATGCCCTTTGGTTTATGTAATGCACCTGCAACCTTCCAAAGATGCATGTTAGCAGTTTTCGCCTAGATGGTCGGAAGTTTTCTCGAGGTGTTCATGGATGACTTCTCTGTCTATGGTGATAGTTTCGATTCTTATCTTGAGCACCTGGACAGAGTGCTTCAGAAGTGCCGAGAAGTCAATTTAGTACTCTCGTGGGAAAAGAGCCTCTTTATGGTCACTAAAGGTATTGTGTTGGGTCACGTCATTTCCAAACGTGGCATGGAAGTCGACCCGACAAAGGTGGATGTCATTTCAAATCTTCAGCCACCTCAGACCGTGAAGAACGTGAGGTCATTCCTGGGGCATGTGGGATTCTACAGGCGATTCATCAAGGATTTCAGCCGCATTGCCCGACCTCTGACAGAACTCTTGTGCAAGGAGACTGAGTTCATTGTTGATCAGCCGGTTCTCCTTGCTTTCAATCAGTTGAAGGAGCTTATCACTCAGGCTCCAATCTTACAGCCGCCCGACTGGACTCTTCCTTTTGAAATAATGACCGATGCGTCAGACTTTGCAGTCGGAGCTGTCCTTGGGCAGAGAAAAGATAGAGCGCCCTACGTCATTCACTATGCCAGCATAACATTAGACGAAGCATAGAGGAATTATACAGTGACCGAGAAAGAACTGCTGGCTGTGGTTTTCGCCTTAGAGAAGTTCAGATCCTATTTGTTGGGATCAAAAGTCACCATCTTTACAGACCACTCTGCTATCCGGTACTTACAGCAGAAGAAGGATGCCAAGCCAAGACTGATTCGTTGGATCCTTCTCCTCCAGGAATTTGATTTGGAAATAAAGGACAAGCCTGGAGTTCAGAATGTGGTAGCAGATCATCTCTCCAGAATAGAGCAGCATGAATCTCCTCTGAGCAATGCACCTATCACAGAAACCTTCCCTGACGAAGCCATCTTAGCTGTGGATTCTCTTCCTTGGTATGCTGATCTAGTCAATTACCTCGCCTCTGGGGTAATACCTTCGGATTGGACGAAGAACCAAAAGAACAAATTCATGTCGACCATCCGCTTCTACCAATGGGAAGATCCTCTTTTATTTAGAGAAGGAGCAGATTGTATTTGGCGCAGGTGCATCCCTCAGACGGAGCAATCAAGTGTCCTCGAGCATTGTCACTCGCTCGAATCTGGTGGACACCACTCTGGAGATCGGACGGCAGCCAAAGTACTTCAGTGTGGCTTCTGGTGGCCCACTTTATTCAAGGATGCAGCTGAATTTGTTAAACGATGCACTGACTGTCAGGGAATGAAAGGTACACTCACTGCCAAAGATTCAATGCCCCTGAAAATTATTCAGATAGCAGATGTTTTTGATGCATGGGGCATTGACTTCATGGGACCTTTCCCTAACAGTCAAGGATTTGAGCACATCCTTCTCGCCGTCGATTACGTGAGTCGTTGGGTTGAAGCTATCCCCGCTCGAGCCGCCGACAGCCGAACAGTATGCCAGTTCCTGAAGAAGAACATCATCTCGCGGTTCGGGATACCGAAGATTCTCATATCAGACGGGGGTAGCCACTTCATTAGAAGTTAACGAAGGAGTACGACATCGACCATCGTGTCACATCTCCTTATCATCCTCAGACCAATGGCATGGCGGAGTTATCAAACAGAGAAATCAAGACTATCCTGCAGAAACTTGTTAGGCCAAACAGAAAGGACTGGTCTCAACTCTTGGACTCGGTCCTATGGGCTTACCGAACCGCCTACAAGTCTCCCTTGGGCATGTAGCCCTATCGTCTTGTATATGGAAAACCGTGCCATCTGCCCGTGGAATTAATTCACAAGTCTTTGTGGACTATCAACAGTTGTAATTTGGACTCACGCAAAAGTGGTCAGAAGAGAAAAGATGATCTGAACAGGCTCTTGGAATTCCGAGACTATGCATACGATAACACCTTGATGTACAAGGAGAAGGTGAAACGGTGGCACGACCGGCACATCAGACGAAAGACCTTTGACGTTGGACAGAAAGTGTGGTTATTTGATGCAAAGTTACGGATATTCCCAGGCAAATTAAAGAGTAAGTGGACAAGGCCATTTCGAGTTTGTGAAGTGCATGACAATGGAAGCATTGCCATATCAGAATTGTCCCCTGACGCACAGCCCTTCGTCGTCAACGGTCAACTCCTGAAGCCGTACCTCGAACCAGACACATTCCTGACCGTTGTTGACTCCGTTCAGCTCATGCACCATGATGACATCTCCTCAGCACCTGCGGCATCGAAAGATTCAGACTATGCAATCCAACAATTGTTTATCTGATTTTCTTTGCTTTTCTTCTTTTCCTTTTCTATTTTCTCTTTGTATCTAAAAGGTGCCGCCCTTGTAGACAGTTTTCTATACTTAGGACGTACTTTGTCCTAAGTATAGGGGGGATGTGCACCCCGAGTCTACAGTTCATTCCGATCCTCTCCATTGTCTCCTCTTCTTGTCTATACTAAGGAGTATCTTACCCTAAGTATAGGGGGAGACAATCTGAGTACGATCTGTGTATTCTCACCCTGACCCTCCCTGATTTGTGTACAGTCTGCTATACTTAGGATTATTTGATCCTAAGTATAGGGGGGACGGTCAACTTCTCATTCATTCATTCCATTCATATTTATTCTTTAGATCTGTCTATACTCAGTACGAGTTATGTCTTTGCTTTTCCTTTCGATCTATGAGGACATAGCTCAAGCTAAGTATAGGGGGGTCGTATATACCATGTATATACTACAAGCCATAACTCATACTGAAAAATAAAACACCAATTCAATCTAAAGAGCAATAAGTAATCTTATAAGAATAAAAGATGATTGTGAGCTCCTCAGGCTCTTTGTACTTATACTGATTATTAAGTCAGAAAAATGTTTTGTGAAAGAAAGTTTTTTGTGAAAAAAAGCCTTGTGAAAACTGTTTGAAAATAGTGTGTACAAGTATTCAACCTTTGAAAAATCAGTTTTGCGTGTAAAATTTATTTCCTTTGCGTGAAAGCAAAATGTGTGAAAATCAGTGTGCAAATGATTGTAAAAATTTGATTGTCAAAATTGTTTTGAAAAACTTATCTATGCTGTGTAAAACCTTGGTGAAAGCATTTTCAAAGACGTGTACATATTTGCAAAAACTAGTTTGGACTAGAGTTCTCAAAATTCTTTTGAAAAGGATTCTTGAACTAGGCCTGAGGAGTCTGCACAAAAATCTCTTATACAAAAATAAACATAATCCCAAATAAAGCTTATAAGAGCCAAAACCGTATTATACATCAAACACAGCTTTCTTCTTTTGTATATTCTGATTAATAAATCAGGTGAGATACCTGTAAAGTATGATTTGAAAAATAGTGTGACCAGATTTCAAAACTTGATGTGAAATGACTTCAACCTGTGTGAAACTGTTTGGATTGCAAAATTGTTCTTTGTGTGAAAGAAATGATTGGAAAAACCTGTGTGCAAATGTTTTGAAAAATGTTTGTCAAAAATTATTGAGAAAAATGTATATATAGTGTGAAAGATCTTTGCAAAAATAGTTTTCAAAATGTGTGTAAATGATTGCAAAAATTATTGTGTACTATAGTTTGCGAAAATTATTTTCAAACTAGATCTGAAGAATAAGAGCATCATTACAAATACTTGTAAATCATAAATAAGACACACACAATTCTTTCTGTACAATGCTAAATAAACTACTCCATTCAAACCTGTAAAGTCTTTATAAACTCATACAGTTTGTAAATAAAGCGGTACGCCCGTGTAAATAATTGTATGCACCTTTTTGTATATGTCAAGTTTTTATTTGCAAAAATTTCTTTGTGTAAAAATATTCTTTGATTCTTTTTAAATCCTCTGTGAAAATTTGCATCATTCATTGTGCATAGCATAAGCATACCATTCATATTCTTTTTGAGTGAGCTTGATGATTGAATCAGTCTAACAAAGTCTCAAATTGGAGCTCGGTTGGACCTTACTGCAGCTAACTGCACTGAAACCTTGTGGGAATTAGGTTTAAGGTACTTCAGGTCTATTCAGACTTAATTCTTTGAGAAATCAGGGCTGGGTTCAAGTCACCTCAGTAGACTAACTAGAACTTTTAGAAACACACGCATGACTCTTGTCGGTCGTGACCTAACTTGGACACTTGCACCTTTCACTTGGCTCAACTCAGTTGGAGTGGTGAAGGGGTTGGATTTGCCAGTTTGAGACGCACACGGGTGGAAACATTCGTCCTCGTCTAGGGAGGGAAGTGCACCCCAACCTGGTCCAGTTTCAATGAAGTCGAATGACAGGAGAGTATGGGTTGCGATAAAGCTTCAAAAGAGGGATATTCTACTGGCTCAAGAGGAAAATTTCTTGTATATATGTTGCACCATGTAGATATGTTGTACAGATGAACTTGAAAAAAAAAGCAAAAAGAACTCCAAAAAAGTGGTGGGTCGGATTGAAAATTTAATAACCCCACCGGAGTGTATATAGTCCAATAAAGCAAAAGCTTATGGTATCCATGTTACATCTCATGAAGCTTGCAGCGGGAGACTTAGCTACACTGGTTGAGCTCCCAAAATTCTATACCTCTTATTCCCCCCTCTTCTTGAGTCGGTTGCCACTTGAACTTAGAAGGGAATACCCCGCTCCTCGACGGTAGAGGGCTGGATTGGGGAATCATTGGGTTGTCATTCTGGAGAATCTAGTCTCTTTGTCATTTCAGTTGAGGAGAGCCACTATCACTTACACTGTACAAGTCAGCTTCATAGTCATAAGGGTTTGCGTATGATGTAGGTTGGTTCTGACATGGCTGTTGAGGTGATTTGAACCAAGTTCTGTGACTCTTGAAGGCTGTTGTGTTTTAGAGCTGGTTCTCGACTAGGTTCCGTACACATCTACACTCAAGGTCTAGCCGGAGCTCCAAATTCTGATTTTGTAAAAACATGCATTGCACTGAAAGCACCCTTATTCACTCTATCTTTCTTTAATTTTCCTTTTTCTTTTCTTCATTCTTTTTGTACTTATTGCATAAGTGTTTGCTAGGGACTAGCAAAGGCAAGTATAGGGGGGTGATGAATCTCCATTTCATCACCTTTATTCTATCATTTTAGCCTTAAAAACCCCAGCAAATGCATGTAAATAGCATTAATTTGTACATATTAGCATTCATTATTTATTGTATTAAATGTACATAGAATAAAGTTTTTAATGCCAAAATTATAGAATAAAGGGAAGAAAAGAAAAGGAATAAAATATTGCAAATATTTTATGACCCGAACCTCGAGACCAAGGCCAGCATGGAATTGGTCGACAAGGAATAAAGTAGGGGGAGATAAGTACCAATTATACAATAAATATCTCATTTATTTATTCATTCATTTATGTATTTTTGACACCTATTTTGTATAGAATTATTTATTCATCAAATAAAGAAACTTTGTACATGAAAGTTGTAGAGAATAATGTAAATAAAAATACAAAATTGAGTTTGTATAAAAAGGATACACAGTGTACATTTTATACCCAAAATAAAAAGCCAAAATCTCAACTTCACAGACCCATATCTTGCAAATAAAAACTCCAAATCACCCAAACTCACCTTTAATTGTATATAGCTTTCCATGAACTATTTAATAAAATTGGTGTCATAATTTTTGGAGTTCATTTGTAGAAGTTAGGTTTTTGGCCCTCCTTGTACATAATACCTGATTAAAAGATTCATTTTATTCAATACCTATTATTTCTACAAATTTATATTTTTAGAATTTTGTAAATAATGTATATAATACATGTACGTATTAAAAGTTCAAGAAAACCAACAAGAATTTGTAAAATAAAATAAGCCTATGTAATACATAGGCAAAATACCTATGTTAAGAATGTATATAAATAAAAAGGGATCTTAATTCTGTTATTCTTTATTCATATACATTTTCATAATAATGTATATATTATTTATAACTTAGTAAAAATACAAAACCAAAACAAAAACAAAACAAAATTCATTAAATAAATAAAATGTATATAATATATAGGTGAAATACCTATAAGTATACTTACATATGCATATACCTATTTATTCGAAAATGTAAATAAACTCCTAAAAATTAAATAAAAATACCTTTATACTCACAAAAATAAATTGTAAATTTATAAAATAAGCCAATAAAATAATTAAATAAAATAAACAAATAAAAAATAAAATACACAAAAATACATGTAAATACATACATATACACATTATTCAAATAAAACTATAATAAAACACGTCGAAAAATTCAATAAAAATCATTAATAAATACTAGATGAAATAATACACATTTTTTATTTTATAAGAAAAAAATTAATAAAATCGTTTATGGTGTCAAATAAATCAATTTCCAATCAGATCTCCTATTTTGGCGTCTAGCGGCCGACGTGGGCCAATGGGGAGCCGGCCTTCGTTGACCCCCTGGTCAACTGTCCCATCCAAGCCACTGCGCCTCTGAACTGTCAACTCCCCGATTTTCCTCCAGTTTTTGCGGCCATCCCTTCCATCGTTCAGGCTCGCTTCCTTCACAAGAATTGTCCTCTGATCATCCAGGATGCCCGCCAAAATCTTAGATCAAGTAGATACTCATTGGATCAGTCAATAATCGCCGGTTATTAAGGCCCCTCGCTAATGTGTATAAATAAGTAGCTCCGCCTCCTTCCTCTAATTTGGCCACTTTTAATCCGATCTCAAGCCTTGATTCTAGTCCTGGGACATTCCTCGTGACAGGGGGTGCGTGCTGGTGTCTCGAATCGGCCGGAGGGAGGAAGATTTCGACGCGGCGGAGCTCCGGCGTCCGCCCTGCTCCCTGGAGGCCCCCAGGTATAAGAGATGTCATTTCTATGCTTTTTAGTTAGTTTTTAATGTTAGTCTTTCATTCCAGTAGTAAGATTAGCCTGTAGTTAACTCCCTTAGATTAAAACCAAAAATTCAAAGTTCGCCGGAGCTCGGCTCCGGCGACTTCTCCACCATTGTCTTGCCTGTTTCCGACCGCCTCGTTCATCCCATTTCAAACCTCAACGCTTTCTCCATCGATCGTACCCATTTGTTCAACCCAGGACTCTTGGTCTTGGCGAATCGGGGCTCCACCTCCGCCGTTCGCCGGAGCCCCTCCGCCCCCCTTCATTTTGCGCCGCAGCTTCAAAACCCCGGGTCGGGAGGTAGCTCTCTCGCCCCCGGTTCTTCCTCTGCAGGTACCACGAAGGATAGAGCCCATCTGGGCTCGAATCGATCCAGGAAGAGGTTCATGGGGGTCCTCTTCTTCACCGACCTCGTCCGAACGACTCGGACCTCCAGGAGCCATGAGAGACCCATCAGTCGACGCGGAAGCTTCCCAGCTACGTCCAGAGTACTTCAGATGTGTCGGAGAGCCCTGGAGGAGCCCATGCTTCTCGATCGAAGCTCGCCAGGTGCGAGCTTCTTCCCTGTTCTTCCAGGGAGCTTCAGCACCGTCGGATCAGGAGGCTAGGCCCAGTTCGATCAGGAGCCGTCCGATGAAGCCACGTGCCAACTGTCAGATCAGCCCGGATCGTCTAATCCAGGCCCTTCATCGTCGAACCGGTATCCACCGTCGGATGCTTGACGCGTGGATAAGTGGCGCACCCAGCGCCGTTGGATGTCACGCCTTATTTGGGGTAAATTTCATATCTAGCCCCTCGCTTTTTGTATTTGTAGTTTAATACCAAAAATAAAAAGTCAAGTTGTAAATAAATTGTATAATTTGCAGACGGACCCCCTATGTTTGTATATTTACATTTTAGTCCCTCCGCGCCTCACGTGCAGCAACCACGTGAGGCGCGCGAAATTTGCATGTAAACCCTGTCGTGTTTTTGTATTTGTAAAATGGTCCTGAAAATAAAAGTTAACGTTCATTTTTATTGTGATTTTTGCATATATGCCCCTGTCAATTATTTTATTTGCAAAAATACCCCTGCGAGGCCATTTATTTTTGAATGCTTTGTCTATTTATTTTGTGCTCCATATTTCTTCGAAAAATTCTGCAAAAATAGGCATAAGCTACTCTTTGGTTTTTCTTGCACGCTATATTTTTAATTTTGTTGCATTTTTGCATTTATTAAAAATAAAAAATATGCTTTTTATTCACTGCCTAGCTTATAAATTCCAAAAAATATTAAAACACCTCTAAAAATTCCAAAAAAAATTAAGTATGGTGTATTTTAACCTATTTCAGTATCAGTCCAAAAATCCCTAAAACTCTCAAAAAGAAAACCTTAAAAATCCAAAAATACCCTAAAACTTCAAAAAAATGTATAAAATGAAAAAAATCAGAAAAATATGAACCCAGCCCCTATTTATGCTAAGTTTTATTATCTTTATTAGAAAAATAGTGTGGAAAATTTTTGAGACTGTTTGCTATTTTTAATGCCTATTTTTCTTACAGCCAGACCCTATTCCACTGTTTGCTCTTATTTTGCTGTTTAAAAATATTAAAAATGTATTGAAAAAATGCCCAAAAATCGCAAAAACAGTAAAAAATCATGAAAATTCCATAAAGACTTTATTCCTGAATTTTTGAATATTTTTGAGTATTTTTATAAATATTATAGTACCCCTTTATGTATATATATATATGTATTTCCTAAAAAGATAAAAAAAATATATAGATCTATATATCTAACTGTTTATATGTATTTATATATCTAGTTACTAACCCTAATATAAAAAAAAGAAAAAAAATATATATTTTATCATACTTATATATACCTATATACATTATATGTATTACAAGCTATAGACTAACCCTCTATGGGTATACATATATCTATATATTTCTATTTTATATGTCTATATATATTATCTAATCATATTATTATAAAAAAATTTTATATAATAATAAAATAAAAAAAGGGTATAATAAATAAAAAAAATTTAAAAAAAAATTCAAAAACCCACTTCACACAAGGATGACTCTGAGATACATGTAGGCTATGGTATTTTGTATTGCTCTCTGTGGTTCGACCTCTACATGCTTGTCACTGTACATTTTATGGTAGAGTAAATAAAAGATTAATTCACATTTTTTAGGACTCAATTGTTTTATTCTTTATTGTGGGTTAACTGCTGCATAACTTGGGTATTCTGCGAGCGGTCGCCTCGGCGACAACTTATTTACATTATTCATGGTGACCCTCGTGGAAAATCCTCGTTATCATGTTCTTAATTAAAAAATAAAAAATGTGTTGTAAATATTCGTATACTTACACTATTTTATTTGTACATAAATTGACCTCAAAGTAAATAATTTTCAAAACAAAAGTTGTAAATAAAATGTTTTCCAAATAATAAAAATGTTTGCAAAATAAAATCATATACCAGTAACCACATCCAGAAAAAGCCATAAAGCGATAATTGAAAGACCAATTTCTTCTCCATGTGAACTCAAATCAAACTCACTTCCATTGTATTCTAATTTAAATTATCTTTACAATGGTTGTGGTTTCATAATTTTTGGAGTTACGGTTTGAAAGACGTCTTTCTAGGGTGGTTTGTACAATTTTACCATTTATTTGTACTAGTAAATAATTATAAATATTTTCTAATAATATTTAAAAATAAAAATAATAAATAATAGTAAAAATGTTAAAAAAACTAATTTCCTTATTTAACTATGTATAATGCACCATATGTATATAATATAGGGATATTTACACCCATAACCCTGAGTAGTTCCGTAATTACCCCAAGAACCCTCGATAATTCATAATTACATGAGTAACTCTAAATAAGTTCTCCGTCCTACATCCACAACCCTCCGTTATTTTAGTCAGTTAACTCAACCAAACCTAAAGTTAATCTAACCAATTTTATATCCAACGGTTATAATTAAAAATAAAAAAAAGAAAAAATGCCCCTCTTCTTCCTGCCGACCCTCCCTCCCCCAAACTTTCTTCTTCGGTTCTCCCACCCACCTTGCCGACGGCGGGGGTCGGGGGTGAGGGAGAGCTCGCCGACTTGGACTGGGGGGGGGGGATTGGGGGGGTGGGGGGGAGCTCGAGGCATCGGCCTGGAGGGTGGGCGAGGGGTCGGGGGCTGGCCTGGTGGGTGGGCGAGGGTCGGGAGAGGGTTGGCAGGGGTCACAGGAAAGGAGGGTGGGTGGAGCTCGGGAGGGTGGGAGGGGGTCAGGGGAGCTCGAGTCGAAGGCGCGGGGTCAGGGGAGCTCGATTCGGAGGCACGGGGTACGAAGCTCGAGTCGGAGGCGCGAGGGAGGTTCGGGTCGGAGGCACGTGGGGAGGGTGGTAGAGGTCGGGAGAAACGATACCTGAGATGGAGGGTGGGCAGAGCTCTGGAGGTTGGGAGGGAGTCATGGGAGCTCGAGTCGGAGGCGTGGGATCAGGGGAGGCTCCGGTCGGAGGGGCGGGGGGAGGGGGGGTGCAAGGTCGGACGACCTGGAGGGTGGGGCAAGGGAAAGGTGGGTGCTCGGGGGTCGACTTGGGCTGGAGGGTGGGAGGGGTCAGCGGAGCTCGAGTGGAGGCACGGGGTCAGGGGAGTCTCAGGTCGGAGGGGCGGGGGGAGGGGGGTGCAAGGTCGGTCTGCCTGAAGGGTAGGGGCGGGGGAAAGGTGGGTTCTTGAGGGCTGACCTGGGCTGGAGGGTAGGCGGAGGCTGGAGGGTGGGCGGAGCTCGGGAGGGTGGGAGGGGTCAGGGGAGCCCGAGTGGAGGTGCGGGGTCAAGGGAGGCTCGGGTCGGAGGGGCGGGGGGAGGGGGGTGCAAGGTCGGCCGACCTGGAGGGTGGGGCGGGGGAAAGGTAGGTGCTCGTGGGCCGACCTGGGCTGGATGGTGGGCGGAGGGCCGGGGGAGCTCGGGTCGATGGGGTGGGGGTGGGGAGCGGGTCAGCAGGAGGTTAGTTAATGAGATGGCATGATTTGTAACTAAAAATGAGCATTAGGGGCAATTTGGTCTTTTTCTCATGGAAACCGTTAAATATAACGATCATACCAAACGGAGCATAACATTGGGTTATGTCATGTAAGAGTTAAGGATTATTCGAGGTTACTCATATAATTATGAATTATCGAGGGTTCCTGGGGTAATTACGGAACTACTTAGGGTTTTGGGTGTAAATATCCCTATAATATATGTATATAATCAATTCCAGTAAATAACCACACCAAAAAAAATAAAAAAATAACATTTATTTTTAATTTAATAAAGTAAAGAAAATAAAAAAATAATTATGTAAATAGTTCTAACACTAATTTCATTTATTATCTTTATCTCATTTCAAAATTTTTCTTATCTCTTATCTTCATTCAAATTTTCGAAATTCAAACTTCATTCTTATATCTATTAATATGGCTCCTCCTCCCTCATTTCAATTCGATCAATCTTTGTTGACAGGAGCCTATTATCCAAGAGTCTTCTTGTTGCAGAGAGGTATCTGGCTTCCGAGCCGTCCGGTGACAGCAAGTCGACCTTCATCGAGGCCATCACGGCATTTTTCCGCTCCACGGTGAGATCCACATCCCTTTATTTCTCGACCTCTTTTCTAGATAATCTTAGGTTTAATTTTCATATTTATTTTATTGTTCATTTTTTTAATTCTATATATTAGATTTTCATTCCCAATATTCCATCACGATTCGATCCGTCATCGATTTCGATTTCATCTCATATTCTCGATCTCTCCCCCTTCAAGTTCTACCTCACATAATCTTCCAACTTCGACCGCATGCGGTGGCCAGAGACCCAGACCCATCTCTCATTTCACCGGATCCGTAACATTCACATATCTCTCCTTTTATTTTATTAAATAACTTTTGACCGAGCCTTTACGCTTGAGTCATATATCTTTGTTTTATTGCTGTTACATATTGCTCAAAAATTATTAAAAAATTATTTACAGCTTAAAAAAATAAAAAATAGAGTTTCTATAGTTCTATTTTTTATAAAAAAAAATATAAAAAGTTTTTCCATTTTCTTTTTTTAAGATTTAAAAAAATAATAAAAATTTAAAAAATAAGAAATTTGGGGCGATAGCCAGCCTGCGCTGCTCCGGACTTATACCACCATCCTGCTTCTCCGCTTGGAGCGAGCCCCTCTTCCTGGAGCTCCTCCCATCGACATCGCACATCACTGCGCAATCGCCTGGAGCTCGCGCAGCCACTCCGCCGATATCGCCATCACCTAGCCGACGCCTCTGTTTACCAAGCGCCACTTTCGATCGTTGGGGGCATGTGTCACCCCCTAGCTATTCAACCCAATTCGCAGACCACAATAGCCCATTGCGATGTCCCCTGTCGCCGCTAGCCACCCTTCAACCACCTTCACAGTAGACCTCCAGTGGTCCACCCTCCGCCGCAGAGCAGCCCCGCTGACTTCACCCACATGGAGAAGTCCTCCAACCGTCTGCCCTCCACCGCAAAGCAGCCCTGCCGACTTCACCTGCATGGAGAAGACCTCCGCGACACCGAAACCGAGGACTACCATCCGCCTCGTTGCCCTTACTTGGGAGGAGATGGAAAGGTGCGGTAGCTCCCTTGTACGCCTTTGAATTGAGAATAAGAACCCTAACAGAGTATTAAAAAACTTTTGGGAAAATATCATTCAGCCCCTCAGAAGTTTATGAATTTGCAGAAGAGCCCGTGCCAGTTCAAGCATGTGCATAACATATTTCTAGTTTGGCAAATTTTGCCGAGCCCGTCGAAGTTTCTTGTAAAGTGCAAATCAACCCCTATAGAGCAACACACGTTCAAAGCACGTGTTTTCCTGGGTAAAATCCCCTGCGTTTACTTTCTGTTATTTGTTTAATACAAAGACATTAACTATTTGATATTTAGTCCAAATTTTCTAGACTTTAGGTTGCAAGTTATTTTCATTGAAATAAATATTTTTCTTCGTTAATAAAACCAAAATTCAAGTTAAGTTCCTATCACTTGCCTCTTCTTAGTATAAATTCTATATTGCATTTTATTGCCATTTTATAATATTAAAAAATCAAACATAATTTCTTTTACATTTTGCACTTTGAAAATTCATAAAAATTTGAATATTGCTTCAAAAATTCTAAAAGTTAGAGTAGTTTTATATTGTGTGTTTAATTTCCTACCCAATTTTCATACAATAATTATTTATAAAATCCAAAAATAGAAAATACTAAAAATATTAAAATTCATATAAAATTGTAGAAAAATAAAAAATGCAATTTAAGTTTCTGTTTGTAGATAATTTCCTCTAGTTTTTACGAAAAATAATTTCTGTAATTTTTTATTTCCTTTATTGTTTATTTACGAAATAATCCTGTTTGCTCATTGTTTGCATATTCTCCCATTTTTATACATTTTAAAAATAAGAAAAATAAAAATTTTCATAAATTACAAAAATAAAAAAAAATCGTTGAATATTTTTGAGCATTTTTGTCATATTTGAAAATAAAAATAACCATTCTTTAATTTTGTATCTAGCTTGTTTTAAATTTATTATTTTTGAAAATTAAAAATTTGGAAAATTAAAAACAAGTAAAAATTAAAAATGAAAAATAAAAAATAGAAATAGAAAAAATTAAAAAAAATAAAAATATAAAAAATTCCAAAAAAACCAAGGTAGTTAGCAACCGAGATTCCCTTTTTTTCTTTTAATTTATTTTTCGATTATTTGAGTAACCCTCGAGAATTGTAGCCTCCCTGAGTTCGATCCTGTTCGTTATACAGGTTAATTAAATAGCAAAATATTTCTCTTTCTACACATTCTTTGTAATTATTTCATCTTGAGAAAATAATAATAAATTTTGTTTGAGCATGGAATTTCGGGGATAGCAACGACAATTTTATTAAAATAATAATCACCCCTCGAAATTTCTCGCTCAACAAAATGGCACCGTTGTCATGGAGGCACGATAGGGTTAGTTAGATTTCTCTTTTGACATGCTATTCCTGGTTGTAATATTCGTTTATATTTTTCCCCAGTCATTCCATTGTTCATATTCACTGTATTTATTTCATTTTTCCATCTTATATTTTATAATTGTATTTCTTGCACATTCTTTCTTTAGTTTTTCTTGCTAGGGACCTTGGAGCGAAGGACTCGATCCTAAGATAGTCGAAGCTCCTAAGCAAAGTGGAGCTAGCTTGATTTATCTCGAAGCCGTAGGAGAGCGTGAGAGGAGGAAAAGAAGAATTGAAGGAGACCAATAAAAAATTTAGACTTTGTTTTCTTTATTTGTAGCATTTAAACTCTTGTAAACATGCATTCATTTGTTGCGGGGTTTGTTTCACCAAGTGCCGGTGCACTTGGGGGACCTCACAGGTTTTGTTTTCATTGCCTTATTTTCTTTATTTCATGCAGATTTCATGAGCTACCTATTGATTGCTTTAATTAATTAAGCTAAGTAATTAATTAGGTTCAAACACCATAAATAAGAATTTCTGTACCTATAGAATAGATCGTAATTGGATTTAGTTAAATTTAATTAGTTCTTGCCCGTTAATAGAATCTATTGTTACAACGGTTCACTTGCATTTGCATATATGTTAATTTATTTTTCTATATTTTAAATTAGGCACAAATCACCCTGCATATAGAGTGCTGGCGACAAGGTACGTATCTCTAACCCCTGCATGCATTATTGTGTTTAATCGTGCATTGGCATTTCCGATCTCCTTCCTTGTTTTCACTCACATAAGTTACAAGGAAATTGGACACTCGGTAGGCGATTCATTGAAAAATATTCAAACCAAGTGACAACTTCTGAAAATTGAAAATTGCTAAAGAAAACTTGACCCTAAAATAAACGTACGGAAAAATCATTATTTTGGGGAGAGTCACCCCCTCATTGTGTAGTTTATCTACAGTGAGAGAGCGACCCCCACACTAGGATAAAGCTGATGTCAAACTGGAGTATTTCCCATTCGGACTTTGCGATTTCATTCGAAACTCCGATATGTTCATCTTCTATTAGGGCAGACTCACTTCCCGAATATTGCTCTTTTTATACTTCACCTTTCACAACATCCATCAACCCACTATTTGAGATTGGATCTAATCTCGAACTAATATCCGAGACTCCATCATTTATAAGAACTAATCGAGTGTCATGCATATTTTCTGAGTCAAACACTGGGCATTTTACGCCACAAAGAGAAAGGGAATCATGTCAGAGCAGAATGAGATCAACAAACACCATGTTAGCTTCCATCCAGTTAATTCAAGCCCAGTTAATAGAGTTGGCTAATTTTCAGACCACATTGAGAGATGTGATTCTCGAGCTGAGATAGGAAAGACAATATAGAGAAGAGGAGGATAATAGAAACCCTGGAGGTGGGAATGGGGGAGAAGACCTTGAGATCGAGCCTATGGTTAAGCTTACATTAAAGGATGCTTATAATCCAGGGGCATGACAGACAAATTCTAGGATACAAATCCCTACGATCATGGGCATTTTGAGAATAAGCCCATTATTTTGCCTATTCTCACAATATTCCATGAAAATATTAATGAAGATCCTTAATTACCCCTCCAGCAGTTTGATCGCATTTATGGAACAATACACTACCCAAATGTCCCATTAGAGGTAGTGAAGATGACAACCTTCTCGATCAGTATGATGGACAAAGCTTTTGTATTGGATAAATCATCTGGGAAAGCTTGTCACTACTTAAGAAGATCTGAGGTCTGCATTTCTGAACAAATATTACCCGCTTGGATGACTCAACCAAATGCAATCTTTGATTGCTAACTTCTCTCAGATGCCCCATGATCCTATTCACAGGGTGGAGAGGCGTGTGAAAGATTTAAAGATTTGACGGAGAAGTGCCCCCATCATGATATTCCAAAGACAAGCCTTGTAAAAAATTTCTTTGGGGTTTAAGCATAGAGAATAAAAACTAGTAGATGTCGCTTATTGGGGGAGCTACTTCAACAAGGACGACAATGTCCTTTATCAATTTTTTAGGATATGACAGAGAGTTCAGCAGCTCTTTCTTCTTCATGTGCTTTTCAGAAGCACCCCGTCACCTCCTTTGTAGTACGCCAGAAGGCTATCAATATGACATCATCTCATGAAGTGGATAGGGTGGACAACTATGATCTGACCATCATTGGAAATCACCTATCCAAAGTGGATATAATTGAGAAATGATCTAAGGAGCTTGAGAAGCTTCAAGTGATCGAATAGAAGACGAAGAACCTGGGTAAGATGGATGAGATAATAAAGTACCTGGAGCTTCTTGTGAGTACTATAATGTAGTTCACAGTGCGAGTGCAGCTGCCAATACCTCTACTAGGGAGCATACTTCTTCTACCGAGCAGAGTAGTGGAAGACCATCCACAGTTCAACACGTCTATTTCGTGCAAACACCTAAGCAGATCCAATGTCGCACCCCGCCCCTCCGGCTATCGAAACCGACAAGACGAGAGCGTCGGACCTACGGTCCAAATACTCCCATGATCTATGATACTCAGCAAACCATCTTATGCACATTAGATTAACATTTGAAATATAAATAATAACATGAGGATAATACGAAGTGGAAAGAAAATACAACATCCATTCTCATCAATACTCATCAAGTCCATATCCATGATATGAGATACATCAGAATAATTCAAATTTTGTAGAAAAACTCTCCACATATCTTACTACAATGTCTCTCAGTAATAACATAAAATAGAGCGGAAGTAAATAAATTACTCTAAGCAAGACGCACCCTGTCTGATGCAAATATGATGAAGAAAAGTCTGATCTCCTCAAAAGCCGCTACTGTTGCGGCTGCTGCTGTACACCTGTTGGGTTCACACAAGGATAACGTTATGAGCAATTGCCCAGTAATGAGACAATACTATAATGACTAATGCAGGGGTAAGAAAAGGATGTATACTCAGCTTTATTTAAGGGCACATGCATCTATCAAAAAATTAAAGAACACCAAGTCATTCTAATTAACAATGGATCTCATAATAATTTACTTTTATTTATTTATATAA